>WAAD01039660.1:10352-30999 GCA_013389945.1 Fregata magnificens
ATTCTTGCACGCTGCAAAGGAACATACACGATATTCTGCACAGTCCTGGAAGCTCACAAGTGTAAGAATGGTTCCCTACAACTGAACTATAGAAGTTGAGTGAAGACTAGTTCTCTTTAGCAGCAGCTCATACTGGCAATCTCTAAAGTAAGAAGTGGCAGTCATGACCCAAATACAGAATAGTATTGCTTATTTTTCAATTTTTGCTTTGTTTGCAAGTATTAGTCTTAGGTAGTTTTTAAGTACTACTTCAAATAGGTATACTATCTACCATAAAGTATTTATTAACTCTAGCTAAACAGTGCAAAGAAAAAGTATGCAATCCTGTTAAACTGTTCTGGGATGGCTTCTTGGGCTGCCTTAGATCTCTCTATTAGATACACAGAAGAAAAACAGGACATACCTTATACAACACTGTCTGTTACACAGCCATTTCAGATCAATTTCTGCAGTTCAACAGTAGCATTAGCAGAACAAGCAGTTCAGTAAAAACCACATGGAAAGGTTTTTACTCTAAAATATTACTCATTAAAGAAATTTGTACACATGGAAATCTGCACCAATTCCTACAACACTATGTACAAGTAAGAAATAACACGTGAACGATCATTGTAGTATATTTTTTCAACAGTTCTAAAACTCCAGGCTTGGATCTACAGTTTGTAAAGCTTCTGACAGCCTCTGATTTATAGCTCTATGCTCTGCATTGACCGCATCAATCAGATGACTTTAACAGTATGGTATCCAGGCAGGAGGAGGGTAGGCAAGAAAGCTGTAAGACAACAGCAGTAGAATATAAAGTTTCATTCCCCCACCTTGTGGGTAACTACTGAAACAACAATTTACAGTAGCATTTCATCATTTGCAACCTAGACACATACTCATCTATCAAATTTCACACATTGATTTCTGCTATACCACAGTAAGTCAAAGTCTTTGCAATTAACTCAAAGTTGATTTAAGTAGTATGCTGTTTTATTTTTGAAATTCCACAAAAACTCAGAGAACGTCTATTCTTTTGATGCTTATCAGCATCAGTAATCAATTACTCAAGGTTGGTGCGTTCTGTTAAAGTGTGAAGAATGTCTTAACAGTGTACAGAAAAAAAGTTAGCTAAGTGGCATTTAAATTTAAAAGAAAAGTTTCTCCAGGACTGTCCCTTCGACAAGCCTACTGATACTACTCTAATTTAAAAACAATCGTACAATCGCTCCCCAATATGTTTGTCAGAATGTCGTTATACTAAACTTTCATTTTCTCTTTTATTTGATTATATACCTTTCAAGACAGGATAGGTCTAAAGCTGGATTGCTTTAAGTTACTGACTACAAGATACTTTCTGTGCTGCTTTTACTGATAATTAACCTGCAACAATCCTATGAGATCAGTTGCAGAAGTCTTTTGGACTCCTTAAGAGCACCTTAGCCCCAATGTCATAGCTCTTTAAAAGTCAACAGCAAATTTCTTTCCCGCAGGGAAATGGAAAGCACAGCCAGAGGCAAAGATGACAATAAACACAAAAGGAAGCTTTATAAGCAAAACACAGTCGTCATACATCAACTAAGTCAAGGGCAGATTCAGGACCACATTTATCACAGCAGAGACTAGGACCTGCACAGCTCAGTGGTTTACCTGTAAAGCTTTGATTATAGATGAGAGGAGCTTGTGTCATACCTGATGGGGAAACGTTTCAAACCCCTACAAGTACGCTACATTATACAGTGCATAAGCACTTTCCCTATTTTTCAAGTCTTTGTTTTCAACAAGCATTTTTCAGAATTCTGCATCCTGACTGTGCTTACCTTTGATAAACAGCAGAGTCTAGAAACAATGTGGACACACACACAAGATGAACACTGGAATCTGAGTGTTGTCATATTACCAATAAATAGGATTTTCAGTGTTCCATCTGCTGACTCCAGTAAAGTATTGGGAATGGCTCTGCCTCCCTGACTGAAATCCAAACAAAAATTTCTTTTCCTTGTTAAAAATTCATCGCAGTTATTGTTTTCAAGTAGCACAGTTTGTCTTTGTAACTAGATGAGGTATTTTCCCAGTTACTGATGTAAAAGGATATCAATATATCAAATTAGCTTTTAACCAATCTTTTAACCTCTAAAGTTAGCCATTTTACAGATTTATCACCATCCTGCTTTCACTTTCCTTCGCTCCCAACCTACCATGCCAATATTATGGGGTTCCTCCCGCCTCCCTTGCCCCCCTGCCCCAATGCAGTCTGAAGACTAGATCAGAACAGACAATGAACATTCTCACTCTAAAATAAATATCAAAGAATATAAAATAATTTCAACGTACAAGTTTACTTGCTGACCTGTAGGAGGGGCAAGGATACAATGAACTGAATCAAGCTCTAAATTCACACATTCCTTTTGACAGGTCAAACTCTTTCCTTTTTAGAGTTATTTCTCCTTTCATACTTAAGCTTTTCTCCTTCAGACAAGTCAGGTGACTAGATTAAGCTACCATCGTAGCTGCTGACAAACATCTTGAAAACTCCAAAACAGAAGCAAATTACAGCACAGAGATAATAAATGCTAAAGTCTGGAGATCTGTGTATTGGCATCATCGCTGTTTAGTGACGATGCAAATGAGATCCATAGTCCAAGGAAGGGAATTGCATTAGGATCATAAGTAAACTGAACAATATTCATATACTTGGAAGAAAGTTTCTTTTACATCTAGACGTCTAATAATTTTTTTTTTTTTCCTTCAATCTGCCCTTTACTTGCTGTGTGGCATCATATGTTTAACTGATAACTGCCCTCTCCCTCAAAAGCATACCTTTGTCCAGGAAGTTTTAATAAAGATACTAAAGCTTTGATTTTTCCAGTGGAACCTGAAGTTGTGTACGTTGATTCTCAAATCCCTCCACTTGTTTCTTATATTAAGATTTCTCTTGAAGTGGTCAGTCCACTGGCATCTATTTCAAATTAAGTCTTCCCACTCAGGTTTGAATAAATGCAACTTTATAAGCTGTTGAAAGAATGATTTTGTCAAACAGATGCTAGCTAGTTCCAAAAGGTTTCACAAGTCAGTTTTCACTTCCCAAAATTAAATCTTTTTTATTTTTAAATACTCTGAGTGACCCAAGATTCCCGTACATAAATAATCCTTGTTGTCAACCAAAGACCAAGATTAGGGTATACCTAGCATAATCACTGTGTTACTCCACTACAACAAAAGCATATTTACTGCCAGCAATGAAATAAAAATATTGGTACGTTGATTGTCTAAGCTGAATTACTTAATTTATCCCCTTCTTCAACTTCACAATTAATCCTTCTAAAACTATTTAGTCTCTTATTACTAAAACAGCCCCTATTCAGTGTATATAATAAACCATTCTTCCAGACTCTGGAAGTGTTGAGAAAATGGTTAAACATGATGGTGAAAGGTTTAAAGTTGTTTTGATGGGTACAATTTAAATTAACCCAGGAAACACAGAACCTCACATCTTTGGGTGTTTTCTTTCTTTTTTCGGGGAGAGGGAGGTGTTTCAGATTTCTTATTGCAAAAGAGCCACAGAACAGCTGGGGTTGGAAGATATCTCTTGAGATTGCACAGTCCAACCACAGTCAGCTGGAGCAGGTTGTCCAGGACCATGTAGACTCAGGTTGTTAATATCTGCAAGGATGGAGATTTCATAATCTGAGTGTTTTTAAGAGTGTGTGTGGAGGGGGTGGGCAGATGCGGTGGTATTTGCTGCTTTTAAACATTCACTTAAATAGTTTGAAGTGGTTGGCTTATTGTAATTCTGTAGAGAATGACTGGTAGCAGTAAACTTAATGAATATAGGGTCCTTTTAAGAGGAAAAAATCTGAGTAAAATCCAATTAAAATTCCTACGGAAAGATATCCTAAAAATCCCTCTGAACAGCTAACAGCAAAATGGACCAAGCTCATGTAATAAATTAGTAAAGAAGCTGATAGTATTTTCAAAATACAACATTTCATCATGTGAAGACTCACCAGTCTCCAGATTGGACAGAAATCCAATGAAAATTGTTGAAGTAAAATAATCCCTAAAAAAGCCCACAGTTAAATGGAATTGATAGCACAAGCCTCTGAAGAACCCCACACAGCTATCATCTATTCCAAAAGTTCTCATGTCTTTATCTTTTTTTAAGCATTAGATGGTTCTAAAATCATAAGCAAAAGCATACAAACATGTTTTTACATGAAACAGTTTGATTTTATTATCATTTTCTGCTACTGTCCTTTAAAATGGTTACTAGGTTGAGCAAGATCTATGCTGAGGAAGGACATAACTGTTCTCTACCTAGGAAGCAACTGAGCATGATGGGGGAGGGAGGAAATGACAAAAAGGACTGAGAAAGTTTCAGAAAGGAGGCTACAGCTCAAGCAAGACACTGAGAAAACACTTGCAAGGACTAAACACCCATCCAGGCCTTGTAAAAAAAAAAAAAAACCAAAACCAACAAAAAAAACCCCAACACACTTCTGAAGAGCCAGAGAAACCTATAGTGAGCCAATAAGCAATGGAGTAACTGAAGCAAAGCAAGGACCCAGGCCCAACCTAAATGCTTGGAATTTTAATTAACAAGTGAGTATTCCATGTCTTATATTCAGTAAAACTTGGCTTTTGAGACAGCAAAATCTTCTGGGAGCTCATTGTAAGGGAAGGTCTAGGAAGATCTTGACAGTTTGGCCAGCTTGTGTGCTCAGTAATACTGAAACTCTAGAGCTTCATAGAAACATAAAATCTTGAAGGTATGTGAAATCACCTTGTTGCCAGAGAGTTTAAAAAAAAAAAAAAAAAAAGCAGCCAAAATCTTTGAAAAAGCTCTTTTACTTTGCATTGCAGCACCTGGCTGAAATTCATCACTAAAGGTTGTCTGAAAACACACTATACCTCAATGCCTCGTTCCTACAGATCATCTAAACAGGATTTAATTCTGCAGTTGTTCTTACACTGGACATATACCTAGAGACTAGACAAGAGACTCTCCTTGTCCCTTAAATCCCTCAGCCAGCACTTCAACAAGATGCACCAGCTTAAGGAAAAGAGCAGAAAGGGAACAGGAAAAGAAAGTTGCCAAAGTCAGAGGGCAAAGCCTAGGTACAGCCAATGGCATTTGCAGCTGGAGAAAAGACTGGATAAAAAACAAGAGCAGAGACAGAAGGACACATGGTAAAATGGAATGGAACACCTGAGGAAGGCACAGGACAAGCACTGGAAACCTATTGGTCCCAAACATCTATCTTCATTTAAACAAGAAAATGGAATTCCTTAGCAAATGGTCTCTCTCATGTCCTCTTGAGTGCTTGATCCAAGTGGTAAAGAAGGTCGTTCATTACTTCTTCAGCTGGAATTTTTAGAGCCATCTACCAGTGCAAATTCAGCTAGCAACCCAAACTGCAAAGACATGCATTTCAAAATAAAAAATTGTTCTATAGAACCCTACTGCTTCTTCAGACTATCTTAAATAGGAAGCTACTTCATTGTACCTAATCACATATGAAGTGAGAAAATAACAGAATCACAGAATTGTTTAGGTTGGAAAAGTCCTTTAAGATCATGAAGTCCAACCGTAAACATAACACTGCCAGTTCACCACTAAACCATGTCCCTAAGCACCACATCCAAATGCCTTTTAAATACCTCCAGGGATGGTGACTCAACCACTTCCCTGGGTGGCCTGTTCCAACCCCTGGCAACTGTTTTGGTGAAGTAGTATTTCCTAATATCCAGTCTAAGCCTCCCCTGATGCAACTTGAGACTGTTTCCTCTCGTCCTATCACTAGTTACTTGGGAGAGGAGACCGACCCCCACCTCGCTGCAACCGCCTTTCAGGTAGTTGTAGACAGCAATGAGGTCTCCCCTCAGCCTCCTTTTCTCCAGGCTAAACACCCCCAGTTCCCTCAGCTGCTCCTCATAAGACTTGTGCTCTAGACCCTTCACCAGTTTCGTTGCTCTTCTTTGGATGGGCTCCAGCAGCTCAATGTCTTTCTTGTAGTGAGGGGCTCAAAACTGGACACAGTATTCAAGGTGTGGCCTCACCAGTGTCAAGTACAGGGGGACGATCATTTCCTTAGTCCTGCTGGCCACACTGTATCTGATACAAGCCAGGATGCTATTGGCCTTCTTGGCCACCTGGGCACACTGCCGTCTCATATTCAGCCGGCTGTCGACCAACACCCCCAGGTCCCCTTCCGCCACGCAGCTTTCCAGCCATTTGTCCCCAAGCCTGTAACGTCGCATGGGGTTGTTGTGGCCCCACAAATAAAATACCTATTGTTTACAATTCAAGCCAGAAAGTTTACAAATAAAAATGAGGAAGTACAGAACAACCAAGCAAAGACTGGAGTCAGAAACATGTAATTAGAACTGTTTTAAGCTCCAATTCTCCACCTCAAAAAAGGCACTTGGTACTGTCTAAACATGCACTGAGAGTAGACTGAAGTGAAATATATTTTCAACTGATTTAAGAGACAGTACACATACAACTATCCCTTACATGCCAGACACCAAGCTGAAAGAAGCGCTGGGCTGTAGAAAGCTTTTCTGCAGTATGCTAGTAACTCCAACAATTTTTTCCATATACTGCCAGTGACATATGGCAAACCAATAGCACAAAGCATATTTTAGAAGCAACATTTAAAATCATAGCACAAATAATTGCATACAAAAATTTATTGTCTTTTTTTTATTTTGAACATGGGCTTGAAATACATACAACCTAGACAACTAATTTAATTAATGTTTGAGCGGAGCTTTCTAGAAAATAGGTGATATCCCAGAATTAAAGACCGTGCCACATTTTTTCCATCATAGCAAACCAGATTAATAGCCATGTGCATGCAATAGCAATAAAATCATGTCTGCAGATGCTCTCTAGAAGTTCTGTGTTTGGCAGCTTACTTTCAAATTCCTTAAGCTTTCTAATTTGGGTGAGATCATAGGTACAGAGTAAGAGTACATTTAGAGAATCCACCAGCCCTTAAGTATAAAGAGAGTTTAAAAATCCAGGCCTAGTTCTCATGATTGCTCCACTTACTGAATAGATCTATGCAAAATTATTGCTATTTTTATTTATTGAGTGCATATCTATAGCTATTACCTAGTATAAAATTCAGTTAAAAACCAGAAATCATTCCTTCCAAGTGAAGTAAGTTGGAAAGAGCAAATTTTCAAGATTAAGTATTTGCAAGGACACTTTATACCTTATTTGAGAGCCAACAACTGACAGCAAGAGCTCTTATTTTACTGATCACTGAACTAAAATCTGTTTGCTCATATAGTCCTTGACCCCGACAGTTACTTATGTATGTGCCTAGTGTTAAGAGTGGAACTTGTCTCAATGAAGTTCATAGGATTATTCATATCATTAAGAACTAGGCACTAAATGTGCTTAAATATCTTGCTAAACTGAATGCTAACAAGTCTTCAGCAAGAGAAACAGCAACACAAATATTATATCAGAAGTGACTTTTAGTTTAATGAGATGGCACTCTTCCAGTGGAGTAACTATACACTGAAATGTGGAAAGCTAATTACTTTGATTTAAGCTTTTGACATACAATGCTGTCCGTCTAAAACCAGCATGCTGTTCCTCCTGGAGAAGTCTTTAAGCTACAGCGATACAACAAAAACCATACACATGCACATGACAGGTGAATAATATTTTTCCATTTTTAAAGTGCAGAGTTTCATTTACAGTGTAAGTGACAATATTCCAAAGTAAGCAATTCCAGACAACAACAGCCTGTTTCTTTCACACATATTCATTCTTACATTGCTCCAGTGCAGTATTTTCTAATACTAAACAGACAGGGATGAAATTAGAGTAGCTAAATTGTGTACACTTCTTTCTTAATTTAAAGAGAATGCTGCCTAAAATAGAAGCAGTTTTTCATTAGTTTCAATTGGTAACATAAGTACTTTGTTCTGCAAAACACCAGAACCACAATTACTACAACCTGTCTGTAAACAGTAAACTTAAGATTGCAAATCGGATAACCGCTTTATTTTACAACCTTTACAAGAACTCCTGACATGAAAAAGGGCAGAAAAGAAAATTTCAGAGTGGGAAAACATTTTAGCAAAAGTTGTAATTTTTAAACTTAAATGCATATTTTAGAATAATGAAATCCATAGTTTTAGAAAGAAGCATGGCCTCTTAAAATAAATGGTTTATAGCTGTTGACTTTGAAGGAAGACCTCAGATATTTTATCTTTACTTTCTGCACAATGTTTCCATATTGCTTCTAATCAGTTTTAGGGATAAAATTGCATACCAAAGGTCAAACCCGACAAATCCTGTCATTATCAAGACAGCGTTTGTGGTTTCTTCAACTGCAGCGATGCCTGCTTCACCAACTTTTGTTGTTTTCTTGTTGCCTGGGCTTCCTGAATGGCACAACAAATCCTCTGTAAAGCAACATATTGAAAGAAAGAAAAGTAAAGCGTGCAATCTGCAGTTTTCTTCCACAAGATGCTACTAAAAATAGTAAAAGTTTAAATACCATAAGAATAAGGTCTTTTGAGGAAAATTTAGTATCCGATCAAATTAATCCATTAAAATGGATAGAAAAGTATTGAGAGCCTACAACTACTAGATTCAGTCTGAGGTAAAGAGCCTCAGAAGAGGACTATGTTCAGGCCAAACAACCAAGAGGTTTGCATTATCATTACCTGGAAATAGAAGAGAATCGTTCATGATAATTAAAAGAAGATATAAATGACAGCAGGCACTTTTCAAAAAAATTACAATGAAAAGCATTCTCAAACTGGATAGTTAGTTGAAATCCACAGAAGGATAAATTAAAATAGAACCTAACAATAATTCTAAAATTATAAAAAACTTAACTGAACAAAGCAGTGCAACTAAACTAGTCATTTTTATTTAATTCCTGAATCCAAACAATCTAATGGTAAAAAAATCCCCACGTCTCAACCATCTAACATTAAACATATTGTACATTATGCATAAAATGTGTATACATAATATTAGCATAGTGATATATCTCTAGTCTGAGAAAATTAATGTCACTGTGATATGCATAATTGCCGGGGATGGGATGGGACAGGGAAACAACCAACAAAAACCAAAACGCACTGGGGGAGCTTGGACTGTCAAGCAATGATTTTACCTGAGTAATTCCTACATTTAGTGAAAGCTGAAGTGTTTGAAATGCTTGTGAGAGCTTTTTTATCCATGATTTCAACAAAAGTAAAACCCATTTATACAACAATGAATATTAAAGTAAAGAATAAATTAAGCTGGATGGACAATTAACATGCATCAGGTGTACTTGAAGTATTTCAAACATTTATGGATTTGTGATAACTCATGGAGGCTGAGGAAAGACTCAGAGGACTAAAGAAGGGCAAACCTAAAACCCCTGTTTGTTTTTTTAGGGGAGACAGAAAGAACAAGGAAGCTATAGATAACCTTAGCCTGATCTTAAAGACATTTGTTTCATGCACATACAAAGGGCACCACAGAAGTCTTCACAGAAGTGACAATTATTAGTGAAGCATACTTTTTTTTGTGTCCTCCTATCAAATTGGTATAGTTTTACAAGGGGGATCTATACAAAGAAGGGAGATGCAAAATGAAGAGTAATACTGATAAAGTCAAACAGAAATCCACAGAAGGTAAATGGGTAGTGTTGCACCTCAGGACAGAAAAATTTATTTTCAATGTATACTTACCAGCATAAACACTAGCAAAGGAACATGTAGTTAGACAGTAACAGAAAAAAAAGAGAATGAAAAACAAAAGAAGTATCCTTCTAGTGTGGCCTGCATGTTGTGTACAATGTTCCAGCTTTGGCCATGACACTAAGATACAGAAAAACTAAAAGGATTTAAATTAGTTAACCAAAACTTTGATTTGGAAGACATGCTGTAAGAAAAAGCAGAAGGAACTTTTTCTTTAGACAAGAGACAGTGAAGAAATAATACTGACTCTTCCAGTAGATAAAAAAAGTGCCTCAAAATGATGGCTTCCCCCCCCCGGTCTAACCCCTTCTTTTAGAAGGCTTGATCAATTTAATAGAAGTAATTTGGCCCCTATTCTGATTCTAGCTGCTGACTTGCCATTTACTGGAGCTGCAATTTCAAGTGTGCTTCCAAGATGCTGCGGATCTAATTGATTTCACTTTTGGTATCAGGGAGAACTCCTCCTCTCTCATCATCCAATACAAAACTACAGTAAGACACATGGTTTCCTAGGTAAATTTTTCTATTGTTGAAATACCCTGGAATTTATAGAAATTGTTAGTTCAGCTTGTGTGAGTTAGCTGTGAGACCCAGCCATCCACAGAACAAAAGCTCCCAAAATGAATCAGCCTCTCCAGCACCAATATGAACAAATATTTAGAGATAAATGATAGAAGCCCTAGGTGCAGGGAAGGTGGGGGTAGGAGGGGGAAGGAATTTAAGTAAGCCTTTTCACACAAGGTACACTTTTATTGGGTTAGTCGAGTGATCTTGAAATAACGAGGAGACAGCAGAATTCAGAGGTCTGTTGAATCCTAGAGACTATAATGAACTCAACCTAGTACTTCAGGTATTTGAATTATTTTCCTTTAACGAGTTTTAATATACAAAAACATAAGACTATGCAACTTCAACCTTAAATTATTATTGAATATACTCTCTTGACTGGTTTAGACCATCTTGTCTCATCTTTCTCCTGGTTAAACTCATTTTTCAACATGAAAATATGGTAAATGGTCCTCAGGCACAGCAGTCTACTCTATAATGGGCCTCTGAATGCTACCATCTTTTTTACATGCTGAGTTTCAACAACTATTAACAATATCATAAGGAAAGAAGATGAAAGAAAAAAAAATAATATACCCTTGCTGTAGTTTCATCCTGAAGGTGAACTGTCTTTAAACATTCATGACCTGTACTGTCCTTCCTTTGGAACATCCTTTGATCCTGTGGCAGAGAGGAACAAAAATGTACTTCAGTGACTCACAAAACAAGAATGCAGAATCTGATACTTAAATGGCTTGAATGTGAACTTCACATTAGATTTCACTGTAGCCTCTGTCCAACCCAACTCAGACTTTCCAGAAATCTTACGTAAATCCTGTCTCATAGTCCCACGGTTAGCAGTTAGAACCATAAATAAGTTAAGAGCATGGCTGGACCTCTAAGTGTTAAATAAAAAAAGTTTACATGCTTTTCTTACCAAAACAGTTATTTTTAAAACATTTGCTTCGTAGGAGGGATAGCGTGTAAAGTCTTCAAATAAGTAATCCCACTCCGTTGTTAAATGGCCTAAGATTTCCACTTCTTTTACATATATCACTCTCCTGTTCAGAAGAAAAAAGTTAATACTCAATTTCTCCCTGGGACTAGAACTTTGTCAGAAAAACAAAACAAAATGAAGAAATTCATTTGAGAAGGCATTTTCTGTGTGGATTAGAAGTATCCACCATCACAGTGGAACCATATTTCCTTAATATATATTCCAAGATAATCACTTTGTCCTTAAGACTCATAGATGTCTCATATGATATCGCACAGTATGTGCAGGCCAACTTTATCTAAACCCACCCAGCCCCCCCAAATTCAAACATTTTACTAGAATTGCATACTTAGAGGGTCATCAGTTAGTTCAAACCAGTTCCTCAAAGCCAGCCTCTACCAGAGGAAGGTAGTCAAACAGCTACATACTAGCTACACAATGACACAATTACTACTGGACTGACAGATGATCAATTGCTACTGTTTACAGTTGCCAGCTAGCTGTCCTTTAATTACTTCAAAGCTCCAATGTTGGCTAGCACACCAAGACAAAAACAGGTGGCAGTTTTGAATGGAGTTAACCTAGAACTTTTATGCATGCGGAGAGGAATTGGGATATGGAGAGAAGTGCACATTTATCTGAAGCTGCAAACAAATAAATCATCTAACTACCATTAAAGGACTTTGTCAGTATCTTGAAAAAGCTTGCTCAGCTGCAGCATGAATTCTGAGGTGTGCTAGTCATAAAATAAACATGGAGGGGGTGCCTCCCAGAGTCTCATTACGGATGAGCCTATCTCATACATTCAAGCAAGGCAAATATTGGTGACATCTGAGATGTGGAGATCATAATCCATGGGTTCCTTTTCATTACTTAAACGTATTTACAAAGTTTTGAGTCCTCAAACTGCGTATCCAAGACTAGTAAGATCTTGCATTCTAAAAATTGTCTGATGAGTTTAATATTAAAGTTTCATACTTGTACAAAAACTTAAGACTCCATTTAGAGTATCCCTTAATTAACAAGATTGCAAACATTATCACAACATTGTTTGACTGCAAACACTTATCACAAGCTGATTTGTAAAACAAGGAAAAAAAAAATTTCCCTCCAGTATGATGGAAGGGTCACTGACCTCAGAGTAAACTGTATTCCTAAATTAGTATCTAGTATTGCCATCATTACCATATTATATTTTCCATAAAGGAAACAAAATGAATTATTAAAAAAAAAAATCAAGAAGAAAACGGACAAAGAATGTACATATGCAGAGAACAGCAATCAGTTTAGACTTAGGCAGATGTCTAATCCCCAAGTTGAAACCAAGACAAGCCCTTACAAAGCCTTCAAAACTTAATACCTATTGGTAACAACAAGGTTTGCTCTTCTGCCTCTTGGAAGTACACAGTGGTATCGATAGTTCTCTTTTTCCAGTTTTCTGATGTGCAATTTCTGAAACAGAAATAGGAAATAATTTTGGGGCTGTAAAAAGAAAACTCAAAGCAGTGTTTTCAATTCAAAAGCTTTTTAAAAAGTTAAAGACACAAGTTCAATGAGGTAAAGGCAGGCTCTCACAGTGTTCTCACTCCTGAAGCTGAGTCACTGAAAGGTCTGATCCGTTCCACTCAAAAGGTGGAACATTGATACTGTAGTATCAGACTATTTCTTCAGCTTTAATTTCCTTTCTGTGCTAATAATCGCTTAGTAATGTTCATTCTGTTAGACCCCATGCTGCAGACTTGATTCAAGAGTGAAAATCCTGCAACAGCACCTTTAAAGGCAGCCTATTCAACATCCAAAATAAGAAGGTATATTAAAGTGTAGGTCAAATTACTCATCACATTTCTATTATGACAACTACAACTCAAGTGACAAACTATAAATACAGAGATTAAAAAAGTTCTGAAATAAAGTACTGAAGTGCTTCCTAGCTATTTTTTTTTTCAGTTCTTCATTAATTTTTTTTATTACTTTTTTTCAGATTTCCTATTCTGTACATGCTGTTTCACTGAGGTATATCATCTTCTGGAGCATGTCACCAGGTTTACAATATTCCATCAACTCCAAAGAGCAGCACAGAAGACAGACTCACAGTCATCCATAAATCAAGCTCACAATAACACTGGCTTAAAGGCAACAAGATTCACAAAGCAACACATCAATGTGTTTGTGGGAAATGGATACACATCAAAACGTCATGTAGAAAAAGATAAAATTGTGACATGAATAACATACTACCAACAGGAACCCAGCCTCAAATGGTATGAGAATAAATGTGTGCCAATTACTGGTTCTCCTGCTATGAGTTTGTCAGAAAGCAGGTTATCTGTTTCTGTTCACCCTACTTTGCGGCCTGCTTGATTAACTAATGTCACACGTTAACTATGTGTTACAGGTAAATGTACTTGGATTACTAGTTTTAATGAATGTTAGTTTTCAGGACAGCAGTAGTCTGCTAGAATTAAATACGTGTTTTCTGTTATAATCCTGTATATATTTAATAGCTGTAAGGTTGCTAGAATTCATGTTCCGACCGTAATTGTCATGTACATGGTAAATATGTAATTGTTACTAAAGAACCTTATCTGTACACAGGTTGTATTAAATGCAGAGATCATTAATTCTCTGGGTAGCAAACCTACCATAGTAACAGTGTCGTATCACACACATCTGATCTCAGACCAACTACCAGCAGAACATTCCAATGGGAAGCCCCTAAGATACCCATGCTTACCCTTCTCTTTGGGGAAGCTGTACATTGTTACATTTAAAGATGAAAACTCTAGCATGAAAAAGCCTGAAACACGGAATATACACATCAGGTTTAAGGCTAGTTCTGCATTTATTTTGGACTGCAAAGCTAAGTGTAGTTGTAATATGCAATACATACATTCCTATACTTCAATCATCTCATGTCTCTGAACCTGCAAATCAAAGTGCCACTGATGGAGTTCTACAAAAGTTATTCATAAGCAACTAGACAACGTTTAGAAGCCAGCAATACTGGTAATAGTACAGCAGTTGGATTATACAGTCGCAAACTTGGAAAGAAGTGTTGGAAAGAGGATGTGCGTACCCAGGACTTTGCCCTAAGACTCTAGCCAGCGAAAGCATCTGGACCCCATTTATACTCAAGAAGCTTCTAACCAGCACAGCTCCAGCACAGTAGTCACAAAAGCCTGGACAGGGTCACTAACCTAGTTACGTTCTCCGAGAACCATAAGCTCTTTATGTTTAAAAATTACAATGGTCATCAACAGAGGATTTTACAGAAACTCCGAATTACTACAGTATTCCTAGGTCACAAAATAAAACTTACCATTTAGTGCTAAGATAAAGAGCTTTCAACTATCACCACAGAGAAGTCAACTGAGATGCTGAAATTTAAGTATGGTATATGCATCTCAAACGTCTACTCTACCCTCTACCACTAAGAACGTTAAATCAGTGCAAAAAATCATTACAAAATACACATTCCACTTGTAAATAACATTTAATTAGTAAAAATGAACAAAGACAGTTATACAGGCATAATGTCAATGCATGTTAGTTTTGTACTCTCTAAGCCAATACAACCGCCTTTTTTATCATACGATCTGTTTTAATGGAAAACGTGCAGCTCCTGTGTGGAAACACGAGGAAACATAAGAAAGAATGAAGGCCGTACATGCTCTGCCTGGATGCAGAATGCATGCACCTTGGATCAATGTTTAGTAAGTGCCTGCAACTGGATGCCCCAAAATTGGTTTGATGTTCTTCACAGCAAAATAAGATGACCTTCAGTTCATTTTACAGCTGTTACTGTGGAATTTGCCTCTGAATAACAGCAAATTTCTCAAGTTGTTTCTGAAAAACTAGTGAGAACAAATTAAGGAGGGAGGACTAAGAATTCAGTATGTTTTTAGCTATTCCTTGTAAAGATACATTTCCTTCTGTATTTCCATAGCTGGATCTATAAACTGGCAAGATGACAACAGAAGCTAAACTTGACTCCACATTTTTCTGTCTACGATTAACCATGGAGGCTAAGAACTCTATATAGTTTAAGTAACCAAAATTGAAAGATCTTTTGTCAACTCAGCTTACATCAGAATCAATTAAAAGAGGCTTCAACATTTGTATTTCCATTTTATTTTCATACATTTAAAAGTTCAACAAATGTCTTAAAGCACCATCATACATTGCACCTGACCCCAAAAATCCTTTAAGCTCAAAAGTGGATTAATATTCAAGAGTTGAAATCAGCAGCATAGTGTTTTCCTGGATTTGCTCCCTAGTGATGTGATGTTTTGAAACACATTTTAATTCAATATTTTCCAGCAACCAAAAACACAAGGTCCACATCTATAAAAAAAATAGCACTTTCTGACCATCTTAAAAATTTGTGAAACTGTAAAGCGTACATGAAAGGAAGAAAAATGCCAGAAGACTGCTTATCTCAAAGTCTCTTCAAAACATCAGAAGAGAGATGGTAGCATAGGACTAAAATCAAAATATGAACTCACATTTTATACCTGAACCATAGGTATTTTAAAAACAAGTAAAAATTAAGAAATACAAAACCCACCACCATGTAAGACTGCAATTCAAAGGCTGCAATCCACATTCTGAATCCTTTTGTTGGATATGTAAAAATGACACATGCCACATATTTAAACAGATTTATTCATAAGCATGTTCTTCTATTTAAACTCAAGGCTTCAGAGAGAAAGCCTGTTTCTCGTTACTTCAGAAACAATCCTGATAGCATTTTTAGATTTTTACATGTAATGTGTTACTAAAGCAAGAGTTCCCACTGAGCTCTGTGCCTAAGAGATGGAATATTTCTCAGAGCGCTATTCTCAATACACCTCATAGGCATCAGCACAATGGTGCATCATGTAAAAAGGGGGTTGCACCTGAAATTACTCCACAATCTGTACACTCTTAAAATTCAGGCACCTTTATCAAAAGCTTTTATTTTTAT
The DNA here is from genome assembly GCA_013389945.1 of Fregata magnificens. NCBI lineage: Eukaryota > Metazoa > Chordata > Aves > Suliformes > Fregatidae > Fregata > Fregata magnificens. The sequence continues at coordinate 26,570 of WAAD01039660.1, forward strand.
GAGAATACTCGAGCACTTCAAAGTTCAACTAATTCTTATTTTACATGGAAATGAAACAACCAGTGCAAATTTACAGAGCAGAACAGTGACTCAACCAGAAACAGAATCTGCAGTTTCTTGAAACCTAACATAGTATTCTCTCTGCCGCACACTGTCTCACCACCATGTCTCAATTATTCATTAAATGCTCTGCGTTCTTTATAAAGCTCCACGCTTTAACTGGGAAATGAAACAAAGTAACGCCATAGACACTGAATAATGTATGAATTGCATTGTGTCAGACCCTAAGTGCTGGGGTTAGAAGACAGTCTCCTCACCCGAGCAGGCCCAATACCTCCATATTAAAAGGCAAAGACTAACAAAGCCAAAGGCATTCAATATCTGTTCTAGCAAATCTCAACTACAAACACTCCTCACACAAAGATTAAAACTAATGAGAACTTATTCCTTGGAAAACAATTCTCCTAGACTTGTTCTATTTGTTCTTTGTTTTCTCCAGCTATACATACTGTGCATCTATGTTTAACAAAACACATTCTATACTACTAAGCCTCACTTCATGAGCTAGAGACATGGCCTGCAAGACGTCAAATCTGACTTTCCAGGTCTTGAGTTGACTGAGCACATCCCTATATAGCCCATATAAATTAGATTCACCACTTCTGGGAAGATGCACCACGTAAACAAGTTTACACAAGTGAACTCATCTACTCCATCTGGCTACTGTCCTCATTCTGCACAAAAAAAACTTCCGAGTGGAAAAAAGTAACTTGTCGTTTAAGACCTATCTATATGTTCATTCTAAGCTGAGCTCTAATGTCTACCAATGTCTATATTTCACATACAAGTGAGTATTTAAGTGAAACATTATTTTGTCCAGTCACTGGGTAGTATTGAGGCATCCATTCCTTAAGGTAACCTTACAAAGTTTCAACCTAGTAAGCCCGTATTTATTTTAAAGGGACATATGCATTGAAGTTAGTTAAAATAGATGAGAGGATGGGGATTCTCATTAAACTACTTGTAACGTTGGGTCAAAACTGGATCCAAAAATTAACAGCACTAGTACCTGTAAGTTGAGTTATTTGCAGTTAAATTTGTAAATGCATATAAAACTGACTTTCCGACTCATCTTCCTTGTAAAATACCCTATTTCCTCTAAAGACAGTGTCCTCCTCTTGTTTGTAATTTACATTAGAAAACAAAACCTTCCCAACACTACCCTCTAGCATACTAATCAAAAACAGTTAGTTAAAAAAAAAAAAAACCACCCCACAGAAAAACCCAAAACCAAAAAAAAAAACCCAACCCCAAAACCACAAAAACATTGTGCCCATCTTTAAAAAGGGTAGAAAGCAGGACCCTGGGAACTACCAACCTGTCAGTCTCTCCTCTGTGCCCAGGAAGATCATGGAACAGATCCTCCTAGAAGCTCTGCTAAAGCACATGGAAGACAGGGAGGTGATTCGAGACAGCCAGCATGGCTTCACCAAGGGCAAGTCCTGCCTGACCAACCTAGTGGCTTTCTATGATGGAGTGACTGCATTGGTGGACAAGGGAAAAGCAGTGCATGTCATCTGTCTGGACTTCTGTAAAGCCTTCAACACGGTCCCCCACAACATCCTTCTCTCTAAATTGGGGAGATACGGATTTGATGGGTGGACTGTTTGGTGGATAAGGAATTGGTTGGATGGTCGCATCCAGAGGGTAGTGGTCAACGGCTCGATGTCCAAATGGAGACCGGTGACAAGTGGTGTCCCTCTCCCTCAGGGGTCCGTACCGGGACCAGTGCCATTCAATATTTTCATCAATGACATAGACAGCGAGATCACATGCACCCTCAGCAAATTTGCAGATGACACCAAGCTGAGTGGTGCAGTTGACACACCAGAAGGACGGGATGTCATCCAAAGAGACCTGGACAAGCTGGAGAGGTGGGCCTGTGTGAACCTCATGAGGTTCAACAAGGCCGAGTGCAAGGTCCTGCACCTGGGTCAGGGCAACCCCCAGTATCAATACAGGTTGGGGGATGAAGGGATTGAGAGCAGCCCTGCGGAGAAGGACTTGGGGGTACTGGTGGATGAAAAGCTGGACACGAGCCGACGACGTGCGCTCCCAGCCCAGAAATCCAACCACATCCTGGGCTGCATCAAAAGAAGCATGGCCAGCAGGTCGAGGCAGGTGATTCTGCTGCTCTGCTCTGCTCTGGTGAGATCCCACCTTGAGTACTGCATCCAGTTCTGGAGTCCTCAGCACAGGAAAGACATGGACCTGTTGGAGCGGGACCAGAGGAGGGCCACGAAAATGATCCGAGGGCTGGAGCACCTCTCCTACAAGGATAGGCTGAGAGAGTTGGGGTTGTTCAGCCTGGAGAAGGCAAGGCTGTGGGGAGACCCTACTGCGGCCTTTCAGTACTTAAAAGGGGGCCTATAGGAAAGATGGGGACAATCTTTTTAGCAAGGCCTGTTGTGACAGGACAAGGGGTAATGGTTTTAAAATAAAGGAGGGTAGATTTAGACTGGGTATAAGGAGGAAGTCTTTTACAATGAGGGCAGTGAAGCACTGGAACAGGTTGCCCAGAGAGGTGGTGGAGGTCCCATCCCTAGAAACATTCAAGGTCAGGTCAGATGGGGCTCTGAGCCACCCAATCTAGTTAAAGATGTCCCTGCTCATTGCAGGGGGGGTTGGACTGGATGACCTCTAAAGGTCCCTTCCAACCCAAAGCATTCTATGATTCTATTCAATTAACTGACTTCTGAAAGGAAGAAACTATATTTAGTGAACTATACAGAGGATTCATTCTTGGTTAGTATACAATTCCAATCTACACCATTTAGATCCAAGAAAAATACAAATATTAGATGTGCAGGAACTGCATAATATCCAGTTTTCAGCGTTATTTGTGTTACCTTTTCCTTTTCAGATAGATGGAAAAAATATAGTGCAAAAAATAAAAAAATCTCACTACATGAAAAAAATTTGGTTTGCTTAGTATATCAAGACTTAATTTCACTTAATTAGCTAAAATTAAAATTCACTAAATGTGGTTTTTTTAAACAATTTTAAATGAAATAAGCTGACTTGACCACTAAATTCTAAAAAGGCATTAGCAACAGAGAGATGTCTCTGCTCAATGGTTTTTTTCATGTATGATAGGCAAACAATTTGCTCTGAGAACAGCCTGTTAAGCTTAGCTTGTTAATTTATCATAGGTTGTATTAGAAATGAAGTTTATGGCATCACTTAATTTAGAAATATATATGTTTTTATATATATATATATACACACACACACACACGCAAATTCATGTTAACAGCTCAAAGTTTACATTTAAGTATGTTGAACAGCAAAGCCCCAGAAGATTCTGTCAATGAAACCAGAGTCAACTGAGCTGGCTATATTTTTTAATTGATAAAATTTCATAAAGTAGTAGTAGTAATAGTAACTTGAAGTGATAGTGGCTCAGCAGATGACAGGCCTATGGCATATTACAGCAACCACAAATACAAGTTTTCTTAGCATTTATATGGAAACAGTATTTCTATAGCATGAAATTGTATGCATTTTCACAGAAGAAAATTCCATTCAATATCACTATTTTAAATTTTGCACAAGTATCAAAATGTTGCTTTCTCCCTTCATCCACAGCGCTAGCTCTAAGAGAAAGCTAATAAATGAATGAACTCAGCATCTACCCTACCATGATTTTTTTTTCCAAGTGCCTTCTGTTGTTGCCATTCATAAGGAGCTAAGCATCCTTAGAAAAACAAATATGCAGGAAACAAACCCTCCCTGTCTGTCTCATCTTACTCATCTAATCTTACTGAAGATAGTTATTCAAGTTTGTTCGTTTTCTCAGCTTGGACAACACAAAACACTGTTTGTTCAACTGCTACACAGAAAATATATGAATGGAGAGGACATGTTGAATGCAATCATGCCCTTTAAATCTAAATACTTAAGGCAGATAGAAGACCGTGACAGAAATAGAGAAGAAATACGGAAAGTGTTTACTCCGTTATTCCAGTTCTTGCTGCGTATGCCAGGAGAGAAAGAGAGAGAAGAGAAACATTAGAAATAGAATATGAAATAAGGATTAAAAGGACATCTAGAAGGAAGTAGCAAATATCCAAGCTTTGGTCTTAAAATGTTAATGTAGACAGTTACTTTAACTTTTTAGCAACAAAATAAGCATTTTAAGGTAAGTTTTAAGAATGTGAAGGCTGAAATACAAATGGATTCCAATTATCTAGGACTTGAAAACAACTGTTATTCATCCTCCATGTTAGCCACGTCCAGATGTAGAAGCAGGCTAAATGTCCACACAATGCCTGTAGCTATTAAGAACAACATAAGGAATTACCAAAAGGTGGTATTTTGAGATTTCATGCAGTTTTTTCAACTGCTAATACCACCCAAAAAAAAAAAAA
>WAAD01039663.1:0-76550 GCA_013389945.1 Fregata magnificens
TTGATGTTTTGGTTTGTTTTTTTTAATTGTGTCCTAGGGGGAAAAAACTTTCCCCATCATCCACATAGAGATTGTATAGATGCTCAAATTTTTTTGGCCAAAAGAAAAAAAAAAAGGAGGGGGAAATCAGCAGTGTTTGGTGTAGTTGTGTGTTTGGCACTTTTTCCAAGAAAGGTTGCCATACAAAACCAAAGGTGAATCCATGTGATCCTGATAATCATCAGTCTTGGTAATCTATCTGTTAATTAAGAATATCCTGCCTAATATGTTGGAAACTCAAGTTTTGTATCCTCTTCTTATTTTATCTTTAACAAAAGCACTAGCTTTTAAAGCAAATTGCTGTATAGTGTAGTAAGTCAGTTCATTCTCTCTGCTTAATCTTTTATCTGATCAGATTTGAGGAGGAAGAAGCCAAAGGAAAACTTTCACATGGAGGCATTGACTATTTGCAGAAAGAAATGAAACTTCAGAGTATTTTGAGTAACCCATATTCAGACTGGAGCTTTTAGAAAAATAAATTGTTCTTTGAAGCTGACAGCGTTCTGAATTTTTTCTCAGACCTATGCAAATATGTGGAGGCTTAAATTTAGTTTTAGGGGTATGAGGGTGGGTTTTTTCTCCTCTTTGCTTCTAGCCATTTTAAGAGTCTCGGAATGTGTCGCTTTCAGTTATTTGGGAAGGAAAGTGCCCCAGTGAACTTAAAATTAGTTCACCTGACCTACCCAACTTGAGTCACACACAACTACCAATCTTTCTACATAAAGCAGTGGGCAATTATACATTTTAAAAAGTGTGTATATGTTGGGTAAACATGAAAATAACTGATAGTATTCAACAAATATCAAAGAATATGGCTTCTCTCTGTCTGTGTTCACAAATTGTCCAAGTGCTTTATAATTTTCATATTTGTTCTCTACTTAGAATTGATGAATTGTTTTGTGAAAATTTTGTTTGTGTATTCTGTGAGCACTCAAAGTGAACACAAGCAGAAATGCAGTAGAAACAATTTTTTTATTCAGTCACACATTTTTCATAGTTTGAGATTATTTGCTTTCATAGACTAATATTGTTCTGACTACTGAACAACATTTAGGCAGGCAGAGTTTTCCTTTTCATCAGACAAACTGATACTGTTACAGAAAGGGGGAAGACAACATTTTTAAATGCACAAGTCCTTCTTTGTCTCAGATTTTGAAGAAGGATTGATGAGGCTGAAAATTTGTGTTCTTGTGTCTTGTGTTCATGACTGTCTTGGCTGGTCTAGGAAGTGATGCTACTTTTCACAAACACGATTTGTTGTGAATTCAATTTAAAGATATGGGGGTAGGGGTGATTCTTTTTCGTGTGAGGGTGGTCAAAAACTGTAACAGTTTGCCCAGGGAGGTGGCAGAGCTGCCATCCTTAGGGTATTCAAAACCTAACTTGGCAGGCCACAGCCCTGAGCAACCTGCTGTACTTAATTCTGCTTTTTGAGCAAGGGTGTTGGACTGGACAGTCTTCAGAGGTCCCTTCCAACCTCATTGTTTTTGAAATTCAATTACATGGATATCATGTGTGAGAATACTTAAGGTGATATTATATGGCAGAACTTACTGGAGAGATTTATTGGCTGTGGACTCTCAAATTCACATTGCTCCTTGGAGTGGCTGTACTTGCTTTATGTGTCAGAGGAAGACCATGACATAGTCCCAAGTTCTTCTGTTTGCCTGTAACTAAAACAACAAGACACCAAATCTGAAAGGTGTAAATGCTTTGCTGTTGGGAATTCTTTTCCAAGAGGCCTAAGGATTATAGGATGGCTTATATAACACTTACAGAGGAGTGTTGTGATGAGGGTCCAACAAAAGAAACAAAAAACAAAATCTGAATTCTGAAATCTTCTGATCATCTGGAAATGTCTTCTGAAAAAAGTCTCCACACGTGGATTGTGGCCTCAAAGAGCAGAGGGGATTATTGGAAAAAGGGTCTCAAGAACTTCATTTGGTGACATTGCTTGTTCAGCCACTGAAGTGGAGGGCAAATGTGTGGAGGGGTTTTGGGTAACAAAGCTCATGCTGGTACCATGTGCTCTTTGGAGGGTGTTGTTAGAAAGAAGGATAGGAGTTCAGGTTATTGCTTCTTAGTACTATTTCTTTTTGTTTTATCTTCTTGAAATAATAGAAGGTGCTTCTGTGAATAGCTTCCAAACGGAAAATTATGAGCACTCTTTGGAAAAAAACTTCATGGAATTTTTTTGACGCTTTGTCCTTCATAGCCATTATTGTCTGATCACTGTGGATGGATCCCATTTTTTTTCCCCATTTCTTTAAATGTTACTTTTGAAAAAAAAAAAAAGGCAATCTTGATAGATGAAGTTCACTATTGAGGACTTGCAGTTTCTTTAATAATAAAATGTGAAGTTTTATCTTGACCAGCAATTCAATATAAAGTGAGGATTGTCATCAATTAAAAAAGCACAAGTGCATTTTTATGACTACATCATGACTTAATCAACAAGTGCTTAGGTAAATGTCAGTTGCACAGTAAAATTCACACCCAGCTATGTAATGGGCTAAACTGGAGCATCTGGCCTAGAATACTGACAACACCCCATCATTTGTGTAGTGAAGTTGAAAAAATGCTTTTTTATAGCAACACAGTTGTGGAATCTAATCCTGTGCTCCTGTTTGTTAAATCTTTTATAACATTCTTCCTAATGTACAATGTCTGATTGACTGCATTTGTTTCTTGCCTAACTTAGAAATAGTAACATTTTGAGGGGGTTGTACTTCTAAAAGAGTTTTTACCTTCACAAGTGACTCCTCCTTTCTTATTTGTATCTTCAAGTTGGCGTTTCACTACTTAGAATGCAGTGCTCACATTACTATAGTTTTGCTGTGGATTAAACCAGAGTTAGGGAATGAATGACTGATGAAAATAGTTGTCTTTTTGCCCTCATTCTTTGAATTGTGCATGGAATAAAATGCTAAGTTGCAAGATCAGTATTCATTTGAACAACATCTAATTCCAATTATGTATGCCTTCGTTGCAGGTGAGATTGAAATGGGAAGATACCCAGCTGTGACCAGAAATGTATTTTCCAGAATATAGATTGCACAGAAATTTGTGAATGAAGAGGACCCATCTGCATCTCCTTAAATTATTCAGTTCTCTGCTTTATTTTCCCATGCTAAGGATTTAATTGTTGAGTTGTACATTACTGTATTTTAACTTGTTGCTTAGTTTCTTACACATTTATTTTCAGTACCTGGCTGAAAGTGTTACCTGTTCCATATTTTAGCACAATGTGCTGCAAACAAACAGTTGCCATAGTGCAAATGAGGTTTCATGTGTACAGAGTTCCACTTTAGGTTGTCGAAAATACTGCCTGAGTTTAGTAATTCTTTCAATCTGAAATGCATTCTTTTAGATGTTTGAAAACCACGAATAAACAGTTATTGAACCTTTTTGGATTTACCTCATTTAAACTCAGTTTTTATTTATTACTTGGCCTGTTTTTAATATCAGTGACTAAAAAAAAAAAGTCAAGTGGGAGCACTGTTTCATGCAATGCTTAGGGATTATTTGTATATTATGTGTACAACGTTGACTTGTTTAAAGAAACAAAGAATGAACCCTGTCCCTTCCATCCCAACCTAAACCTGTGCTCAGTTGTCCCTTGCCACACCTTTTGTTTGTCATGTTGTTTTTAGATTGATTGGAAATGCTCTCTTCAAAACTGAAATAAATTAAGTCTCAATTACAGCTACAGGAGCTTTGTATTGCTGAACTTTAGTCTGAAAAGTTTCACAATGACATTTTTAAAAAAAAAAAAAAAAAAGAATTTTTTTATCTGCTGAATTCTACCAGTGTAACCTTTTTTCTAAATAAACAATAGTTTTCTCAATGGGTCGTAAATCATTCTCTGTGTGGTCACTTTATTGCTTTATGTATCGTTACGAAAATTTGATATTAGTTGGAATTGTGGGAGGGTGTTTTCTGTCTTCGCTTATGAGCCCTCTGTAGCTGCCTGCTGACCAGGTGCAAAGGGTGAGTTACGTAGTGTGGTGCCCACTGTAAAGTGGCAGATGTGTTAGGCTTCTCCAGTGGCTTTGAGAAGCTCAGGGTTTGCCTTCCTGCGGTCAGTTAAGTTTACAGCTTTCTCTTGAGGCATTTCTCCCTCATCCAAAGCTCATCAAAATCTCTGGCACTTCNACAGACTGACTTAGAGTGTCTTGAAAATGTCTTAGTTTGACCAGTTTAGTTTAATACCTGACAAAAAAGGGACTCTGCCTGGCTTGTGACATGGCATGGTAGGTCACTTCGGTGAAGCCGCCATCTCAGATGTTCACCTGGATAAGCAATCCTCAGCTCTGGAAGTCTTCAGGTCACATTCATGACTAATTTCCACCCCCCACCCCCCCAAAGGTGTAGATTTCCTTCAGTAAAAAAGATCACTAGTGTGTTTAAACTGGAAAATGTGGGTTGTCACAGAATAGGCACTCGTGTTCTTTGGAGAAGGGAGATTCCAATGTCTTGTCTAGAGACTTTGTTCACTACTTGGTGATTAAAAAGGTGTAATTGGAAGCTGAGCTCTTTTAGCCTGGGTACAGCAGCTTAAATACCCAATGAGTATGTATTCACTAAAAAGCAGGAGCTGCTGTTACAGCTAGATTCTCATTAAGTTTTGGAGATGGTGCATCTCTTGCACTTTCTCTACAGCCAGTTCTCACTCCAGGGACTGCAGGACTGATTGAAACTTTGCATTTGCCCCTTTGTTTGTCTGGAGCCCTGTGAGACAGACAGCTTTCTGTGAACCCCAGCTAAGTCCTCCTCTGCTTCTGTCATACCTGCTGGCTGCAGAGGGAGAAGTGGTGACCTGGAGGGGGAGAGGAGGTTTCCCCTTTTGGTGCTATTTACATATCAAATCAGTTGAATTGTAATATCAGACTGCACCAAGTAGTTCCTCTTCAGCCTTTGTGTTTACTGTTATGTTCTGTCTCTTCAAATTCAATTTCTGCTCCTCATCCATTTGGTAAGGATCTGCTTTCTTTTCAAAATCGATGCAATAAAACTGTCTTGGGGTGTGGAGGAGACAATCTGATGCCAGTGGGAGGCATTTCACAATATTAAGACTGAAATATTAGCAGAAGTGTAAAACCTTACGGCCTTGGTCCTCGTGCAGCTTCAGAAGATCGTGAGCAGAAGCAGCGAGAGCTGTCACAGCTCCTGCCCAAAGGCTGGAGTGAAGTTTTCCTCAATTTTTAAAAGGCACAGCAACCACAAAGCTAATCATAGTCCCTTTAATTTGAATAATTATTTTAAAAGATGGAGTCATGCAAGTTACGGACCAGTTTCTTAGAGGAGGTGTGGGATGTATGTAGCTTGAAAGATTTCAGTGCTGTAAAGTGGTGATCTTGATAATGACTGAGATTTCTTGTAGGTACAACTTCTCCCAGGGCTGTAATGTATTCCAGTCCCTATAATACCGCAATTATTACATAAAGAAGTGTGTTCTCATTTTTTATGATCTCTAACAGGGAAGGATGATCATGTTTTTCAAAGTTACACTTTCAGATTGACAAGCAGAAAATTCATTCTGCTTGTTGGACTGCTGTGGTTTGTATTACTACCATCAGCGCTCCATACCGGTCTCTGTTGCCTTAATTCTCCTTACCTCTGCTGAGCATTACGATTGGAGTGCGATGATTCCCATAAATGCTTTCTGTTGGCCGTGTCTTCCCAGAAAGAGGTTCGTTGATGCTTATTAGTGGAATTGATACAAATCATCTGAAGTTTACGTGGAGAGATCAGTCCTTATTGAACAGGCTTGGGAAATGGGGCTCGCTCACGGGGAAGCGGATAAAATACGACTCTGTTAGAGCAAATTAGTTTTTAATGATTGCTTTGAGAAACGTGCTTAATAGATTTAAATGTTCAATATTCTGTTCATGTGAACTTTTAAAATAAACGCGCTCAAAGAAATAAGGGTGACATAAAAAACTTAAATCCTATTTTAAATGCTAAGTTACTTGCTGTATGCTGTGTTTAAACACCAGTTTTGCTCTAGCTGGAGTGTCACACCTGCATTGCTTTTTCCTGTCCTGCTCTCCCCCTTGTCCAAAAAAAATCATATATGAGGAGCTCCAGTTTCTGAGGGTCATTTCTTTGTTGAGGAACTATCTTTGGTGACAGACAGGAGTCTGTCTGTACATCCTCAGCAGACCAAGCTGGGGCAGGCAGCGTGGTTTGGCTCGAGAGTCGGTGTGTCTGCGGAGCTCGGTCAGTGTTTGTCTAGAACTTGCCTATAATGACTATTTTAAAATAGTAAAAAGTGTAAGGTACATTCTGTGCTAAACTGATAGTGTGTTTAACCGGATTGAGCCTAATAAAACTTCATCATTAATTAGTTGTTTTAACTGGTGGTTAAAACAACTGATTGTTCACAAAATACGGACAAATAATGGGGAAAATGTTATGCCGATGACATAAAGGCCTTTTAAATAACTGCAATATAGCAATTTTTTTCTCCTTCGAAAATTTTGTTTCTCTGTTTAAAAAAATGTTTAACGTGCCCTTGTCTGGGCCTGAAGCGACGAGCCGGGGTGTTTTCAGAGGTGCTGGGGATCCGAGCTATTGCCATGCCTGAGTGCGTGATACTGTCGACACTGAAGTAGATGACGGCACTGAGAGGAGATGGAGCACGTGCCAGCTTAAAATTAGTGCCTTGTAAGGAACTGTAACTTGACAGATTTTTTTTTTTTTTTAATTGTAGATGACGATCTTGGCCACAAAGCGACTGAATTTGTTTTATTGCCAGGAGTGTTTAGAAATAGATTTTTTGCATGGATTCGACATTAACAAAAGCAAACCTATCACTAATAGAATATTTGCTGACTATAATGATAAAAACCTAACTTTTTTGTATCAAGTATTAGTACTATTAAACACAGAAGCTTACTTATCTTTTAAATATTGTGGGGTTTTGGTTTGTTGGTTTGGCTTTTTTCGGTTGTTTTTTGGTTTGTTTTGGTTGGGTTTTTTTTTTTTTTTTTTAAATATAATCTGGAGAAAGGGAACTTGAACCAGAAGTTGAGCATCCCTGGTGCTCTGTGAAGGTCAGTTTGTGTCTTCAGTAACCTGGGATTTGGGACAGAGGGGTGTCATCTTGGTGGCTGTATTTGCAAGTACTGAATATTAAGACATTGTAGTGCTTATAGACTTGATCAGTAAAACTCTTCTGATTATCTTTGTCCTTATTAATTAGAGGTTATTTCTGAATGAATCAGAGCTTACAAACCCTTGTCCCGCAGTGCAAGAAAGACACAGACAAATTGGGAAGGGAATCAGGTAAGAGTTACTCAGCTAATTAGAGGTGAGGAAGAATTACTAAAAAGGAGAGTAACCAAGCTAAATACTCAGGCGCTTTTAATTAACTCATTAGGGCAGTCTAAAATGAAATACTTCCATCAAAGTCACTCTAGTCCTTGGGATTTAGTGGAGTGCGAATGAGATGAGGCTTCGGCTGGTTGACGGTGCGCAGGGCAGCCGGCCTCCCCGGGGAGCTGCCGGGGCGCAGGGCTGTCGCACCGAGATGGGGCTAAGCTGGGCAAAGAAAAAGGTCACGCCGGGATCTCTGAATATAGCGTAATCTCCAGACAAAATGGGAGGCTATCTGTCAGCCCAGACACTTAAAGGTGAGTTGAAAGAATCGTTGGAAATTCAGCTTCGAGGAACTGCGTACCTGCCCCGGCAGGAGGGTTCGTCCCTCGCCTGCGATGCCCGCTGACGTGGCAGAAGCAGTGTGGTGCTTGCACGGGTCCCGTGAGCAGCGGTGGGAGAGGAGCCGGGATGCGGGGTGCTTCCGCTGACCCTGTCGCTGGTGCGGCAAGTGCAGAGCGCTGGCAGCGAACTGCAGCAGTCAGAAGGAAATTACTAAACTTTGTGAAAGCCCATGCTGTAGCTGGGGTAACTCAGACGTGCTCTGCAGCGTCCTGATTTCCTGAGAGGGGCCATAGGAACAGCCTCGCACCGTGTTTGTGCCTATGGGAGCGTTTTCTCCCCCAAGAAAACTTTCTAACAACAGAAAGCTGGTCCTTCTTCTCTGTGTGGGTCTCTGCAGGGACTCAGGCGTGTGTGGGGAGACATCAGTGAGGGTTTAGGGGTGTTTGGTGACGGGAATTGTTATAGAGTACAGCTCATGGCGGCGGGGAAAGGCCAGACACCTTGAGTGGAAGTAGGGGCAGTCAGTGAGTCCCGCAGGGCTGGGGAAAGCACGGAAAGAAGGGGACTGTGTTTCCAGAGCTGGCCAGGTTGCATGGCTGTGAACGCCACCGGTACGCCCATCGACCCCATCGACTAAATTTGAGAGGGTTGTGGGGAAGAACAGATGGGGGTGGACCGGTGGGTGGGCGAGCGGGAGGGCAGCCCCGGCAGTGCGCCCTGCCGGGGTCCTGGCCCGTGGCCCTGGGGAAAACCTGGTACAAAGCACCCATTAATTAAGCTCTGTTTCTGGTGTGGCCTGTCTGATGTGATATTCTAATTGCTCTCTGTAATCTGCAGCATCTGTGATAGGTCACAGCTTCAGCTATTTTATAATAAGCTATTTTGCCTGAATATGGCAAAATTCCCTTGTTTAAAGGGCAGGGGAATATTAAATAAATACCATTTATATTTATTTGCCTCAGATCAAACTGTGGCTCTTACATTAATTTTGTAGGTTTTTGGTAATTAGCCTGCTCAGCTCATATTTGGAATTCAAATCCAGTATTTGTTGAAAAGCTTCGAATGATATTAAAATCTGCTCCCTGAGCACACAGCAAACACCTCTCCCTCTCCGAAAATGCCAGCCCTGTGCTGAAAGTTGTCGCGGCAGCATGGGTGGGAAAGAGTTGGTCAAACGGAGATGGGCTTAAACGGGTGCAAAACCAGGGTGCTGTTGCGCTAGAAGGGGGTGGGCTGGCTGGGACCTGCCTTTCCTATGGGGTCCTGCGGGGCTCGGGGCTCTTCCAGCGGGGGACATCATGTGCTGGGTGCCAGCTGGGTGAGGCTGGGGGGCACCTGGGCTGGTTGGGGAGAGCCCTCGGCTCCTGGCAGGACACGCGCAGCGGCCCACGGCCTGCAGCCTGCTGCGAACTGGGTGCGCCCTACCGAAGGGACGGGCGTAGGAAAGCAGCCGCTTCCCACTCTCGCCGGCCGCTGCATGTCAGTGTTGCTCCGAACAATGGCAGCGTGCAGAGGACCACGTCCTGCAGCTAAAGCCTTGAGCCTCAAAGTCGGTTTTCTTGTGCTTTAAGTAGACGGAAACCATTAAAACTCATCGCCGCATTCTCATTGCGCCCGCAGTCTCGTGGCTAAATGCAAATGCGCTGCTGGGCTCTTCATGGCCAAAAGGGTGGATTTTTACACCAGGGACATGGAGCCACGGGTGTAGCTGGCCAGTCCCAGACTCCCCCCTGGGCCCATGGCTTTCTGGTGTTATCCCCGTTCCCTCGCTGTCCGCTGTGCCCCACTCCGTCGCTGCAGCGGGGACCAAACCCCTTGTCCTGGTCCCCCTGTTGTCCCCCCCCGCCCGCACTTGTGGCCTTGACCCAAAATCCATCACGCAGCAGCTCGCTGTCCGGGGCCAGAGCGCAGGCACTGCTCCTGCTCTCCCACGCAGGCTGCAGCTCCGCTTTTATATTCCTTTAATCAATTTCTTGTGTTATATCATACATTTCCCTACTCGTTACAGTGTATCAAGCATCTGCCATGTGCTCATTAATTGGTCAATTACTTTATTTATATGCTAAACATTATCTAAAGCACCAGTCATTACCAGCACCACGGCTGTGGTTTGTGTTGTGCATTTTTGTAGGCTTTATGTGCCTTACCCTCTCCTTGCCATCAAGGCTGGGGTGCTTTTGTAAACCCCGTTAACCCTTTGTGGACCAGTCGCCAGCTCAGCCCCGTTCCTCGGCCCTGCACGGCCCTGCAGTGTCTGTGCAGGTCCCCGGTCTTAGAGGGCAGTTCTGTAATCACCTGCCATGCTTCCCAGCCCTTCCTCAGAGCCACCTCCCTTTGGCTTTAGCTTGTTTTCTGCCGCTGCCTTCAGCTCCTCGCTGCTGCTTTCACATCGCCTAAAACTAGAATAAAGTAAGAAAGACCTGAAACCGCAACAAAAATAGATGATGGGAGACTCTCCTGTAAGTGTCTGCCGGGGCAGGCCAGGTTCCACCGCTCATCCTGGTTTCAAGCCTTGTCTCCTGCTACAAATAATTGGCTCCGGGTTCACCTTTAGGTGTCAGTTCTGCCTGCTTGCTTGGAGACGTCAACAGCCTCTTCACCAGCTGGCAATGATGCACTGCTGGAAAGCCTCTGCTCTTCCTCAGCTCTGCTCTCCCCCACCCTGTGCTCCATCGCTTCTCACGGTGCCTTCCCTGCTCCCCCGGCCCCTCCTGCTCTTCTGATTACAAGTTGCTGCAGAGCGGGATCTTGTCCTCTTGCTCCTCTGTAAGCTGTCCTGGCGTCCTAAAATGCCAGAGCCATCATAAATAATCTCGGGCTAACACTTCAATGTTAGAAACTGAAATAAATAAATACTTGGTGTGTGCATGAAGGTTTCATTTTCCTGCCCTTCGTGTCGGCCCGCGCAGGCACCGCAGCACATCAGTCTGCCCCCGCCACGGCGTCCAGCAAAACCGGCGACGCGGGTGCTTCCAGCAAGCTTTATCATCGACACTAAACAACAGCTACATGTGGAAAGCCTAGTAGCTGGGAAGGGACGGAGGTTTTGCTTTTAACGCTGGCTAAGGTGTGTACAGCGGCTCCTTTCCTCCAGCTCCTCTCTGGGTGCTGGCGTGGTGTCCGGCTGCTCCTTGCCTCGCGCGACGGCTGCTGCCAGTGCTCGTGCCCGCGCCCACGCGAAGCTGGAAAGCACTTTTGTTGATGCTGTTGCAGCAATGCTGCCACATTACAAACCAGTCTCAGCAATTCCTCTATTGACAACTGATGAAATAAAGAAAAGAAAGCCCGAGCACAGTTCCAGAGCAGGACTGGGGTGTTGGGGCGGTGGGGGGTTAGCCAAACCTGCCTCTCCATGGGGCACCACTTGGGGGGGGCATCCCACTGTGGTGGCGGGGCTCCAGCCTGGGGCTCCTGGGCAGAGCGAGACGTGGCAGCGGCTGCCCCGAGCCCACCGGTGTTAGCCCATGGCATAATGCCAGCCTGGGCCTTTCCCGCAGTCCCGGTGCCGCGGGGGCACTGAGTGCAGCTCAGCGGCGTGCTGGGGTGCGGGCGCTGCTGCTGCTGAGGGCACTGTCCTCCCTGATACCAATTTTAGATGTATTATGTTCTGAGTTAATATTATTTTGAAATTTATAATATCCATGAAAATATTATCTCTGTACTTAAATCCTTTAGTTTAATTGAATAGAGCTATCATTATCCAGGGCTTGTTTATGTATTGCTGCCTGCAAAATAGAGTCAATTTTCCAGACTGAGACGATGAATATGAGCACTGAAGAAATTTTGTAATTTAATTTTAATAACCATGAATTATTATTATTTCAATAACCATAAATAACAATTACTTAAAAAAAAAAAAGTTGCAGTGCTTTGCACAAAACCTTGGAAGGAAAACTGTGCCGTAATCATACAGTGGGGGTTGTGCTACAGCTTATTATTATTTATTTTATTTTTTTGTCAGATGTGCTTTTTGCTGTGAGGAGGAACTGCTATAGGTTTGGGTTTTTTACATCTGAACTTGAACACTGTTGAGGTCCTTTTGCTCCCACTGATGGCTCTGGAAACTGGATGAATTACTCTGAATTTTTCCTTATTTTATTCCCCCCCAAAAGTCTAGAGGTAAAATCACTTTGGGGCATGTTAGGGCTCTGCCTTCCAGGACTGCTGCACTAGCCCTGCTGCCTTCGCTGCAGTGTATGTTGCAAAGTCCAGGTTTTGGCCCAACATGCTTTGTCGCTGTAGCCCAGGGAGGCTCCGGGGCCTCGCCAGCTCCGGCCTGGCCCGGGACGGCCAGACCCACTCCGGCACCTTGTTCTCGTGGCCGTGGCCCCACATGGGACTGTCCCCCACCCTGTTCCCATCCCGGCCGGGCAGGCTCTCCCAGCTTGCTGGGTGCAGCCGTGCAGCTTCACCCCAGCCCTAATTGCCTTGTTTGGCCTGATGAATATTTATTAGCAAAACTTAACACCCGTTTTGCTAGGATCTGGTGCCCAGTGTGACCCCGGGGGGACAGCACCGCACCGGCTGCTCATGCAGGGTCAGGGCTGGCTATCAGTCTGGCATCGCCGTTTCGCTCACACGCTCCCAGCTCGGCGCTGGGGCTCGGCAGGCAAGTTACGCCCTGCTTGCAGCGGCACGTTTTGGCAGGTAGACGGCGAAGGGAGCATCGCTCACCCCTATGGCCGAGCGGGGCTGTGTGCGGCCGTCAGGCAGTGGGGAGCCGGTCAAGACCACGCTCTAGAAAAATGTAACCCGCCCATGTTGGCCTGGATGTTGAGCGTGAAATGAAGGCTAAAGGACAGAACAATTTTTTTTTTTTCATGCCTCCCTGCATTCACCGTGTGCGCTTTACATATAAAAAGGCTCATTTCGGCGTGGACTCCCCCAAGGCCAAGGCGAGGGAGACGCGCGTCCCTGCCACCTGTGCGGGAAGGGCTGGCCCCACGCGCGGAGCCCAGCAGCGCCCAGCACGATGCTCTTCTCACTGCCAAAACAACCTGAAACCTTCAGCCTTGTGGGATGATTTAGGGTCAAATAAGTGCTGTTTATTGCTCTTACTTAGCCCTTGCTTATTCTTGAGCTTGTTTTGCTGTTGCCGAAGACATGGTTGAAGACATGCAGGTGGGCTCAGCCCCTGTGTCCCACTGCTGCGCTCACGTAGAAGCACCAGCGGCTGGCGGCAGCTCCGCAGGGAGCGGGGCCGGGCTGGGACCCACTGCCGAGCACCCCATGCACGTTTTTCCCCGGACCCAGAGGCACCACCGTGGGGGCACTCCACGCACCTTGTCTGGTTGGGTTTCAGGGTGTGCTTTGGCCAGCAGGTACCAAAACGGTCGCTCAGGTCCCACGCCCGCCCGCTCTGCAGCGGCACTACCTGCCTAGGACCTTCACTGTTGGGTTTTTCTTTTTCGGGAGACGATCTTTACGTCCCCAGCCATCCAAGTAAAGCCTTGCGCTGCTCCAGCTCAGCCCCCCAGCAGGTGCCAGGTGCTCGCAGGGGGCATCACCCATGGTGGCCCCCAGAAGGAGCACAGCTGGAGCTGGTTTCTGGTGGGGACCACCAGGCTGGTTGGGCCAGGGGTACCCCCGGAGGGGCTGCCCCTGCCGGGGTGTGATTTGGGTGCCCAGCGGCTGTTTAATACCAGGATTACTTCCTAGGGTTCATAGTTTGTGGTGACGTGGAAAAACCAAACTGTGGCTGAGGTGAGCTCAATAAATTAGAGCTGGGATTAGCTGCAATGTTGGGTGAAAGTATTTTTTTTTAAAAGCATTGCTGAAAATGTGGGAACTGCAGGAGAATAAATCTATATAGTCAACATTTGAAGAATTTATTTACCCACCGTGCTGCCCACCCCAGGGGCTTGGCATAGCACCTCGCACCCCAGCTGTGGCCCCGAGGGCTCTCCCCTGCCCCTTCCTGCCCCTCCCCGCAGGGTGCCCTTCAGACCCGGCCAAAATCAACCAGCTTCACTCATCAAGAAAAAAAAAAAAATTAGTTTGTTTGCAGGGCATCAAAACAGAAGTATGTATTTCCCAGCAGCGTCCTTGGTTCAGTGTTGTGGGCGAAGCGTCGGTGGCACCTCCGGGGCCCAAGGCACCGCCTGGCCACAAACTAAATACCTGTGGGGCATCCCAAATCGAGAGAGAGAGACAGGCTTGCCTGGCCAAAGGGACGTCAGTAGGTAGGGACTCTCCCTCCTCTGGTGAAAAGATCAGCGGGCTCTTTATTTTTTTTTTCTTTACAGTTTTATTTACAAAATGTATTAAAACTCTTTGTACAACACCTCATTAAAATGAGGCTCAGTAATTGATGCCCACACATGCAGTTTATGCTTTTACAGCCATTAGTTTGCTTGGCAATTTTTCTGCTCACTGAAGTGCAGTTTCAACGACCAAAAATAGGAACTTAAATTACAAAAAAAAAAAAAAAAAAAAAAAAAAGGGAAAAAAAAAAAAAAAAAAAGAGGAAAAAAAAAGAAAAGAAAAAAGGAAAGAACCCCAAAATCCCCTAAAGCAAAACAAGTGAAAAAAATACACCGAAACAAATCAGTGTGAGACTACTGCTGAACTTCCGATAGCTTGAAGTTGGTAGCCGGAATGGGTAAGCACTCAACACATTTTGTTTTAGCTTTACATGCAAGTTTAAAAAATGTTGAACCATTTACCAAACTCCCTTCACTGGTGTGAAGCCTCCACTCTTAAAAATTGATTTGATAAACATACATCTTTTATACAGCTTTTAAGAAAAATGTTCATTTTAAATACAACTCATAACCGCACAGCTTTAGCTCGCCCTTGCTGGGGATGTGATCGCGTTCAGAGGTTGAAAAAAATCAGTTTCATGAAAAGGAAATGAAAACAAAAATGACAATTTTTTGTCAATATCTTGTTAAAAACTCGAACAATAAATTATTCTCCTATGAGCTTTTAAAATGATTTTATATTACATTTTGTTGGAAATACTTATTTTTAACAAGACTTTCCCCATATAATCTTTTTCCTATTAAAAGTTCAAATCTATCATCAGCAAACTAAACGCCTAAGGGTCAGACTGGTTTAAATGAGTTTCTTTTTCATTGTATGTTACTGATGAAATAAAACTCTATAGTAAACTACAGAAAATACATATTGTCGATTAGAGGTAATTAGTATGCAGATATTCCATTGAACATTTCCCATGTGATTGACAATATGTTTAAAGGTTTTTTTTTTTGTCTTTTGCTTTTTTTTTTTTTTTTTTTTTAAAGATGAAGTTAAGTAGTTTCCAGGCAGAGGTTCAAGGCTGAAACGCTGCTGCTGTCTAAGACGTTGGATGTGAGTAATAGTGAGCCCTACCTGTAGCAGTGTCGGCTGGAGCGCGGCGTCCTCTTTAACGGAGAGGGCAAGGACAGGAGCATCCTCTCACCAGTAGCCATGAAACAAGAGTTGGCAGGAGCTGATATAATATAACAGTACTAGCAGGAGTCATGTTAGATCGCTTAATATTACTCTGGAACTGCAGCTCTAATTTGAGTTACTATCCTCTTTCCTTATTTCTGTTTTAAAATGACCGTTACCGAGAAGCATTAGCTGAGCACGGTGCTAGCTGTGAGAGAACTGGGGTGAAGCGGAAGCAGGCCTGGGAAAAACTAACCTGCGCTTCTCTTGCTTCATTGCTTGATATTAAACAGTGAATTAAAATGCAAATGCACAGCAAGAAAAAAGAGATATATGGCCTGAACCTAAACAGCAAGTAGCTTTTCTTTTTTTTTTTTTTTTAAAAGCCACCTAATGTGGTTTTAATAAAGCACCTGTAGGTATGCCTGATGATAGGAAAAAAAAAAAAAAAGGAATGCAATATTTTCTGCCCGCACTTTAGCTACCTTGTCAAGAAATTAATTTACTGATCTGGAAGCAAGACATGCAGTTCCACAAATTACTTTCTTTCGGATTTACAGACTCACAGTCATTGACCTTAACTGGTTTTAACGCACAGATTCTTTTCTTCAGGTGTTACACCTTTCACTGCTATACAGAATTGCTCAAATTAGCTGGAGAGTTTAAAGTGGCTCGAAAAAAAAAAAATCACACCACTGGTAAGTAAATACTGAAACATCTTGACATCAGCTCATACAAGTAGTGACAAGCCAGTCTGTGTTCGCACGCAGCAGATTTCTGAGGCTTTGTGTCAGGAGGAGTTTCATAATTTGATACGATTGGGGTGGCTGATGAAACCGGCTGCGGTTTGCTTTCAGGACACAAGTTAATTTACTGTGCAGTGGTATCAAAGAATGGCTTTTGTTGCACTGATTTTTTTACAAGAATTTTTTTTTCACATACTAATATCTTGTTACCAGTCCTTTTCTTTTTCTTTTCTCTTTTCTTTTTCCTTTTCTTTTTTCCTCTTCTTTCCTTTTTTCCTTTTCTTTTCTTCTTTTCCTCTTTTCTTTTTTCTTTTCTTTTCTTTTTCCTTTTCTTTTCTTTTCTTTTCCTTTTCTTTTCCTTTTTTCTTTTCTTTTTTCTGTTTTCTTTTCTTTCCTTTTTTCTCTTTTCTTTTTTCTTTTCTTTTCGTTTTTCTTTCCTTTCCTTTTCTTTTTTTCTCTTTTCTTTTTACTTTTACTTCTTTCAAGCAAAGCAAGAATATTTCGGTGATGGTTTGCATTGTTGAGAGTCTCAGAGTCTTCCATAAGGCACTGAAGGAAAAAATACCAGTTTTTCCTATTAAAAGTACATTGCACCATCATCAATGCGTGTCATGCCTGACACCTCGGAGAGAGTACGACTGGCTCAGGTGGTCCGAATCCGTGAAGTAGCCACATTCTCTGCTGCTTCTCCTCTTGCGTGCTGTCAGGGTGAGGATCTATAATAAAACCAGAAAGATTTCATCACTGCCCGGCAGCGAGGGGCAGGGAAGCTCAGCCTGGGGAGAGGCACAGTCTGCGGGCGATGGGCTAACCAGGCTTTTCCAGAGTCGTTTTTCAGCAAGTCAACTCTACTTTTCACGCTTTAGAAATCATGACTTCTAGTGTAGATTTTTTTGAGACTTCCTAAAAGCACTTACCTGACCTGATTATAGCTTAGAAAATAAAGGGGAAGAGGTCACTAGCAAGAGAGATGCGAATTCTGATTACGGTAATTTTTAAAGCAATGAACAAAATACTTTTCATGTGTACTGAACTAGCACAAGGCTGGAGAGGGGAGTTACTCACTTCAGCATGAAGTCAGCTATCACTGTGTGTAATATAGGATGGTACCAAGCTTACTTCTGTTCAGGGAAGAGATTTAAATCACTCATACTCTGAGACTGCCACCAGACGATGTTTCAATAGCCCTCTCGCAGCAGTCCGCTGATGCACACAACAAGCTAGCACACACAGCTTAAAAAAAAAAAAAAAAAAGAAAGAAAGAAAACCCAGAGGGTTTTAGTTCCCGGCCTGTAGCCGTACCCCTAGATTTTCACACTTTCTGTGCCGTACACGTTGTAGCCTTCTCTGTACGTAGCGTAATTCTGGGTGTTGGTGGCGGGAGCAGGTTTGAAGTTCTGCGTGTTCTTGGTGAGTTTCATTCGCTTGGACTCGGCCCGAGACTTGTAGCAGAACTCGATCAGCGCCACCATCATGGCCAGCCCGAGGCCTCCGACAAGGATATAGAAAACCCCGGCAACATTGCTCAGGCTCAGAGCGCTCGTCTTGTCCTAAGAGAAATGAGCCACGCCGTTAGTTTTGCTGTGAGGAGCAGACAGACGGACAGACAGACAACAGGCTACTTTGCACTTAGTCCTAGCTGGAATAACTACACTCGTGGCGTTCAGTGTCCCACTCACAGATCAGTGCTGTCCCCCCCGTCCCCGGCAGCCCGGGGCTGCGCAGCAGTGACTGCTCTGTCTCCCACTCTTCGGCGGGCGAAACCCTGGCCGACTCCAAGGCGATGAGATTTTTTTGGCCACTGACTTCCCCAGGCCTTCGGCATCCCAGAGCCAACCTGTCTACGGCCAAGCATCTCTGGTGGCAAAGGCACCTTGGGAAAGCTCTGACGGGGAAAGCAGTGCCTGCATAAACCAGCAGGTTTTACAGAAGGCCATTATAAAACTAGAAAAAGAAAAACCCAAACACTTGGTTTTGGTGAATGTAGATAAAATTACTGAGATGCTGCTAAGCTTATCTACCTTTTTTTCAACAGTTAGGAAAAAAAACCACCCTAGGAAGATGGTCAGTTACTTTAAGGTCAAGCAGCAGAGCCCTAAGCTAAACTAGCACCTTCGGTGACCGAGGGAGAGCGAGTTACTGAATAAAACCAGTCATTGTAACACAAAAAATGCTGGCCAGGGTTTACCTTCCTTCAATACATGTCAGATGGGAGAAGGCTTGCATTTCTAAAAACAGGATTCTGTAATTAGATTAGAGCTGCAACCCTTTTGCTGCTGCACAGGCGGGCTGGCTGCGTGCGGGCTGGCTGCGTGCGGGCATCGACGCTGGCAGGCACGGCCCCTGGCTGGGCTGCCCCGCTGCGCCAGCCCAGCTGGACAGGCAGATGCCAGAGCAACCTGCAGCAAAGGGCCGTGCCTAGGGAAGACACCTGCTGACGGAGCTCGGTTTACAAGTAGCTTACGAGACAGCAAAACTTGCGTATAGACAGAATAAAATACGATCTACCTTGTAAGTGTCTGTGCGTTTCACAGGCAGTTTGGATAGATGCAGTTGTAGCAAACAGCCTGCCATTTAAACTAAAGATATTACTCATTTACACCTCTTTTCAATTACAGTTTCCTTCTGCAGCTGCTGTGCGCTCAGATGTCCCATGATCCCAAATTTATCTCATACAACAGCTACAGGGTTGTGCCCTAAGCAACTTCCAGTCCAGCTGAAATCAGTGAATTTTTATTATTGGCTTTGACGGAACTTGAAATTGTCCTCCGACACTGAGACGGTGCTTCCAAATTATAGTTTTCTGTCTGAATGATTATAGAGAGCGCTTCCAAAGGCACCAGAGGAGTTAGGCACTCAACTGTGACCGATTTTAGCTGGAGCTGGATTTCTCCTCCTCTTGGTGCCTTTGAAAATGTCCTTTACTCCAGCAAGCCCAGCACTTCTACAGAGTTTTTCTCCTCAACAGCTCTGTAAGCATTAAAAAAAAAAAAAAAATCTTGTGTTTTCTTTTAACTGAATGGTGTAAATAAATATTTCCTGCAATTTAAGTGTGCGGCTACCGGGCTGATCCACCTCAGGGCGGGATCTCCACTGGGGTCCACAGCGGTCCTGCACGAGGAGCTGCTGGAGGCTGGCTGGCCCTGCGGCATGGCTGGTGTGGGACAGGGCGGTACAGCAGCAAAATGGTTCAGAGCAGGATAAAAAAAGAATATACAATATGTATGTAATGAGTTACCAATATTATTTCTAGATTTTTTTTTTGTTTTAAATCAAACCGATTTCAAACTGAATTGGGAAATAGGGCAGGAAGGGCGTTTTTTCCTTATCACAGGTCTATCCTGAAATTGTCCACCCTTAGCAAGCGTGTGACTGTTTCCCAAACTGACATGTAGAGAATCTAAGTCACAATTTTGAAACAAAAATGTGTTTTTTCAATAAAACTAAAAAGAAGAAAAGACGCTGGCCTGAATAATACACATTGACTGTGCTGAAACTTGCACATTTAAATGAAGATACCAGCTTGGGAGGCTTTGGGGGCTTCTCTTTCCATGTTTTTCTAGCAAAATACTCAAATAGTAAAACATACTTACAACTACAGTCTGTTACCGCATAAAAGAAAAATGCTGTCACGTTCAGAGACTTAATTATTTTTTCTATTCTTTTCTTTCAACCTTCAAAATGTAAATATCAACTTTTGAAAGTCATTCTTTGTATAAACAAACAGTGGGTCAAAACGTGATTGCTAATCAGTACAAAAAGACCTTCAGCGACTGACCTTACTTCCGGAGTCCTTGGCTCCACATTCACCCTTATCGTACCACCATTTGTTTTTCAGCTTGTCTAAGATGCCTTGTTCACTGAGTTTCAATACTGCAAGGTTTACAGGAGTTCTTCACGTGGGAAATAACATAAATAACATTATATTATGTTATTTTATGTTATTCAATCTTTAAACTACTTTAAAACTATACAAAGCGATAAAGCAGGGTTCCTGGCCACAAAGTATTTACACTGCAGGCAACTGGATCATCCCCTTAAGTTAATGCTAGAGCAACGCTATATTACCAGGTCCTGCCCATATCGCTTTGAGTAATCGGCACTCACTGTTAAATGAAGGTAGCAGAAACAAAGCAAGTCCAATTTCCCAGTTTGGTACAATCACAGGCATTCACAGTAGCTTTACGGATTATGGTGGGTTTGATCTAGCAGGACCCCTCGCATTGCACTAACAGAGAGCAAGCCCCACAAATGAGCAACTGTGGGTTCTTACGGTAAAACAGCGCTTGCGGCTCCAGGCCCCCCGGCAGCCCCCCACACCCGGGGGCTGGGGGGGGTGTGCGTGCACGCGCACAAACGTCTGCAAAGCAAAAAAACCCAGGGTGGATGTCATGGAGGGAGTTTTTGCCAGCCGCCACGGCTGTTTCCCTGCCAGCGGTCGTTTCTCCAGCTCCTGCCGTTGCCACTGCAGGGGCCGTGCTCGGAGGCACCGCGCGGGCGGCTGCTCTCCCCTGCAGCTGCTGCATCCTGAACTCCGCCAGACCAGGGAACCGCAGCAGAAAATAAGCAAATGCAGACCTTTATGAAATAGATTAGTGAACATGGAAACGCCGGCTGAAAGTGCCCAGAGTGGGAAGTGTTGGCAGGATGAAGGGAGCTGCTGACTGGGGTGCTGCTAAGAGCCCACAAACCCCGGGGACCTGAGCTCACCCGTCCCTTCCCTGTGGGAAAGCAGTGCCTGAGGAGCCCTCAGTTGTGTTTTATTATTTCCATTTCCTCCATGTGTGATGTCTTGGGGTTTTTCCTGCCCGTTTTCATCAGACGGGTTCCCTGTGTTAGGGACAGCTTCAGTTCCTGCTCCTGCTTGACAGCTTTGATCCCAGCTCCGTGGCCGTGCGGGGCAGCCGGCGGGGAGGAAAGGGATGGGTCCTTAGCCCTTATCCTCGATGATGCTGTGCCACTTTGCACGGGGTAACACCAGGCAGACACATGCACGGCTGCCCTCCAGCATGCCCCGCTGTGGGTCCATCCACGCCTGCAGTCAGTGGAGGAGACACAGGAGCTCAGCCCACGCCTGCCCTGGTGCCAGCCTCACTTCTCGCTCTCACTGCTGCCTGCCTCTCTCCCACTCCTGCCCAAAGCGCATGATTCTCTGCAGAGCGGAAGAGACTCAGGAGAAAGAGCAGCACAACATACACAAAACACCTTAATTACAAGCTTAATTACATGGCGGCATTTATGGAAATGTCCACAGGCTGGGAGGGCTCACAGCCCTCAAGCAGCAGGAGCGGCTGAGCCCTGCCGTGCCTGGGACAGGTAGATACTGGAAGAAACAGCTGGTGAAGAAAAGCCCCGTTCCCTCATCTGCCAAGAAGCTGCCTCCAAGATGGCCGTGAGACCTGTCAGAGGCTGACGCTGAAAAGCGCTGCCCTCGGAGGTGCTATGTGCCCTTCGGGAGGAGAGCGGGCGTGAGGTGCCACCCTGGAGGGCGGCAGCCCACGGAGCGGGGGACAGGCTGCGCTCGGCCGAGCCCAGGCAGGTCTTGGGGTACCATGAGAAAAATGAGCATGTTCAAGAGCTCCTGAGCTGAATGCCCCATGGGCTGCACCAACATGACCCAGCATGGCGTTTCCGAGGCCAGCAGGGAGGGCAAAAGCAGGGAAAAGCCATTGAGGTGGGGAGAACTGCTCGTCCCCGGTCCCAGCGGCAGCAATGCCGGCACTGCCTGCGCTGGCAGAGCTTCTCAGCTGGCCAGGCAGAGGCAGCACCACTCCTCCTGGTCTGCACAGGGCTCGGTTTGACACCAGCCAAGATTTTATTTTTGTAAAATGGCTATTTTTAAGCAGCAGCTGTAATCTAATTAAGTATCAATCAGGGAAAGCTGGATGCACTCAGCCGGACACAGCCGACGGGCGGCAGTGACAAGCCGCACGAGACAGAACGTGTTTGCTGGCTTGGCTCTGGCAGCAGGCACGGAGCCCCTCCACCAGGAGCCGGTGGCATCGTAAAAAGCCAGCTGTATCGCACCTATGTTTGCATCCACCTATAGGTAGGGCTATAAAATATCAATGGGATCAAAGCACGCTCCACAGACACTGCAAACGCCCTGGGTGCTGCAGGTAATGCACCTACCCCGTTGGTTTATGCTGACGGGGACCGGCCAGGTCCTGGCCAAGCCACCGCCGTGGACCCTCCGGAGCAGCTGTGTTGTGACGAGGCCCCCGGTGACACCTGGGCAAATACGCTACAAGAAGCCGTGCATGATTGCAATGCAAGTCAGTGAAAGCTGAGTGCCTTTATCTACCCCTTACAAGCCCCAGCAGAAAGAGTGGCGTGGATTATTGCTTAGAGAACAGTGCTCTCATTTTAAATTTCATTTAAATTTCATCCAACTTGGAGAGATTTTATGCAATACATCTCTCCGCTTTGAAAAGCATTGTGCAGTTGAGAATACACAAATAATAGGGAGAAGGTTATAAACACCTTTTCTCCTATCCGCATATTTTATTGTGCAAATTTTCCCTCCCCCCAGTCCTATTCCAAACACTATTTTTAATTTGCATGCCTTTATAAACCCCATATGGAGTACAGAGAATTTGCATAACATCCAATACATTATAGATTAGCTTTCACAACATGATACAGTATTGGGAAATGAGGAGGCTTAACATGCTAATTAGGGTGCTTTATTTTTTTTTTAAAGCCAAGATTGCAGTTAATTGTGCACATGCAACTGCCAAAAAAAAAAAAAGTAGTAAACTAAAATTATCTTAACTAAACAGATGGGAATTTGCCTAAACTAGGGTTTTCACTATAGTTTGCCATGGCCCTATTGTCAGGTGAGGTACTGCAATACCTCAGCCCTGGTAGGAAAGACGTGATTTGCTCCGTCTGTCTGTCCCGGCATGACGAGCAGAGAGGGACGGGCACACAAGCGCCGAGGAGCTGCTGCACGCTTCAGGCCCACTAACCCTTCGCTGGCGGAGCCGTCACCGTGCCAGGGTGCTCCTGTGCTGGGGGGGCTGTAAGCCATCCTGCCCGGCACGGGGCTGGCTGCGGGCGGCTGGTACGAGATGGGCAGCTCGTGTAAGGAGGGTTTGGGGGAGGAAAGTCTGACAAGAAGCAGTAGCTGGCACTTGTCCTCCCCTGCCTTAGCCCGTCCCATTGCCCTAGCACGCAGATGACCTGGAGGTTTGCCTAAGCGAGCTCCTGGCCTCCCTCGGCTCCGCTAGTTTGCTGGCCGGGGCACTAGGATGAACAGCGCGTACCTGAGCGAAGAAGCCCTCTCAATGTGGTAGAAAAAGCACTAATTTGTGCTTCACAGATGGAGCATGAAATGCAGCTGGTTTGATCAAAGTCCTAAGGAACAAATTTGTCTGCTTCCAGGAAATTAATCCCAAGACCTCTTAATGTGCAAGCTGCTCCCCCGTGCAGCAGGATTTGAGCGACCTGATGGTGGGAGAAGGCGTGACGCCTCTGCAGACCCCGTCCAGCGCTTCACCTGCCGCAAGGCGATGTGAGCTGGTGCGAGACGGACTCCTCAGCTCCCAAATTCCCGAGTTAAGTAAATACATTGAAAAGTGAGCCTGGCTGCTGGTACATTGTCCGATTGCTCGTCTCTGAGTAGCTGTCTAGTCTTGCTCAATTTAACAGTCAGAGTCAGGCATGGCTTTGGCCGAGATCCTGATGGAGGTGCAGAAGGCCATGTCTGGATCATGGTATTTTTCTCGCCGAGCGCTCAGCAGTGCACGTTGAATGCGAATCCTCTGTACCGCGCCTTGGCTTGCAACTCAGCCCGCCCCAAAAAAGGCCCTCGGGCAGCGCCAGCACCCTGCCCACGCTGGCAGGTCGAAGGCCACCAAGTTGCAAAGCGTTTTGTTTGCTATTACAGAGGGAAGTGTAGGGCTCTGCTGGGAGCAAGGGCTGTTGGCTGTAGGAAGAGGATTTTTCATAGCTTGCCCTGGTACTGTTTGTTTGAGGGGGGATATTTTTAATTGCCTTAGAGGCACAGGAACGGAGAGACTAAATGACTCGCGCAGGTCCCACAGGAAGGCTGTGTCCCAGCTGCCCACCTGCCTCCCCGGCCAGCTGTGCTGCCCCAAAAACGGCTCAGAGGATCATTTGCTCAGTTTCTGGGTCTCTCTCTCAAAAGACTTCCATTTCCTCATCTTTTGCCTGGGATAATTTTGTGCTTTCCAGCTGCTTTTTTAATTAGGTTGCTGTTGTTGGGCTGTATAGGATATCCTATGAGGTCCTCGGCCCTTTCCCGGGTGGCTTCAGCTGTTTTTCCTCTGCCTTTAATTTATGACGGGATTCTTTTTCATCTCGCCCCATGTGGTTTCCAGCCCAGCTCTCTAGTAGTTTGGTTGCTTTTATCAAAGTAAAATGTTCAGAGGTTTGAGAGCTCGTGCTCTCTTGTTGCGCTCTGTACACCCAAGAAAACGAGCCGAGGCAATTAGAATTGGGATGTCAGCGTTTCAGGTGTCATAAGATGGTATTCTTGGCCAGAAACTTGCGGTGTTTTTCTTCCTCACCATAACGGAAAGATTTTTTTGTTTGCTTGCTTGTGCTTTTCATCCAGATGTACTAGGTTTGGCTCATCCAGGCTTAACCACGTGAGGCTGGATCTGCTGGGCAGCTTTACCAAACCCCGCTAAGATTTTTTTTGCTGACATCTACAAATGACGGGAAGACTTGAGTCTAGAGAAATGGTACCAGGTGCCTCATACGGAATAGTATTGCCCCCAATGGCAAATTAAGCCATTTGCTACGGTTGATTTATTTAAGAGAAGCACAACGTTAAGAAGAGCGGTGCCCATCTATTCTCACAGGCTTCATTTTATCAGAGGCTGCTGCAAACATGATTTTACACCTGGGACAGAGGTGGGTTTTATCAGTATTTCAGCAGTTTGGTTTCTCTGCTCCCCTGCTAGAAGACCCTGCTCGGGTGCCGGCAGCATTACCTTCCCCTCTTCAGCCATCAGTTACTGCTAGAAAACAAGTGCTGCCAGTCTTTTTTTCCAAATGCAACGTGGCACCATCTCAAAGGGAACCTCCTCTTCCCTTTGCCTTGTAGCCCCGTGCCTCCTCCCTGCTGCATTTCAGCCCCTCTTGGCTCAGGACACCAGCCCCAAAAGTCCTGCTGCACCCCTTGGTGCTGGTGGCCCCAGGTGACAGGACGATGCTGATGGAATGAACTGATTTTTGAAAAACGATGTGCACTCACTCATTAAAATCTCACCACTGAACTAGGTCCCCAAAGCTTTGGGTTCAGTTTAAAAATCCTGGCCACCTCTCCCTCCAAACTGAGGAATCGCTACAGCACTTCTTTGTCGTGAAGGTGATCTTGCATAAAATGCAGCATCGCTTCCAGGCTGAGATCAACCCTCAGAAGAGCAGAGCTGCTATATGCTCTTCGTAGAGCATCTATTACATTTCTATTTCATTATTATCTCTTTTCCATCCACACCATTAATATGGAAAAGAGGGAACACGATGACGCAGAGCCCACCTGCTCTCTCTTCTTACTTCTCTTCGAGACACCCTCACCCTGTCTGAGGGACTTCTTGCCCTGCCTCCTCTCACCACAGCACCAGTTTCAGGTTAGCTGCAGTAATTTTTATCTCCATTGAGAAAACTGGTGGCATTATGATATTTCTTTCTGGCCAGAATGAGTTTGAAGTAGAAGAAAAGTAAATTAAATCATCAAAGAAATAGTTCTTTATCAGTCCCAAATGTGAGAAAGTATAACTTCTGCCCCTGTCAAATTATAAATCATAACAGGTTTTCAATTTGATTAATGACCTTTTAGGTTCATTTTCATGATTTCACCTGCACCTATATAAAGTAGATAACCCGAAAACAGGTATGTTTATCTAGTGCCATCACTTTAGCTTCTACTGGCTTCAGAAAGAGACCTGGCAGGCTGAAGTCCCACATACAACTGCGAAAGCTGGCCAGGTTGCTGTTTTGGCAATCCATTCCAGCTACTGGCCATCATGTTTATGTGCCAGTGCTGCAAACAGGACCCTTCCCTGAACGAACTCAGACTGCGCAGAAGAATCGGCGCATCTTCTTGGAAAAGTGCTGCTAATTTATGAAAAGAACATCCCGATCTTGCCAGGAAAGGGCCGTTTTCAAGGAACGACTGATGGGATGTACTGTTGCTAGTGGCTCTGTAGCCCAGTGTTTGGGTTGGTCCCCCCAAGTCGCAGCAGGCGATACAGAGAAGAGCTGGTGACCACTACAGGTGAGATGATTTAGGAGCAAACGTCACTTTGGGACTTGAAAATCTCACCAAATAATCCGTAGACTTTCGTTGGCTGTGTGTAACCGGTGTTTGAGTGGCATAAAGTCTCAGCAACACCATAGTTATGTTTATTACTTGCAATCAATGAAGATTTAAGTGGTGATTGGAACAGCTTTGGATAATTCACATCCCATTCTATGCTCTAATGGATGTACTATAAATGTTATACCCAAAAATGATCATTGCCAAGGAGAGCAAATGAATGTGGCAGACAGCACACTGTTCCCTCAAACCAGATGAACCATTGCTCAGAATTAATTTAGAATTTTTAGACGCAATCTTTCAGAAAATGGAGCTGCAAAGAAAAGGTGCAACAAGTAAAGGCTCTTCGAAGCTCTAATTAAAGGATTTCCTCAGCAGTTGCGCAGGGCGGGGTGGGCAGCGCATGGGTTGCACTGAATCTCCCAGGCAATGGGGCTGCCCGAGGGCTGACGTGGCACCTTTTGTCACCTGGGTTTTACAGACTACAAACTGCAGGTGTTCCTCCATCCATCATCAGCCGGTTTCTGATGTTCCGTAGAATATTTGGTGTGCAGGGTACAGCGTGGCATTTTCTCAGCACTGTTGCTTGCAGCATCTTGAGAGTCCAAATGTAGCTTTTCTGGGGGTAGAGGGTGAAGAAATCACCCACGAGCTTGAAGGAAGACCAGAAGAACATTAGCAGTGAGAGCTCCTCTCTGGTCTCGAAAACGTCCTTTCTCCACTTGTGCCCGGGGCTGAGGCTCAGGATAGCAGAGAACAAGCTGTAGAAGAGTTGATCAGCACCTCAGCCCAGGGAGGGACGCCCGGTTGCCCGGCTGGCTTGGGAGGATGCCAACTGCCAAGCAAGAGCTCCAACCACCGCAGCTCCACTGCTCTTAAGAGCGGTCCCCACGCAGGAGGGCTCGGTGGCTTCTGCAGTGCTACACAGGCAAGACATCTGCATCCTCAGCGGCGCCGGGGAGGGATGTGTGCCATCTCACCCAGGGTCAGAGAGTTCACTCAGTGATGAAGCGAAGAAATTTAAGGCCAGTGGCAATGGGGACCCGCCTCACAAGGCAGATAGACGCTGGCTCCAAACGTATGGTAAACATGGCTAACAGGAGCCCCGTCCACTGCAAACAGGTCTGGCTAGAAGGCCAAAGACACGAGTTCCCGATGTGCTTAATACTGCATCTGCCACAATGTGAACCCCCTGCGTGGCCACTGACGTGCCCTTTTTCATTTTTTTCCCATCAGTACAACATCAGATGCCAAATAACTCTGGTTGGAGAAGCGCTGTGGAAATGCAGGCACACGTCAGTAGGGATGTGGTATTTACAGCAAAGCTGTTTGTGTTTTAATGTATCCTGGCGCTGGCCGTTTGGGTGCATCAGGGGAGGCAAAATCACAGTGCCAAAGGCACCCCTGGGCTCTGGCTGTGTCACACCACAGGGGTGCAGAACAGCTGTAAATCTGGTCTAATATCTGGCTAGGCCAGGTTTAATGCTGATTTGTGGGATCAGAGCAACAAAAAGCCCTAGCAGGCTTCTGGCACACCCGGCCCCCTGAAGATCACAAGATTAATGAAGCGTGACGTCCTCCCTCCGGGTCCGCCTGTGACCCTTGCCGAGCCATGCAGTCAGACCAAGAACTGCATCCCCTGCAAAGGGCTCTTCACCCTCCGTCCAAATCTCAGTGCCGTGAAGGAGGCGAAAGTCCATGCTGGTACCAGGTCTTGGTTAGCGTATTATAAAGTGGTTTTTGACTTGTTTTATTTTTAATTCCTGTTATTTTTACCTGATCCCTTTAATTTAGGAATCTGACATATTTAGAGCACTCTCACTTCTGCAGCAGGAATTTTTCTCTTGCTTCTTATGACTGTTTTCCTCTTGTTTCTTATGACCAAAGCTGTCCTGGCTGGCTGGAGCATCCGTGGGATTGCTGACGTCAGCACAACCCAACGAACAACATTGTCACATCAAAGAGTTTAGACATCAAATGTTTGGGTTTCTAAAATCCACCTCATAGTGTCAGAGGAAAGGCAAGCGGACTAAGGCGCAAAGAGACAAGCATGTTCTCAATTCAAAATGCCTCCTAAAACCCTCTAGGGCAAAACTACTGAAAACACTGAATTAATTGTTCCTGTTGGAATCACTGGCAAACCCCAACTAACTTCAGGGGAAGCAGAGTGTGAAGCTTGTTGCAGACATGTGGGAAGTGTCACCTTTACCATGCTCTGAGAGGTAAATATCTGAAGGGGACGGGGAGAACGAGCCCGAATGACTGCACCATTGCTTTGCACCGAGATTTCAGCCCCACGCATCCAGCACCGCAGAGCAATCCCTCAAAGCCACACACCCCCGAGCTGGCCCGCGTGGGCACTGACAAATGCAGAAATCAAGCCCGGGCACTCTGCTTAATTTGACAGGACACCATAAAAATCTCACTAACGACCATCTTGGAATCATTAAAATATAAAGATAGAAACAATCCAGGAAGAGGTACCAAATCCAGCATTATTCTCTAGAGGGCATTGCTTGAGGTTAAGGACCCATCTAAATCAAACAAGGCACTTTATTCCCCCAAGCTCTATAAATCCCAGCCTGATCTGTAAGTATTGAATGGACTTTTTGTCAGATCTTGTTACTGAAATAACTTCTGACTAGATACAAAACCTGAGGGTGAATGCATTGTCCAAGTGCTCTGCTCTTTCTGAGATCAGATCTATCTGCCTGTCATAATTTACCAATTTAGCAATGTCTCCGTGCCGCAACTTCATGTTTTGCTACGCACCCACGCGTGAGGGACGCAGAAGATTTCGGATGGAAATGGGCTCGTTATTAAAACCCGCTATGTTTGTTTCAAGACTAGAGTTACTTGGTACTTCAAGCAGGAGTGAACAGAGCCCTGGAAATATGGGCGTAAAAACATATGGTCACTCATTATTCCTATTTGTTACCTTCTGTCTCAAAAAGTGATCTTCTGTATTTCACACTGAACATTTAATATTCACGGAAAAAGCACCAGGCATTTTTTCTTTAAGAAATGAACACTTGGTTGCTCTCTGCTACCATTTCAGACCTGCACCGTTTTTTCCCTGCCCTGTGTTACCAGCAGTTGCACATCTACAAGATTTAACATTTGAGGGATTGAAATGCTTTATGGGCGGGCAGAGGAAGGCATAAAAGCGAAAGCCATCTAGTTTGAAAAGACAAAGAGCTTTCAAAATTAGAAGATTAAAACTTGGCGCCTCAAGCCCCATGTATCCCCCAGCCACCTCAGAAATACACTGCATGTTGATGGCGGGGATAGGGCTCGGAGGCATCAGGCACACAAATAAATCCCCCAGCAGAAGGACATTGTTTTTCCTCAATAGCAGAGCCAGAAGTGGTACCCGTTGCTCAAGGCGCCGAGGCCCTGGGTGCCGGTGAGCAGTGCCCCGGGACTGCAGCTCCCCGGCTGCCAGCGCTGGCCGTGGGCTCATCCGTGGCCATCACTGACAGCGGGGCTGGGACTCTCCTTCAGGAGGTCACTGCACATTTTGCCTCTTTTGTGCCTTTTGGTACTGAACAGTGCCAAGGGATGACAAAAATCTTATCTATGAAATAGCACTCATAGTAGTTGTTAAAATTTGTTTATGCTGTGATATTGCCAGCAACAGAGCCAGCAGCTGTGGGAGATGGAGACGGGCAGTGGCTTCTCCTGCCGTACTGACATGGTGTGTCCGCCTGCGAGGATTGCCTCTGTTCAAAGGGCATTAGTGACCCCTGCGCAGGCACACCGGCTTTCAGTTCTGCTCTGATGGCAAACGCCTGTAAATGAGAAGCTTTTCAAAGGGTGCTGAACACAGGTTTTGCAATGGCCATTTGAACGCCATGCAAATGATCTACCAGGGGCTGGGTTTTTTTAGTTACCGCTGAGGATTTAGTAGTTGCGATAGTTCTCCATAACAGAACTTTGTCTTCATTACAGTGTTTTTCCATAAATAGTGTTCTTTTGGTCAGTTCAAGGTTTCTTCCCTTTTTTTTTTTTAGAGGCAGGTTGGAGCAACCACTGTATCCTTGTGGAATCTGTGGGGTTTCTCCTTGCAGTAACTAGGTACGCATTTTAAATTCAGGTGTTTTAACTGATGCTGTATTTTCCGCAACGTGGATGCCGCTGTAACGCCTACACACACTCTGAATACACCTGCACGGAGCCAGATGCGGTAGATGTGGTACCCGCTGAGACTGCAAGTTCCTCCACTCTTTGCATAGAGTTTGCAGCCTGTGTTTGGCAGCAGCAACTGTCTCTAGGAAAGTATATTTAGATGTTTCATGAATGTAGCTCAAACAAATTAAACTCTGTACTAACAGGATCATAATTTAATAGAAGTGCCAAGTGCTAATGCAATAATACATGCCTATTGGATTAGGAAATGCAAGCCATAACAAGTCATTGTAGTTCATTTACAGCAGTGCCCAAGACTTGAGGTACAGTTGTGGCGAGGGGGTGGGAGGAAGAGCTACCCGAACAGGGAGGCAGAATAAGGGAGGGCAGATGCTTAATGTCATGCTCAAACCTACAACACCTGAAACAGCAATGTGGATCTTTCCTGTCATTGCCTGGATCCTTTCTAACCTGGATGGATACGAGCAAGAGACTCAACTTACC
The DNA here is from genome assembly GCA_013389945.1 of Fregata magnificens. Taxonomy (NCBI): domain Eukaryota; kingdom Metazoa; phylum Chordata; class Aves; order Suliformes; family Fregatidae; genus Fregata; species Fregata magnificens. The sequence goes on from WAAD01039663.1 coordinate 30,751, forward strand.
TTGTGTGCAGGCTATCCCCTCACCTTCTCTTTCTCTTGCCTCTAGACACATCCATTTTTCCCCCCGTCTTCTATGATTTATTTTCTTCTTGGGACGGCTTCTTCTGTGACTCCTGCCCTCAGACTCCCCAGCAGGCTGCAGGTAGGTGCTGCTTAGTCCAAAGGCTACACAAGACATTCAGAGAACAGCTACGTCGCTTGTATAAAGCTAGAGGTGTCCGACCCATGATTACAGTGCCGGCGAGCGCAGAGCAATCCACCAGAGCAGCACAAGTGCCTGCGTCCAACGTGAGCTCAATGCTGAAACATTAGAATTACTTTGAAGAAGAAGAAGAAAGGCATTTACTTTTCCCTTCGTATGTTAAGTGACAGAAGTTACAATTAAAGAGGAAACAGCCAAGCCCAGACCCCCAGGGAGACGTTCAAAGGAAGGGCCCTGCTCCTGCTGCTGGGAGCCCCACTTCAAGCTGCTGGTTTTCCTTTTTCCTTTTCCAGTCCCGAGGAACTCTGCCTCGGCTCTTCCCATACTGATGCTTACAATGCAGGATAAATGACTCATGCAAGCAATTTGTGGAAATTAACTGCTAAGCACCGCAGGTATTATCAAAATGAGCGCATGAGTCACAAGTCTTTCTCTAAGATTTCTTGCTGCCGTGAAGGCAGGATGTAGTGTCACTGCACGAGGCCCAGCTCTGCCGCGGTTACCACTGCACAAGCATGTTTCCTTGCACGCTCAGGTCCGGCTTCGTCAAGGCAGCACAGCTAGTCCCCACGATGCTAAAGGTTATACAGGCGAAACAAAACGGTTCCCAATTCTTAGATGCCAGACCTGACTCCACCAGCTCCTTCCCAGCCTGGCCAACCTGCTCGTCCCAAATTCTCTTTCTGAGTCTCCTAGTTACATTCCCAGGAAAATTCTCTCAAACAATCTGCACAACAGCACAGACATTTCTGCAAACCAGGGCAGGCTCTCTGCCCTTCTTGGCAATGCTCTAAGCAAGATGCTCCGATGAACTCCTAGAGCATTAAGACTTCATTATTGGCACAAAACATACACAGTATTATTTCCTAATATGCTATAAAGTAATAGCTGTCAATTAAACAAATATTCTGATGTCCTCCTTTTAAAGTATTATTTTCCTTTGTCACTAATTTGCACAATACAATAATTTCATATTACTTTCCTAGCTCTGAGCATGAATTAGCTCTGTGCTACTATCACTGGCTGTGACCAGCCTTTTTATCTTTTTCCAGCTCATAACCCAGGCCTATAGAATGGGTGGCAAGTAAATTCATGCTGATGAACATAATTTCAAACAAATTGCTCAAATAAATTGTGCTGCATCTTTTTAAGATAGCCATTTCCCCAAATGTTCTCTTTAAAGCACAACACATTTGGCAATGGTGCTCTTTAGATGTCAGGTATCATCTAAAATAATGCGTAACAGATTTCTTCTAAAAATATACCACTTAAAAAAAATTATGCCGCAAATGCTAACGGCTGTGCTGAAAATGTATCAAAGCAAAATAGCACAGAGAACTGGGGGAACAAATCCCATCTGCTGATGGCCACACTCACAGCTCAGCCTTCCGAGCTGGGCACTTGGGAATGTGATGCTTTATGGAGCACGGCTCTGAGGGCAGAACTCAACTTAACTTTAGGACGAGAAGAAATGGCCTTAGGATGAGAGGAAACGGCCTCAAGTTGCATCAGGGGAGGTTTCGATTAGATATTAGGAAAAACTTCTTTACTGAAAGAGTGGTCAAGCATTGGAACAGGCTGCCCAGAGAGGTGGTGGAGTCACCATCCCTGGAGGTGTTCAAAAAACGTGTAGACATGGCACTTCGGGACCTGCTTTAGGAGGGATGGTGGTGTTGGGTTGATGGTTGGACTTGATGATCTTAGAGGTCTTTTCCAACCTTAATGATGCTATGATTCTATGAACTAGCACGCTGGAAAAGTAATCCTACGATTAAAAAGAAACAAAGAAAAATGAAGTAGTATTACATCGCATGTCATTTCACAGATGTACTCCAAAAGAGATATCAGCCTAAAAAAGAATATATTAAAGAAATTAAGTCAAATAATTAGCAAGGGGTCTTGGGGTGTGAAGTTGGTGAGATGCTGCATTCAAACAATCTTCTTCTGTCTTGGTTGTCATTAAATGTTACCGTGAAGGTATAAGAATACAAGAAATGTATCAACAGCGGAACTATAGAAATTTATCTTAGCAGAAAATTGTTCCTATGCAACTGAATAATTAGTTTCACTTAAGTCACTCAGCCTGCTACCGCTGCCTGCATCCCCTTTTGTCTATTTCTTGTTAAATTCCTATTCAGCCATCACTCAGCTCTGAGATTATAGGATTGTAAAATAAACAAAATAATTAGTTTCCAAACTCATAATACACTGTAACATATTTCCTAGAATATGTTTTTTTTATAACTGCTATTCTGCGTTCTCTCACGATTGAGAACTCAGCTCACATATATAGGAGAATTTGAAGACGCTACAATTTTGCCATGAATCCAACGGGTGAAACTAATTTCACGCTCATTTAGGAGAGCTAAGTGAACAAATTTTGATGCATGTACCAGAATGTCTGCACCAGCCAAGTCAGCCCACACGTACTGACATGCATTACAGACAAATTACATACGGATGGAGCACGTTCCCCTTCGGACTTCTTAAATAAGGACCACTACCGAAATGGGGTAACTCCCTTCGCCAGGGCAGTACCGACAGCCAAGATAGTGCAGGGCAGACTGGCACCCTCTGCTCCCCACCAGCGCTGGCATATACTGGTAGCACTGAAAATGAGACATATGTCAGCTGAGGCCTTTAAAACAATCTCATTAAAACAGCACAATCTCTTTAGTCTTAAATTACAAGTGGACCCCAAGAGCACGGGATGTTCACAGGACTAACCTTACAGTCTGTGTAACCAAACAGATTAAAAAACTTGCAGAAAGTCAATTGAATACGTTTTCTTTTTCCCACTGTAAGACTCAAAATCCTTGTGAAATTTGAAGTCACTGTTTAATTTTCCAGTGGCGATGAAGATATGATAAGAGGTGAACTCACAACTCAGAATCATTCGTCTCCAAGCACAGGCGAACCGCATGCTAAACCGCAGGGAGGATGAGCATGGCAGGGCATCTTCTGGGTGACTGGGTCTTTTGCGGTACAATGATGGGCACTGGCACAAGCAAACAGGCTGCATACTTACCTCTGGCTTTCAGCGCAAGCTAGAATGTCAGATTGCACAGAAGAATTCAGCTTAAGAAACTGGCACCATCAGTCTACAATGACTCACAGCTACACACAACTCGGTGGCAGTAGGGAGGAAGCGGCTGATTACAAACTCGGGGCGGCGATTTCCTTAGCCTCGGTCTCTACTGGGAAAGCTAAGAGAGGCGGTCTGTCAGCTTAGCCGGTAGAGAGAGCTGCCCCAAGTGAGTAATGGTCCCCATGCTGCCCTGTGTGACGGGGTGCAAGGTCTGCATCTCCACCTGAGGCACCTTCACCACCCCGTCCTCTCTGTTTCCCCCCGGCCACCACCTCCTTTAAGGGAAAAAAAGAACAGTTTGGAAGCGACTCCTCTGAAATGCTCTGTAAATGAAGCTGTGTTCATATAAACGATTAACCAGAGAGATGGGATGAGATGACGAGGGCAACTCAGGCTTCTGGTGGGAGGACGGAGAGGAGGAGAGAGAGGCCAGCGAGATTGTCGGGGCTGTAGTGCCTGGAGGGCAGCACCGGTGCTCGCCTTCCCCGAGAGGGCAGCGGGGCTCCCGCGGGGCTGGGGCACAGCCTGAACTCGGCGTTAGTGGCCGACGGTCAGGGTGTGCGCTGCCGGGAAGGCATCTGCCTGTCTGCTGCAATGCTGCGGCATCGCAGCCTGCAGCGTTCAGTGCCTACAAAATGCTACCTCAAAAGAAAAGCCACTTCGTAACAAAAAAGCCCTTTGATTTACAACATCTCTAGAAACAACTAACCCCTTCCCCGCCTCCCCTAGCTTAGTCTTCTGCGGGAGGTCTTCTCCGACCCACGTTCTCCTCCCTGGGGACTTCTGCCGGCTGAGCCACATGTCCCCGAGAGCCGACGTCTGTAGCTCAAACAAACAAGTAGTCCTTCATCACAGTGTGTTATGACAAACTGCAGAAAGACAGCGCTTTGTGATTTACGGATTAAAACAGCAAAACACGTGTCATCCTGTTTGCTCCCCTTCCCTCTTCACTGGATACCTACCCATGGTATCACAGCACACCTGACTCCACTCCCTTAACATTCACTGACCAGGGCCAAGGGCTTGCTGATGGACGGTATCGCTCCTTGTAAAACGCCTTTCAGCACAAGCAAAAATAGAAGGATGGCCCTGCCCTAATTATGACCATTTTAAAAATCCTTTTTAGTTTCCTTAGGGCTGTAAGCATTAGTTGGCTGGGTTTAATTCAATGAACTTGAAGCAATGAAGTTCACTGAAGCTGGTTTGTACAAAGAGTTTTCTTTCATGGAGGCAGCATTAGACAATGCGGTGCTGGATCCCAGGAGAATATTAAACATTTAATATACTGGCAAGTATAACGTTATATAAAACTGTTGCATGAAGGATGAGCAGCAGAGCTAAAAAGCATAAAAAAGCTCACGCTCGTCTCCAGACTGCTGCTGAGCGCTGCGGACCTCCAGTTATTGAACAGACCCGAATTCAAGAGCTTTTCCTTCCATTATTATTACACAGTGGCTTTTGCTAACATCAGAGGTGAGTAGCTGAGCAATTTCCTACGTAGCCAACTGTAAGCAACTCCCATTAATAGAATGCAGCACTAATTTGCAGTAATTGTCCGAAACTGCAGTTTACTGAAAATTCTGTTATTATTGGTTTTGGACCAAAGCTGAAGCATTTTTATAAGAGAGATTAGGAGTTATTGTTCCTTAAGGAACTGGTTTTACTAGCTGTGGGAGGTGTCACTATGAAAATTAATCTCAGTACTCTTCAGTATAACAGTGTATTTTAAATTAATTTTCTTGGTAATCCCTGTACCCAAGGTGACCAATAGCACCCAGCCTACTCTAGCTACAGCTTCTCCTCACCAGGTTAAAGACTGCAGAAATTGCCAGTTTACAGGGCGAGGCTGGCAATATGAATGCACACTAGTTAACTTTTGCAATACACAAGCTCATTAAAGCAACTTAGAGAGTCTCGCTACTGTACAGGCTGCCTGAAAGACTGGGGGAAGCCTCAGCTCAGCAGAAGGCAGTGACAGCTTTGCCACTGCTGTCCCTGGAGCTAGGATTTTAATCCACATCTGTATCAAAAGCACAGCAAACACAGATTCAGTGCTCCTGCACAGGTGTGTGCAGAAGACTGGTCAGTGGCGTACGAAAGGTGACATTTGAATATTCTAGGCAAAACTACCAAACCTTCTTTCCTTAAGATTCATTTCCAGTTCAGTGCATCAATACACTTCCCTGCTGCAAGCAACATCTCTCTTGTTTCAGCTTCGCCTATTGCAAGCTCTAGCTCCTTACACGTTACCGTTATTGCTAGTGTTTTACCATTAACGGGTGACTACCATCTCTGCGTAACATTCTGTCTTTGCTATGATCGTTGCTTAACTCTTATCTCTTGACCCCATGCTGCGATTAGATGAGCAGCCACCCTTTCCTTCCCTGAGCTACAGACCCACCCAAGCAGCATTTCTCCCGACACCAGGCTTCCTCCCAGGGGCTCTGGTGGCACCAGTTCAGGCCAGCAAAGCAGCGCATGCTGGTGCTGGTTTGCTCGACCCCTCCCCAAAAGAGCAAAGGAGAAGGGAGCCCTCTCGCCTCCAGGTCTGTGCTGGCACAGCTGATCCTGGTGAAAAAAGCCTCTCAAAAACCACTCTGCATCACAGCTGAATCATGGAGAAGGACCAAAGCCTTGTCCTCAGGGGTTAGCACGGCGGCCAGATGTGATCGCTGGTTTCTTGTACAGTTACAAGTACTGATTTGCTCTACGTAGGTCCCACCAATACTGGACTTTCTATCTGTTAGTTAAATAAGGTTTCCAAGCTTGACCAAGCCTGCTGATGACATTAAATAAGACTGTTTCTTTGAAAGAGCTACTGGGCAAGCAAATAGCTTTTTTTCCCCACCACAATTATTCAAATGGTTTTAATCTGTGTTCTTTTTTGGTTGTTTTTTTTTTTTTTTCCTTGAGAAGTAAAATAACAGCCTTGCCGATTACTCTTTGCTAAGGTACCCGATTGTGGTGACATTGAGGCTGACCTTGGAGTCACCTCCCCCGCTGCCGCACTCTCCTTTGTCGTACCACCATTTGTTTTTCAATTTGTCCAAGAGGCCTTGCTCATTCAGTTTTAATACTGCCAGGTTAACAGCATTTCTTGAAACGATAAAACATAACTCGTAAGAAAAAATGCACAAATGCTTAGGAAATCGTAACGTATAAAAAAAGGAGCACAAGAGGACAAATTGGCTAAAATTTCACAGAACGTGGAGCTATCAAAATGTCTGTACAGCAAATACAGGGTTAAATATTGGAAGGTGGCATGGAGGATAACATTTGCTCAAAACTGAAGTGTGCGGGATGGGGAAATCGTCTTTGAGAAAAAAAGTAACAAGAACACCACATCATGCAGTTAACATTCGTCACATGTGGCAGGTTAACTCGGCTTTTACCATTTAAATTGAAAAAGCCATTGAACTGTAAAATTAAAACAGCAACAAACAATCAGAAAGGACAACACGAAGAGAACACTAAAAAAATGGATGCATTAAATAAATGAAACCATAATTTACCGTCTTATTTAACTCCATGGAATATTGAAGATTTTAAACTTTAAAGTTACCTCAAAATCCACAAGAAAGAAAATGACAACACAATACATCAGGGTAGGTGGAATACTATAACAACATGGATATTGTTATATTATTCCACCCACCTTAATGCTGAGCCTTTGGGGGTTGCTACACCATAGCCCTTGGAATCCAGGTTGCCGCCAACTTTCATGGTGTCACAGGGCTTGCGCTGCTCGATGTACTCGTTCATCGTTGACTCCAGCAGGAAGGCAAACTTCCCCTTCGACTTCCTCACCCTCGCCACCCCGTCCGCCGTCGTTTTGGTGAACACTGAGGGCTCGGCCGACTTCATGTACGACCACATCTTCTCGTAGACAGCTATTTTTGACCTCTGGGAGAGAGGAAAGGAGGGAAATGAAGAGCTGTGTTGGCAAGGGCACAAGACTGAGCTCCCTGGGCTTAGTCAGCTTAGAGGTATAATTAACACCCTATAACTGATTAAGGCTAACAAATAAAAAAGCCAAGGTAGCTCGGAGAGACACACATTGTCCCCTGAACAATGACCAAACCATTAAATGGTTGGGGAGGGGGAAACATATCTCAGACATTTATTCTACTAATTGCCACATAATTGGCAGCCTGGCAGTCAGAATGAGAAACGGTACGTGCCCGTCCCAGCGCCTCGATTCCTGCTCTGTGGTGGGTTTATCCGCCTGCATGCTGCTCTGCTACTGAACCAGAGGGAGGATGTTAAATCCTAGCTCATCCGTCATCGCTAACAGATGCAAAAGAAGCCTCTCCTCTTCGCACAATCCTCAGCATTGGGTTTTGTGCTAACTCGCAGCTAGGAAACACCGACATTTGCTTATTAAAAGTTCCCAGCAAGGCAGGAGTCCGCCTTTCACAGCGGCAATGGCAGGTCTACGATACAGGAGACCAGGACAGCTCTAGCGGCTTCTAATAGCGATGCTCATACGAGGGATATAAAGAGTAATTACAAAATCCTTTAGGAATCAATAGTCAAACTTTCAAAATTCAGTTTCACATTTTCCTAAAAGATAGCAAACACAAATATTAGCAACAAGCTGAAAAAATTGCTGGTTAACTGCTTGCATGTCACATATATATATATTTTTTCCTGTTTTCCTCGTTTTGAGACTGAGCCAATCCTAACAGCCTCTAGCTCAGCATACAGGTTTTGTAAACCTGGAAATGTTGAGATAAGTGTTACTTCCCCTTCTCCCTCTTCCCCTTCTCCCTCTTCCCCACCAGTAACATTTAAACCACCCTCAGATCTTAAAGCCACCTCCAGACTCTTAAGCATTCGTATCCTGGACTCCCGGTTAAACTTTCCTGCTTGGTCGACAGAAGGCAGCAATGCCAACCATATTTCTCTAAAGTCTAGAAATCAAAAGGATTTATATAAGGCTTTTGGTCCAAGCTGTGGGTATCTCGAATTTATGCCTCCTACTCCTTGCCAGTTTCCTGTCCACAGCTTTCCCTGCAGAATGGGAATGAGGCAGGCAGTAGCTAAATCTAGTTCAAATTTAACAAACTTGTGGCAGAAGACTGTTAATGTCCATCAGCTTGATGATCGAGACATGTTTCCTCCTCATTCAGGACAATTTAATCTTTTGAATAATGTAAGGCTTAACAACCAGCCTCCGAACATTTCACAGGGATTAAGCCCTGCCTTCACCGTTCTTCAGGTTAACACGCTCAGCTAGTGTCGCTACGATGGATGGAGAGGAACACAGAGGGCAAGATTTTATTTTAGTTATCCTTCCTGATGAGCTGAAAACCAACTGAAAATGCAAACCAATTAAAATCAGCCCAATCGACAATAGGAAATCAGAGAGACAACAATAGAGTGCAGCTTCGTTAGGAGCCAGCTGGGTGGTGGGGTGCGAAAAACAAGCAAGAGGAATTTCAACGGAGAGCATTTCTTGGCTAAAGATGGGCTGTACGGCTTCGTTTGTCCAGCCTCGGGAGTGAAGAAGCGGTGGGAGGAAGGGGGATATAAATGGGGCCTGAAATGGTTCTTACAGACGTAAATGAAGGAACCCGGGCATTTGCCTGGCTTCCCCCTGCAACAGCAAACACTGAATAACCTGAGATGAGGACAGTGGCTCTGAAGCTGCAGGGGGAAGCGTGGCAGCCCAGCTTCTGGTGGGCAGCATGTGCTCGCTGCCCTGCACCGGCACCGCACTGCCTCGCTGCCTCTGCCAGCCTCAGCCAGTTGGGTTTGGACAGGGGCAGCTCCGAGCCCCAGCCGACAGCGGGACCGTGGGTCCTGCCCAAGGAGGGACGTCTCACTGGGGCTCTCAGTCAGGCACCCACAGGCCAGCAGCTAAAACACGCTGCCAGCTGCTTTATCACCGGTTACCTGAGGCGCCCTTTCCGAGCACACTGACCTGGGTCTCCCACTTTTCCAAAAGCTCCCTTGATGCACGTGGGCATTTTCACACCTCCTTCCCTGCCGGGAGCTGCACAGGGCACAGCACTGCTCCCAGGCTGGAGGGGCCGTGGGGACCCCAGGGCTGCCAGAGGTGCCAAGAGGTGGTGGCTGTCACCGGCTCAGCAGCTGCCACCATCCTCGTGCCCTGCGGGCAGCAGAGCCCACGTGGCAGCTGTGTGCACCGGCGCAAGCAGCAGAGCAGGCAGAGCAGGCAGTGCAGGCAGAGCATGCCACGGCCCAAGGCTCGGCACTGCCCACGGCTGAGCTGCCTGCTCTTCTTGTGCAGCTCCCTCACGCAGAAAGGTAGCAGCCTGGCTGGCCAACACAGAGACTCGCAGTCTCTGAGCAATGGCAATTCTGGTGTGTCCTACTTTCAAGGTGCTTGTCCTTACAACCTTCATCTGCTTTTAACATAAATAATACAAATGCACCTGCCCATTTATATTTGCAAATGGGCATCTAAGGGACAAAAGGAAGGTAAAAATACAGCTTTACTCTTTCCGTCTCTCAGCAAGCTAAAGTGGTTAGCCTTCAAAAATTGTGCATGCACTACGTATGCTTTTGCTTGTTTTCCTCTGCAGACCGTGCCTTTAATTACACAGATAAACCAGAATTTCTCTTCCTTTTCATCTTCTAACTCACACTGGAATATCTGTCTTTAATAAGTTCTTTCATACTCTTTCCAGCTGGCCTGACTACCTAAAAGCAACTGCCAATACATCTGTGCATTGTTAATAATAACAGTTATCTGATGAGTGCCAACAGCATGCTCAGGGCTGCAAATGGTCCAAACAAAGCACGTTCCCTGCTCCAAGGGCAAAGGGTGAATATCATCATTCACGCTTCAAAAAAACACATTCCACGACTCAAAACCGGATCTCTTTTCAACTTTAACAAATAGCCTAAGCTTTATAGTTTGCTCCCTTCGTTTAGCTCTCTTGGATGATGTGGTTAATAAAAATCAGTACATTTCTATAGGATCGTTGCCCACCTCTTCTTCTGCCAAGTGGGATTTTCATAATACCTTGTTATTATCAAATTAACTAAATGAGAATAGCAGTCTGATCTAGTAGAATTAGACAAAAATGCAAGCTAGAAATGAACACAGCAGGTATTGACTAGGAAAGGTTAAAATAAACTGCGTTGGGCACGTGTTAAAATGCATCAGGCACATGTTGGTTTTGGAGCGGCCAGAGCCTGGCTGGGGGACTCTTGGTGAGGACCCACGGATGTCCCAGGAGCAGGGACCAGGGAGGTGACGGGCTCTGGCCACTGCGTCCTGCTCTGTTAGCGCTGCTCTTTGCAGCCGTTCCCCTAAATCCATATTGAGACCAAAATAATGATTTATGATGAGGCTTCTTAGAGGAAGGGACAGTGCCACCAGAGGAGCTGTGAAACCTGCAAACCCGCTCAGAAGTGCTCGAGGGTGGTTTTCTGCCCCAGGAGCCATATTTTACACCTGCTCAACGACATGAACCAACCAGTTGAGTAAAGCTGGTCAAAGACGCAAAGAGGTGAAATGAAAGATGGTATTTTGAGTAAATATTTTCCCTTTTCCAATTTTCCAATGGCATAAAAAAAAAACCCCAGAAGCCCCTAAAAGACTTTAAGAAAAGGAAAATTTCTTTCCTTTCTAACTATAAAGCTGCAAATCCTGTGCTGAAAGAACATTTTCACCCATCTGTCCTCCTCTGCAGACATTCACACCGCCCGTCCCAGCCCCCGGCAGCGCCTGCCTGCCCCCCCCAGGAGTCTGACACCTGCGAGAGGCCAGACAGCAGGAGCAACCGTAGAGAAAGGATTTACACTCCAAAATAAAGTAAGGTCTGACAGATCTGCACTGCTGCTAGAGTTCAGCAGCAGTAAAACATTTTCCCTCTCATTAAAGTGTTACTTTTAAAGAGATATTTAGAAAAAAGGCTTAAAAGCAAAGATTTAAACCAATTCAAAGCCCATAACTGCAGTAACTCCCTATGCTCTCCAACTCCTATTTCGTTTCTTTGATATTGCTCTCAAGAAGTCCGTCACACACATTTCCTCAGGATTTCAAGGGGATATTATTATCATTTTTTTCTTAAAAGCAACATTTTCAGTGTTTCATCTAGGCCTTGGGACACATTAAAGGGTCTTTTCATTATCGCAGCCTTACTGCAGTTATAAATAGAGCTGGCCTTTGCTTTGTCAATAGTGCTGGCTTTTTTCTTTATTTGGAGATGTTTATGCAGAAGCATGAGCCGCACACACCTCAGCGCAAGGGTGTAGGCAGCTCCCTTTCTTGTCCTGAGGCGTCACTTTGTTTGGCCTGTTACTAACCGGTACAAAAATACACATTGCTTCTGGGTAGCAATGAGTTAATTTTAAAAGAAGGTGCCAATTCAATCAGCCCACAATTTTAACACCGTCTTTCGTTCTAATTCTCCAAGTTTTGATGTGTGGTTGGCTCCAGTACTGAAATGAAAAATCAAACAAACCCACAGTGTGCCATAGCATCAAACGGGCTGGGCACACGTTACACGCAGCAGAAAGGAGGCAGGTTTGCCTCTCAGTTGCGGTTATTTCTTCAATCCATTCAACAACAACAAAAACCCAGCACCCGCAAACCTGGCTCCAGCTGAGCAGGACCAGATGCCTTGGTTTCACTTTTGCACATCCCAAATCGCCTAGAGATATATTGCAAAACCCAGCACACCTTGGACGATTCCTTGACATTGTTTAAATTTAGCTCTAAAATATCTTTGTGACTGAAGCCTTCCCCCATTGACCAAATTACCTTTCCCCCTCTGCAGACATCTGTCTCACACTTCTGCTAAAAGTGACATTGCATCACCTCCTTCCACTACCGAGTAGCAGTGAAGCTATTATATTTGAAAGAAGCAGCGTTCTTCCTCTAAAGTACGTTACAGGGATGCCCGTTTACCATTTTAGAACGTTTTGCCCTCTCTGCCACCTCCTCTGGGACCTGCAGGTCTTCTTCACAATGCCCACCTCATGCATGCCGCTGGGATATTTTATTAAAATGATCAAAATGGTCCTTTGTTTCTTATGACGGGCACCAGGAAATTATTTCCCACAGTCAAGATCAAGATGTTCTCTTATAGGTGATTATTGTTGATCATCCAGTCATGAGCCAAATTCACCCAAATCAATTTTACTTTTTGAAATTTATTCCTTTTTTAGTCTGTTTAAAATTTTAGATTATACTGATGTCAAATTTTTTACCTCTGCCTTCAAAACTAAGAGAGTGATAAACAAGCTTAAAAAAAAAAAAAGAGGGAGGAGAGAAGGAGAAAAGGTCCCCCCAGTAATCCAGGAGCTGGGCTATGACGAAGAATAGGAGAACGTTTCATGCTGGGCAATATCAGTGTAAGAATTGGAACAGGCATACTGGAGAGGGAGAAAACCCAGAAGGAAGCCCAGGGCTGGGTCCAGGCTACGTAAACTTTGATATACTTTGGAGCAGGCCAGCACCCATTGAAATGCAGTAAATCCAACAGGGAAGTGCAGCAAACGGGAATGAGACAAGTGCAAAGTGGATGGAGCATCCTGACCACGGCACGCACACAAAGGTAGGCAGAGGCATCGATAAAGGAGCTAAAGCAGCAGAGTGAACACACTCCTCTGCTAGACCAATCCTATGACCACTTTATAGCTCTTTAACAAGGGAAATTTATAGCCCTAAGTCAGACAGACGTTGCTGATACAAAACACAAAGGTCCGTACTAAAAACAGTGCAGGTATTTAATCTGAATAATACATGCTGCCTTTATATAGATGCACGCCTCACTGATATGAACTTAGGTAGTTAAGTGTGAACCTTATCTTCATTATCATCACTCATTGCTTTTCTTCCACGTGTGCAATTAGCTCTTCTACAGCAGCTAATGAATCCAGTAGCTTATGAACCATTAAAAAGCAAGTTACTAAACAGGAGTGAAAAAATGCCAGAAGACTGCCTTGGTACCTCTGCTGTTGCCTGGCCTGGGGATCGCTTTGAGATCCATTGGTTTTAGGCAGTTGCTTTCTTGGACTTGCAGTATGGCAAACTGCAATGGAGTGGCTACCACTGTCTTGGTCTTTTGGACAAGGCTTCGCTTTGATGCCTTTCCGCTCCCCCGCAAGCCTGACGTCGAGTCACCCCTGCCACAGCTGCCTCTGGGAGGAGCAAGGGACAGTGGTCGGAGCCCCCAGCCCAACGCCAGCTCTGGAGCACATGGAGGCTGCCCTAATGATGCTACATTAATAACAAGAACATGATAAATATTATTAGTAAGGTCCCTCTGCCCGAGATTTCCAAGCTCTTTACTGAGAAGGAAAAAATAGGTCTCACGAAGGCCAGAGGGCACCATCAGTCCCCTTTCCCAAGTGCGGACATGAAAGCAGAGATGTCATTTACTGAATGTCATAGGGCAAAGTCTAATAGATCAACGTCACAGCTTTTAGCCACAGATAACTTGTGATGCCAGCAATTTACTTACCTATATGGACAGAAAAATCAATCCCATCGTTACATGAACCTCTTGTTTTTATTACATTCTCGGCAGAAGAAAGTAGGTCAGATGCCATGAGCATGCACAGGGCATTTCTCTTTTAGCAACGCCAACCCCCAAATCTACCAAACTCTACTCACGGTTTATGAATTTGTGGGATGCCACAGATAAGCAAGGTTCAAGCATGCGTACATAACCTAGTCTGTACATTTGCAGGAACACACAAATCTTTGATAACGTATGCAGAAATGTAAAAGAAAGGGTGAACTGGTGACTAATAATATTTCACAGTCAAGTTTGTGATGGGAGACATTGTCATGTTGGTTTGTTGTTCAAAATAATGACATCATGAATTCTGCTTTAGCAATGGTATTTTTCTTTCCCAACTGGGGCAAATGAAGCCCAGAGAGCTGGACCAGGCCCACAAACCCCGGGGCTGCTGCTTTCTTCTAGGATCCCCCATGTCGAGATTCAGACAACCCCTATACGGGGTCTGTGAGGACAGTTACTCTCTTTCGGAGAGAGCCTCTGAACCCACCAGCAAAGTTTCTCCCCTGTCTAGAGCAGGGATGGGAGTCCAGCAGCGAGCTCGTGGAGGAGGCGGCAGCGGGGAAGGAGGGTCGATGGCAGTGCTGCACACACAGGCAGCTGGGGAAGCAGCCTGCAAAAAACTCTCCAGGCTTCAGCAACACTAGTTTTTCCACACCTGACATACATAGGGGCCCGATTAAAAAAGAAGCTTTATCTTATAAAAATAATACAATATTGTAGGAGTTTTCTTTTGAGGCTTTCTTCCTGTGTATCATGGTCATTTTGAAAACATGAGCTTTGGCAGCAGGCAGGTAATGTGCTGTAGCTGCTTTAACAGACATCTTTTCTGGAGTGAACTCTGCTCGTGCAAGCAAAGAGTCACTCTGGCTGTAACTAGACATCGCTGACATGTCAGTAACAGTCCAAGTAGCAGAATGTAAATCAAGATTTTAAGACGTCCTTTCCTGGCACAATATTGAACTTCAGACTACGCCTATATTCATCTCCTCACTTTATTGCTGTCATCCATTCCTCCCTGTTGCAATGTTGATTGGGAAATTAAAATCAAAGTCTTTACCAAGAGACAAGCTGTCTTTGTAAATCCTTCATGATTCGTGGCCAGAGCCAGCGCTCGGGGAGCGCTCACCCGGAGGAAGCGCACTGCGAGGCTGTGCAGGGAGACGACAGGGGCTGGGTGGCACCGCTGAGGATCAGTACGGCTCTGCTCTGCAAGCGTGTCTGTCTGTCTGTCTGGGGAGCAGGAGGCGGCACGCAATGGAGCCGGCCGGAGGGAGGGATTACGTCAGCCTTCAGGCTAAGGGGCATCTTTCCAGCAGTGACATATTTAGCAGAGTAGTCTTATCTGGGCAACTGAGCAGCACACCAGCCCTGCTCTGGATTTGGCCCGTAATAAATTAACAGAGAACGGCATTTCCAGCACACGATCTGAACGCTGTCAGGTCTAATGAGTTTTCAGCTCCAGACAGAATAGGCCAATATACAGGCAACGATGGAGAAATCCCAGTGGACTGCACGAGGGGATGTTTCACATTCACATCATTAGAGTTTCTAAACCTTCATGTATTTTCTAATTATGCAAAAGTAACAGTAGCAGCGCTGTGAGTAATTTATCAGCACCCATGTATTTTAAATGAATCCCTAACAAGCATGTATTAATGTGACACAGCAGCATTACGTAAAGTAGGAGAGACTTGAAAAACCAGGGTCCTCGCTGTCTTGAGCAATGTCATTATCATTATCATAGAGCTGCTCTCCCAAAAGTAGAGCATTCAAACAGCAAGTGATTTTTCCCCGAGGCGCTCTCTGCTTCGCCTCTGTGGTGCAGACACAGTTACGGCGTTAACCCACTGCTAGCTGCTGTGCCAGGCTTCACCATGGGCTGCATCCACACGCACTGCCTGACCCAAGGAAACCGTTCACCTCTATAGTGCAGCCGGCAACCCTGTTCTTCTAGAGATCAACTTCTGAGCAGTATTCAGACATAGGTGAGCTGGAAAGCCTAACCCACAAACACAAGTAGAGCTGACAGACAAATGCCATCTGTTATTGAACATAAAGGAGAGATTTATTCAAATATTTGTTATTAAGTGTTGACTGAAAGCTTCGTTGAATCCTGTCTTCTCTGCTGAAATTAGTAAAAAGGTTCAGCCACCTTAAGCCTGGTTCCATCCAAACATTTCCTTTCCAAGGACTGGATGATGGATGAGCCGTTAATTTTAGTTCCCGTAAGGACACATTTTCCTCTCCAATCCATAGGCTTAAAGACATTAGATCACTTCATGGGAAACCATTTCTTTTGTAATTATGTCACATTTGATTTCCTGCTGTCTTTAACACTGCCTGTTAGCCGTGTGGCAGAAAGGAGGTTCAACAGATTAAGAGACATTCCCCGCCGCCCCCCCCCCAAGTAGACCATCTATCATTCATGCAATGGAGAGGCTGTGATCTCTCTGCACACATACATTCACCTTTTAACATTTGTGCACACCGCCACCTATACCAAACAGGGAAGGGAGAGAGAATATACGGGTGAATAAGTTTTTCATACTTTCTGTGCTGAAAAACAGTTAAACCACAGTAATTTTTCTGATTAATCGCTGCCACATTGCCTTTCAAAGATCTATACAGCTCGTATTTGAAGCTATCACTTTTCTGTGATGTTCTATTCTTTAAAGTCCATAAATACAATCGCACTTCAATATTTTTGTCAGGCGTTTGTTATGATGACTGTGTTGTTTTGCTCGATGCCAAGAACACAGAAAGCTTAAAACTGCTAATCATAGTTTTATCCAAAGGCAAAAGCAAAGCATTTGTATGAATGCTGTGCTACAAACAAGTCCTTCATCTTCACTAGCAAAATAAATTTTGGAATTAAAAATCAAAGAGTTTAACTACAGATGAAATCCTTAGCGCTGCGTGCACAGAGTTCACTACGGTGGTTTTAATAGGCTCTAATGATGATCTCAATATCGTCTGATTGCACAGAATGCATAAAAATTGCATGGCAGCTATTGGTTCATAATTCAAGGCTTTTCCTTACATAAACCTCTTGCTGGTACAATTTATTTCCCTTACTTCTTGTCTTCACACAACCTTATCATCAGAGGAAAGCAATGAGCTCTTTATCTTATAACTGGGTGTAATATGCTAGTGCTTCAGAACGCATTATGGTCATTATTTCTCCCTCTCTCCCTAATGGGTCTGGGATGGTGCTGTGCTCCTGCCTGGCTGCCCACTCGCGGGACCAGCCTCGTCTGCCACAGCCCACCCTTAGCGAGGGCTCCCGGGACGGGGAGTCCGCTCTGCACACTGCCAGCTGGGGTGGGATCCAGCGGCAGTTTGCTCTTTGGAGCCAGGAGGGACCCGCCGGTCTCACCGGTGCCACTGCAGCCCCACCTCGTACAGCCTGTTGTAAAGCACTGCCTGAACAGGAGTGGAGGTTTTAGTTACCCCAACTGCTTTTAGTGGAAGGTATTTCAAAATCCTTTTGATGGGTTTAAGGAACTTTTTTTTAATTTCCAAGGAATTTGGGGTCAATTTGTTCATTTGTTCTCTCACTGTTTTTTTTCAGACAAATGTTTATTTTCTGCTTTGGTGCTAATCTGTTTTTTCTTTTCTTTTGAACAAATTGTTTTCAATACTGGCTTTAGTTTTACCAGCTAAACAAGTTGTACTTAAAGTTCTTTTCAAGAGGTACCTCACCAGTCCCCTTACCATATTTACATGCTTTTTCTGGTACCTATTTCCATGTCAAAGCACCTTCCCTCAGCATGGGCAACCAGAACTGCAGACAGAAATGCAAAGCCTCTTGCCAGGGCAGTTTGTGCTTTTCTATCTGCTCTTGCTGAACTATTCAGACTTGATGAAACCAAGAGGAGAGAAAAAGGGGAACCATCTTAGGGGCCATCCTTAACATGACTTCCTGTGTCCTAAAAATTGTAGTTTTATATCATCTTTTATGTATATGTGAAGTCCAGAAAGACCTCACATCGGAACCTGCTTTGGAAAGAACCACTTTTTGAGAAAACTGATGAAGAGGAATTTCAGGTGCTGAACTTGCCCACAAAGGTGTAAAAGAACAGTATTGCCTTCTCACAAAACATAATTAAGAGCAAAATGTTATTGAAGTGTCTGGGCAGGCCATCCAAGTGCAATGAGAAGTGAAGCCTTCACACAGGAGGCACAAGGAAAGCATGTGCAGACTCCTCGGTGTCCTCAAGTCAGCTATCACTCCCATGTGTCCTGAAATAATGGAGACTTTAGCCTTAGCTGTGAATTTTGTACCGTGTTGCAAAACAATTCCTAAAAATAATATCTGAGTTATCTAAGCTGTGCTTGAAGGCTGTCAGCCTGTTTGACACCTCCAGGCACTGAGCCTAAAGTCTTATCGACAGCAGAAGCAACGTCAGTGTCAAACTCTCTAGCCAATACTTATGAACATCGGTGCCAGGTAGGAGTAACCAATTGTAAGAGCAGGAACCATCATGCCCAAAGGATCTTTGGCCTTTCTACTGAAACTCCTAACAGGCCTGGCAATTAGTGCCATTTCCAGGAGAAAGAATTAGGAACTGACTTCAGAGCAGCAAGTCATTTCATCTGAGGCACGGGGGAGCCATTGGATAGTAGAGTTGTTTTGTCAGGGACATCCTTGAAACCATTGCTGAGAAAAATACGAATTTCTACAATAAAATATCAGTCCTTTGAGGCCTCCTTTGTCCTCTTAGTTTTAGTTAACAATGATTAACTACATTTGTAATGGTGTGATACGAGCCGCCTTCAATTTCCCACAGAAGGGAGAAGGACTTAATGTAAGATCTTGCTAAATGTTACTTGCCTCAATATTTCAACCTGTAAAGTCTTGTCACGTGAGACCAATTTCGAGGACACCTTCTGAAATTTCAGGTTTTCAGTAAAGTGTCCTAGGGGGTCAGCTGTGTTTGTCAAGGATCACATACTTTGCAAGTTATTTTACAGAAGCCTCTTAACACAGATATCTGCTATCAATTAAAAGAAACCACCAGAAATTCAAGAGCAATTTATATTTCTAAATGTCTAGAAACACGTTCTGCTTCTACTGAAGTTTAAATACAGCCAAGTTTACATAAGAATTACTAATTGGTTGTAAAGGTCACGCCTTTTGAATATATGCGCATTGGAGGTCTGAAACCTATTAGACTGTGGTATTATACTTAGGCTCAGTGCTGAATTTGGATTAAATGGTGTTATATTGATTTGATGAGCTGCTCAGATATGCTGAAGCTTTAATTGAATGTATTAGAAGATGTTAATTCTAACAGATACACCCTTAAAAGTAGTAGCTTAGTGATTTGAAATTGCTTTCTAGTACATGCCTTTGCTGGTTTTCAAGAAAGAGAAAGAGGTGTTTTGGAGTCCTTAATCTGAGACTGTATGTTAATAAATATCTAAGGAGAGGTTCTTTCTTTTCCTTTTCAATATGGATGAATGTCCTTTGAAAGCCAAAAGGGAATTGATGTAATCTATTGATTGCCATTTAAATGCCTTTATAAGCTAATTAGCGCAAAATGTAAAATATTCCTGAGCAGAAACAAGCAACAACAATGAAAATACAGGAAGGCTCATTTGGTTCTTAGATATACCGGGGGGACAAATGCCCTGATGCAAAGAGTCACCAACAAGCGACCAATGTGAGTTGTGCCTGCTGTGAAACTGTTATAAAAAATAGGCCCTCTTGTTGTAACTGTGAGAGCAATGTCATGCCAACAGCAGTCATCGTGCACACTTCAAACAGCAATGGTGTGTCTAGCTTTAATCTACATAGCTGGGATAGCGTCTATCTGGGAGACATTGCGATGTTTAGGGAAACAGCCAACGCCATAAAATAGGTCACTAGCTGGAGTCTGCCCAGGTCTGAAGTGGCTGAAAGTCATTACCATCTGTTCATCTGAAATGACGTGCTGGTATCGGTCCAGCTCCTAGCAGATAGGTATCCGTACTGTAAAAGAAACCTGCAAAAGTGATCCTGGTTGGACATGGCGTTGGCAGAAAGGAGCCATGGACTGAAGGCTCTAAAGGAGCCCCTTCTAGCACACACAGACAAGATGGTGGGTATCTGAAGCTCATGGATGCGTGGTTCCTCTGTGATGGATGGATTAGGAGGCAGTTTTTCCTTGCAGTCTCGCACCTTTCACTGGCCAACAGCAGCCATTAAGATCAATATCTGACTAATATCTTTGTCTGAGAAACATTTTAGCTTTACAGCTCTAGGAAGAGATATACCCATACAAACTTCTTTATGGGATCTTGGAGAGACTCTGTCCTGTGCCTCCTATGTGAAGTCATGGCCCAGCTACAAAGCCAAGTTACTGTTCTTGGTGCCTCTACACGTGCTGACCTCCTGCTCACAGCCAGGTAACTTCTCCCATCTCTAGGGAAGGTTTAGCTACCTCTCACACGCCACAGTGTGTACATACGCATGGGCAACCAGTGTGAGTAAGGGTTGCGCTACTTTGCTCATGTAGCCATCCCCTCAGTTACAAGCTTCCTTTCGCACTGGGTAGATGATCCTGACCCGCTCAGCCAACTGAATTGGTTAAATGCTGGTGGGGAATCGGTAGAGGAGGATATTCCCCTCACAGAGCGAATAAGCATCGCACTGTACCCAGGAGAACTCATGGCTTTTTCTGACTCAGACCACTATCGCTCCCACTGATGCTCTAGTAGCAGGGAGAAACGTGCTTACAGGGAGAAAAGTATCCCAAACCACAGAGCTGGCACAGTCTGCGCAGCAGGCGCTCAGAAACCAAGTGTCCTCTAAGAGTTATTTCAAGTCTTATTAAGTAGCTAATAAAGACTGTACAACGAAGTATTTATGTGAACATATGCATTTAATCTAAGGCAAAGCTTTTGCCCTTCTGAAATCAACTGAAGAAGACTCTAATTACAACAGCTTCACGGCTGCATCACTCTATTCAAATTAATTACTCTGCAAAAGTTAATACAACTGAAATTATGTTGTGTGCCTTGAGAACGCCGAGGAGAGAGAAGCACCACTTAGGGCCCATTCTCCTTCCCACTTGGCCCATCCGGATCACCCAGAGCAGGCGTTACGCCCCGCGCCACCACTACCGGGGCTCTGCTCTCCTCCTTCCCCATCCGACTCCTCTCCCCGCCTGATGGAGCTGGCAGCTCCTGACAGATCATCCTCATTTACAGCCCCGCTTTCTCCAGCACCAGGCGAGAGTCACAGCTCATCTCAAGACTATTAACAGCACAACAAAGTATTCATACATTTACTAGACTTTGTATCCTTTCACACGAAACACTCATTCCTTTGATCTCTTGGTGAGAAGGGATTTCCTTGTTATGTCAAACTATTAAGGAAATGAAGAAACACCCCCGTACAATCCCTCTTTCTGTATTAACGGTAACGAGATATTCAGAAGATTTTTTTTCCCCTAAGAACAGTACAGTGACTGTAAACACCACCAATATTTCTAATCAAGTTGTGCTACCACTTCTGACAGGTCCACTCAACTCACTTTTGCTGTCCAGATAATACTGCCTCAGGCTGATAATTAAAACAGAATACAAATTTTTACACACTCATGTCACCCTTACAAGGTCAGCATTTATCTTACAGGATTTTAATAAAAACAGAAGCCGTTGTGACATACCAGCCACCACAGCTAATTAAGAACTACTGAGTATCTATTTTTATATAAAGACATTACATATAAGTAAGGCAGAGTACAAAAGCTTCATAAAATACCTTCGCATTCACTTCCAGCTTTACATCAGATTTATACATACATGTAAGTGTGTGGGGGGTCATGTATTGAGATTTTAAGCAAATTCAAGGAGCCATCAGTATTTAATCAGCCTACAGCAGCAAGGGTTTTTTTGTCTCCCTCCTCCCTCACACTGGCACCTGGCCAATATGTGTGACAGGCAATAATTAGTCCTGCAGCACTGACCACTTTTCTATACAAAAAAATGTTGGTTTGAATGGCATCTGATTGGCACTGCTGAGAGAGAACCAAGAGCTCCCTGAAAGGGCTGAGCATTTCAGTTCGCCCTTGGAAAGGCCAGAAATAAAAGCTTTTCAGGTCGCAACGTTTTTAGATACATAAAAGTGGTCTGAGGTCATATTTAGAGTTTTTAGTGACCCTCGCCAAACTCTCTGCAGTTCAGCTTGTGGCTTGGCAAGTGGAGAAAGGACGGACGATCTTAAATAAAGGTGTATATTCCACCCTGCCCCCAAATACTGCAAACCCAGCATCTCCTTAACCAAGGTGAATACACATCAGTGTTCTGGGCTACAAATGTTTCACCCCTGACTGCTTGATACAGCCACAGCCAGATGCCGGCGAGCAATGAAAACATAGCAACAACAACTGCAGCAATCAATGCACCATATAGAAACGAACGGCAACACATGCCTCCCATCCCCGTTCTCATTCTGGCAAGTGAACACCGACGTCGGATGGCATTAACGGCTGCCAGCTGGGCAAACAGAGCAAGTAGGTCAAGAGCATCACTCCTCCAAGAGTTTTCTTTGCTAAATATTGTGCTAACGACTGCATTATTGCTCATCAGACCCAGGTTCTGAAACTGGTGTTAAAAAACCCCTTCCTGTGATAGCAGAGGTCAGGTTTTCCAGCTCGAGATGTTTCAGGTTGAGCAAAACCACCCGTTTTTGATAAAATACCTTTTGATATTAAAATCTGCACTCAGGCCTGTCCTGATTGCACAAAGCAGCTTTCACCAGAACAGCTATTACAGTTGGGTAGAAACAAACGACTGGAACCCGTGTATTAGGCACTTACAGTTTAGAAAAGCTCTAATGGAGATTTAACAGACTTACTCTAAAGAATTCTTTGGTTGAGCCTGAATCCAAAGTGCCATAGGCTATTTCGGTTTGTTTAGCCAGGTCCTCTGCACTCTCTATGGGAGAAACCATCCTTTCCACCGTAAGGAAGGCAGCAAGATTAGCAGTGTAGGAAGAGATAATGATGAGAGTGAAGAACCACCAGACTCCTCCGACAATTCGCCCTGAGAGAGATCTATGGAAAAACACACATCATCAAATCGCTTTGAAAACATTCCTTGATTTTTTTTTTCATTGAAGAGAAATTCACACGCACAACCCTTTTGTTCAGATCCTCCAGGTATCTGTGAACAGGCGGACTGGGAGCCAGTCCCTGATAGCCTTCCTCGGGAGAGCAAACTCGGCGTGCACCTGCTCGTACCTAGTTAAACTCTCTCCAGTCTTTCAGTGAAAACAAGGACAGTCAATTAAGAAATAACTCATCGGAGCCAACCCCATCGGAGGTTTGGAGAGGAACAAGCTCTCCTGACTTCCACAGACCCTTTGCTGGAGAAGTCTATTGCCAGAAGACTTCTGTCTTCTCTGCTTGCCCAGCCTTTCCCCGAGGCTGGATTTGCCTGCTGCGATATGCCAGCATCGTGTCTCTTTGGGGGCTGCCCAGCTTGGAGGACACGAATGTACCTTTTACTGCATCGACTCTCAAAGCGTAAGATGTAGTAAACTGCAAAAAGGAATCCAAGTAAACACACAAAGGAATAAACCAAAAACGATCCTGTATCCTTCTCTCATCACAACCTAGCAGGAATTACAGACTGAATCTGCATATTGAAGTGAGGAGAGAGGCTGGTTTGTTTTATGTTTT
The DNA here is from genome assembly GCA_013389945.1 of Fregata magnificens. Classification (NCBI taxonomy): domain Eukaryota; kingdom Metazoa; phylum Chordata; class Aves; order Suliformes; family Fregatidae; genus Fregata; species Fregata magnificens. The sequence goes on from WAAD01039663.1 coordinate 54,219, forward strand.
ATGTTAATTAAAATTTGCATGTTGCACTGTTCCAAGCCAAGCGTATTCCTGCTTTATAACCACCAGAGCAACAGAGAAGGAAGCAGAAAAAAATTTAATTGTGTTCTGTATTTCTTGCGGTTTTTGTTTTTTTAAAAGGATACCATAAGGTCTAAAAAAAGCCTATTTGTAAAAATATAATTACAAAATGCCTAGTGGTCAGGAGGTCTAGATCCTGTCAGTAAGAGCTCTTGATGCTTGAAAGCAATTGAACATCAGGCTCAAAATATCTGTTCGGGGCTGAAGGATGCCAGTGCCACGCTGCTCAGCTGGGTGGGGAATTTCACTGCCATGTACAGTGCTCATTCTTCAAACACAGCGTGTTGACCAGGAATCATTTTGGGAGCTGAGACAAAGCTATTTCATATGTTTTCCCTTAATTCTACTGATACCAGTGGAGGAAGAATCAATCCCAGATACGTTAAATCCGTGGAACCTGGGTACTGTAGTCCTCAGTTTGTGTGAAGGGAAGAAATAGGAAGCAAGAAAACTCTTACCTGTTTATTTGTTTCCTTCAAGCCCCTCAGTGCCATCCCCAGACAGTGGGTACAAGTTGTCCTACCAACAGATGGAGACAGGAAAAAAGCAAAAGTCTCGTGACGTGCCCCCACCCCACCCACACAGGGGGGTTAGCTGGTAAACTGCCTAGTCTTGGTCAGAGCCTGAGATTGCCTGAGCCGTTAAAAAAATCCCATTAAATTAGTAAGAAAAAAAGAAAGAAAAAAAATATCCATCCAACATTAAAGAACACACCAAAGAAAAAAAATCGTCAACACAATAAAAACAGAGAGCAATCTGGAATAGGTTAGAGGAATGTGGAGAAACAAACTAAGAGGTGAAGCACTGCTATTCTCCACTCTCCTCTGCCCAAGAAACTGAAGCAGCAGCTCCCACTGAGAGGGCAGATGCAGGCCGGTTCCTATGGATTACAGCACGCACCACCTGCCAGCACAGTTAGCACCCCAGGGACCGCTGCATCAAGTCCGTACCAATGTGCAAGGCGGTTCAGGTGGTTACAAAGCTTAGGGAAGCTTGAGCAGTGAAGCATCACCTCTTTGTCCATCAGGAAGCAATGACTTTCAAGGTGTGAACTCTGAGAGACATCGCCATCACTCTGGCCTGTGTGCACTTCCTCAGGGCAGGAACACATCCGCCAGATCACCGACAAGTGGAGGAGGCTTCCCTGCCTTTCTTGAGGGCCTCCCAAGAGGATAAAAGGCTTCCAAGTTTCAACCTGGCCTGTGCTGCAGGTGTGCTCACTAACAGAAGGCTACTGAGTAGCTGCAAAGGTAAGCTGCAGAAATATAAATCCAGAATAATGTAGTAAGTCAAGGAATCTCTCCACCTCGCTCTACATTCTTTGTAGGTATCAAGTGATTATCTTGGGATTTTACAGATGGCTAAAGTCCTTTCTGGCCGGCTTCCTTACCCGTTAGGGTCTTGGCTTCAGCTGCTTTGTAAAACTCAATACCCTGCACACCGAATCGGCCTCTTACATGGGCTGACGTGATTTTAGCCAACTACAAAGCAGTGCCTGCTGAACTCGTCGCATAAGGCTCCCTTTGGAGCCAGCGGAGAGAAAGAAAGGAGACAGACACCCTCAGAAAGAGATTTATCTCAGTTGCTGTAGTGTGGGATAAGTCTGAAGGTGCCCATCTGTCTCAGGACTTCGGAGGGAACCGAGATGCCTAACTAAAACACAGCTTTTTGCTTTTAGATGGCTACGTCAGGTGAAATTCATCTCCCTTTTGTTCATTCCTTCCCTACATACTTTCCGTCTTCAGAGAAGACCTGGAGCTTAATTCCTCCTCCCTGTAGTGAGGTGGACAGTTTCAGAGCCAGATTGAGCAGAAGTCTGGCTAGCAGGTACAGCAGATGAAACATCCACTTGCATACAGCAAGACTAGCTTTATCTGGGCTTTCCAGGTTCCCGTGGCCCTCTTGATTTACAGTAGGTCTTGAAATAGGAAGATGAAAAAAAAGACTTGCCAGGGTGTTTAGATAAATTCAGTGGAACTATTGGGAACAAAATAGTATGTGTTCGTTCTCCCTATATTTTCCCATAGGAAATGGCTTACTTGCATTGGTAGCTGCCCCTTCTGTTAGCAGGACAGATGGGCTGCTGGGATGAAGATGTGCAGAAGACAAGCATTTTCCAAACCAGTGAAACCTCAAGCTCGCACTGTTGTAACAACAAAAAGTCTGTGTCGAGCTGCATGCTCATACAGCATATTACACGCAGAGAAAGGTAGAAATATCTTGCCCCAGAGATCTTGCAACCTGCATGAAGCAAGTCAGACAGATATAGGACAAAAAATGGAGAACAGCTGAGAGGCAGGGGAGGGTGGGCATGGCTGGGTCCCTTGATAAAGAAGGCACTTCCCTGGGGGTCCTACATACAAGAGAGGGGTCTTGCTAGATGAGGACCGGAGCTGTTCTCAGAAGAGTTGAGGTCACTTGAAAGAAAACTGGATGTCACTACAGAGTTGTTTCTCCCAGAGTCTTCCAATGAGCACGAAAAGGAAGATTAAACAGCTGCTGCTATGAAGCAGTCTGGGCTGACACAGCTGTAACTGGGGGTAGCACAGGATGGGGCAAAAGAAAAACAAAACAAACCACAAAGCTGACACTGAAGGAAAGACAGACAGACAGAGAGAGTCAATGAACAAGAACACGGATGAGCGTGGCCTGGCAGCCTCCTTGTCCAAAGGACCCCAGTTCCCCCCAGTCCATCTGCTGGTATGAAGACTCCTTATACCCACTGCAGGGGCTGGTGTAGAGGGATGTGGGAGAAAAAGGGTTAGTACATAAACAGCGGGCTGGTAATAAGAGAATACTTGTATGGTTTGTACTGTGAACCACAGAAACGTTTGTCCATTACTCAGATAATAATTATAGAAAAATCAATCACAGCTTTTAATACCAGCACCACTTTTTCTGATGAAGACATACCTGTCCAAGTGTGCAGTGTTGTAATTTAAAAACAAACAACTAATGCTTTATCCCAGCACGTCGTTTTCCAAATTACCTCAACAAATAGATACGTTGCACGACATTATTTTAAAGTGAATTAGCGTGTTAACAAATGAGAGGAGTAACAAAGATCTGGAATAACAGAATTATAACTCGATTATCAAAACAAGGTCAGACGGTGTTTTCAAAAGGAAGTAAACAGGAAGAGTGCATACCTTGAGAGGAAATTTAAAAGGAAGCATGGAGTCAAATGAGAGCAAATTAGTAACAAGAGAAAAACAAAATAAATATTCAAATTCACATTCAGTTTCCAGGAGAATGATACATTCAAACAAAACCTCATTTATTTATCAAAACAGCCTGAATTTTGTTTCTACTCATGGCCAGAAAACATATTTGATTTCCTATAGTACACAGAAATAATACGCTTCTCACACTACTCAATTTTTAATTGGGCTCTTCTGATCGATACAAGATGGCTGTTATATTGACAAACAACCCTGAACGACTCCTCGTCTAGAACCCCTTCATATGCTGAGCATACGTTACCTGGTACCCACTAAGCTGCGAGCTCAGTCCCTTGCTCACACGCCCAGCCAGCCCTCTACCTCTCCTGCCGGCCTCACGCGGCCAGGCGGCCCTCGCCTCAGCTGTTGAGACAGAACACAATAAATAACAGCATCTAAAGCGCTGACTTGAGATGCTTCCATCATAGGAACTGGCAGTGGGAGTTTCAGAAATATCTAGTTACCCGGCTCTCATTGCTATTTTGAAAGTCCCACAAAGTCATTCCCATGGCCTTTAATAGGAGTCTCTTGAGTCTTCTGCTGTGAAAATAGGGATCTAGAAATACACCCTCTTAAATGACCAACCTCATGAGATAATTTTTAATGAACCCCCTGCCTTTTTCCATCAGCAATTAATTAATCTAGCCTCTTTGTCCCACATGAATAAAGAGCAAAATGAAAATACATGCTCTCATAGAGATTTCAAAGATACTTTCGCTCAGAACAGTGTTACAAATTTGACTGTGTTTTCTCCTGATTCCATTTGCTGTACACATCTTACACTAAAGCAAGTTTAATAATCTACTTTTGATCCACCAAAAGTGAATTTTCAATGCTTTAGCTCACTATGCAGAAAACACAGCAGCCTTTGATAGCAGAACAAAACTGCTGGAACAAATGTTGATTCCATCAAGGGATGCACTAACCCCCATCCTTTGGCTGCCATCTGATTCCGTTTAGACGACTCCTATTAAATACAGAGAGGAGAGTATAGGGATATATCCTCTGGAATATCCACACAGCATACTCACCGAGGATAGATCTAACTAGTCATTAGATGTCACAGCTGTTCCACACAAAGGCAGCTGAAAGAGCCTTTATCAGCAAGTACAAAAGTGATCTCTCCAGACTGCTTGTCGGCATCTCTCTACAAGTGCTGTACGCTCTCATATAAGAAATTTATTCAGACAAAACTCACAATGGAAGAATGAAGCCCCTTTTAATGGCAATAAAATAGTATGAAACATTCATATAGTCAATGTACTGTGAATGGCGTAGCCTTACAAAGATATGGATTAAGAATGGAATACTTGGGAATAGTCCCTTCTACGGAAAAGAAATTTGACATTTAATCAACTTAAATCAACATATCAATCAAAGGAACAGTGTTTCTGGAATTTAAACCAAGGAATTAAGTTTCTCTTTTTTTCAGTAACAATGCATGTAACTGCCTGGAATCTGTTATCATGAAAGATAACAAAATAACTGGACAACGTCTTCAAACAAAGGCCATGTATTAATACTGAACTAATAGCTTCTGATGGACAGATAAAATAAATAGGTTTACTGCTGTCTCTTTTTTTTTTTTTTGGTAGGTATTTCCAAGGCACTTATCATGGTAGTATTGAAAAAAACCCAGAATATGTTCCACTCATTATATAAGGTAAATGGCTGAACATGTCAAAGAGTCACATGAGAGCTTAACAAAAATCCTATGCACTTCTATTTAACTATCAATAAACAGACCTAGCGGAAACAGTGCAATGCCTGCAGCTTTCCATGTGATGTCCCAGTGCTTATTTCCCGGTCCTTTATATTGGGCACACACATGGTCAACAGCAATTTAAATGTTACCACTGCTCATCACCTTTAACAGCAAGCAGAGAGGCAAAGTTTCAATACAGAATTTAGGCATAAAGCAGAAACACAGTGTATAAACAGGAGGAGAAGGCTAACAGCTATAACTATACAGTGAGGCAGCACACCCAAACACTGGTAACTCTGCGAAAACTAACTTATGGTCAAATCCAGGCAAAAATGTGTGCGTGTTTTACGTAGGATACGTATGCATCTGTCAATAACTATGAAACCTAACTGCTGCTATCAAGACTTTTAAAACATATGCATGACTTGCATCAAATACCAACAGGCATACACCAGCATCTCTGAAAGTCCTGGATTTGGCTGTGATCATTAGGAGATTTGAATGTGTAATGGCTGTGAACTTAAAGGATCATTATTGCATTGTAACAGGTAAAATCATGATCCTTTCCATGAAACTTCACAGAAGTTTTGTCACTTGCTTCAGTGAGGCTACTCAAGATCCCCACCACTACATGGACCAGGAAAACCCGGTAACTTTTCAGTGATTCAGGTATTGAAAAAGGTATACAAATACGGAGATTGACAAGGTGTATTTTGAATATAAGTGCTCAGTTAGAAAAGATCTGTCCCTCTTGCTTTAATTGGCAACCTTGTTAAAGGGAAAAACTGCATCCTGTTTGTACTAAGCAGGTATTTTTAATAATTAAAATAGCTGGAAACTGGTTATTAAAATATTGTCATACAAAATATAACTAGTGCTCCATCACTAAGAAACTAGATAATTTTACTGCTTATCACAGGCACATCACCGAAGTATTTTACCAGTGTAAATGTAGAAACATTATAAATATTATTCAAAAAAACCATCTGTGGTATGCATTGTTCAATTAGAGGGAACTTCACTATTCTCAGGTGCTTTTCAAAATGCTTCTTTAAAAAAGAAATATAATTCTACAATAGCTAATACCAGTGCTCTCTGTCAAATTGGAACTAATATCAAACACGTTTTACTACAGCCTTACTCAGAAAAACTGTCTTCGTGAATAAGAAAAATCTTTACGGAAACTGGCAATGCTTATTGGACCATATTGACTATGAACACAGGGACAACAGATTAGACTGGTTTGAAATAACGATACACATACAGGGCAGTACACAATAACTGTTAGAGGGGCACATATGGAGACCTGAACACATGAAAGACGGTGGTGAGCAAATTAGTAATAGATGAAGGATGGTTCAAGAAGAACAAAACTAGAGAAATTAGGCACAAAAGAAAGTAAAAAGACTAGCAGAAGCCATGACGGGAGTGGAGGTGTTTTAAAGTGCTGTTGCATGTGACTTTTAAAATAAACAATTATTTTGCAAAGCAGAATATGTTATATGCACCAAGGAGATGACCGTAAAATGAGATATGCAGCAAAAACACGGTAGCCCTCCAAGCATTGCTGAAAACAGAAAACCCTATGCATTTTACAGCCTCAACATGGTGTATATAAGTTTGGCAGAAATGCATAAGTGGCATTATAAGGCAATGCCACTCACTCTGGAGGTGAATGTTAGCAAGCATGGTGGCTTGATGATGATGCTTAGCATCGAATGGAATGTCAAAATAAAAAATTTGGAATTAAAAAGAGATTTGAAAAAGTAACATATATGCACCATGGCATCAGAAAATGACCATAAAATGCAAAAAGGTGATGGAGTGGTATGGAACAAACCTTGGAGAAATATCGCATCCTTGCTGCATAAAGGCACCCAGGGAAAACCAAAGGCTGTTAAATATTCCAAACTCATTTGGAGGGTCAGGAGGATTCTGAGGGTCACGTGGTTCTTCATTGCTGTCTTCCAAGTGCCATTCGTAAGGGCTGAATCTGCTGACTAGGAAAAGAACTACGCTGACGCCAATGTAAGCAAAGACTATACACATCCAAATTTCGTAAGCCAAAGGATCCAGGAAAGAGAATACGCCCGGTTTAGATTTCTGAGGCTTCTTGATCATGATGGAGATGCCCAGGCTCATAAACGGTTTGGAAAAGTCTATGACTTCTTCTCGCACCAGTGTTATGGTGAGGGGGGCAACAGCTATATCTGCTCTCTGAAAAGGGAAAACAAACCCAAGTTAGTTACAGAACAGTTGCAAAATAATCACAATCTAGAGTCTCAGGCTAATGAATCAGATGATAAATTACAAGAGTGAGTAGGAAACATTTTCTCTGCAGCCTATTTTGCAGTCACTGAAGTTAAGGACTACATGATATTGATAGAAAATTATTAACAAGAAAAATTACAATCAAACCTGTGCAAGGGCCTCGCAACAGAGGCAGATATGTACCAACATGTATTTATGTTTCTGTTAAGTTACAATGGATGAAGAAACACTACGCAAACTGGACAGTGAGACGGCAACTAAACCAATCTCATTTTCTAGTAATGGTCTGTATCCATCCATCTGTCTTGAAGACTTTGGGCAAATTATGTGTTTGTTATATTTTAATTTTCTCTTTTCCATTCTTTCAGCAAGTTCTCTTGCCTTACTAATTAGTCCAGGATCTTTAAAAGGAACCTAAGAGAAGTAATCAGTCACTTAATTTCAGCTGCATTTGGGCGCTACCACTCGTATACTCCTTTGAAATCCCACTGCAGTAAGGGATAGAAGATGGTAAAATAGTAGGGTGATAGGAACCAGACAGCCCACCCTTTCTGTGGTCACTGAAGAACAATAAGACAGATTTGTGAGTCCCTGAGAAGTAAACAGCCTGGGTTATCTGAGAAGAATGCGAAGTAGTATTTTTCAGTATAATGTATGCCATCCTATTTTACAGAACTTAGCTCTATAGATCTATAACAGAGACCATGCTCTGGAGCTGCATCATCCGGAAGCACAATCTCATCTCATTGCATCTGTCATTCACCAGCGTGTTAGTATATCCTGAACCAATACCCTTCCCTTCAATCAATACATCTTTGCTGGATTCCATGGAAGGGTAAGAATGTGAAGTAAGAAAAATTACTTAGTTACCTCATTAAAAATAACATTCCAGAATAGGTTTTCAACATATTTAATTGTATCTGTATTTCTATGCCAGAAAGATTCAAGTCATGCTGTTTAGATAACCTAGCCTTGATTCAGCCAAGTACTCAAGCAGGTGTCAGCATTTGCAATGGAGGGGACTAGAATGTTAAAAAAAAAGAAGCCCTTTTCATTTAAAAATTATTATTATGAGAGTCTACATACCTACATACACTTTTTTGTAATCTTCTATTTTAAACACTGTAACTATTCATGCTATTGATACTTTCAAATATGGCCTTTCGTTGGTAATTAAGAATTTCAGAAAGAAAAGTTTGTTCTTAAGGAATGTTTAACTTACCAGTACCTAAACCACTGTGCACCTTTTAAATCAGATTTTTGTTTCCCACTAGTAAATATGTATCTCTTTCTGGTGGAAAAATAAAAGCTGATTAAGTAGAAGTTTGAATAAAAGTTAATAGGAAATGTTAATAAGAAGTGATTAAAATCTGTGCCATAAAATAATTGAATATGCCTGTATGTAAATCTGATGGTGATGTACGTGACTTTCATTAATATCTGATTTGTTCCTCCTCCTAGATAGTTGGTTTGGGTTTTTTTTTTTTTTAAAGTTTAATAAGCAGAAATGGCGAAGGCTTCTCATAAAGTTAATCTCAGCATCACACACTGCACACACAACTTCTAGATTTGCTCCAGCCACTCCGGAATACCTCTGAACAGTTTGTACTGGCATGTGCAACTACAAGGTATGTGTACAAGTTCACTGCTTGGAATGATCAGATAAACCATGCCTGTGCACGTAAGGAAGCCATTTGGAAATCATGGCCCTTGGTGTGCCCTCTCACAGCCCTCCTCAGCCCCTTTAGACATTCATGCCTACTAGGACATCGCCTTTCCCCTTGAGCGACCGCTTGCCTCGAGGTGAAAACCCTCACCTGATTTGTGGTCACTTACTGCAAAAATCTAGCTTAACGTGGCTTGAATATAAAAACTGAAAATGCCGGCTGCCTGTGGATGCTTGGGTGTTTACTGGCTTTGCAGATGAATGTGTTAATCACCTAAGTAATAGAGGGACTTGGGGGGACACGGGTAGAGTGCGGTAAAGGGACTGGATGATGCTGGAACTTGTTAACTGATGAATTTCCCCAAAACATATATTTGTCTTATAGCTGCTGCTTGTTGAGCTACTGTTAAATATTAGATATCTGCAGTCAGTAAGTATGAGATGCACACAGAATATCAGTTTTAAATGTAGTCAGAGTCCACGGCTGGCTGGAAGACTAAGCACTTTGACCATGGCTACTGTATTTCATGTTGAACTAGTGAGGTTCTTACAAATTCATCCTTATTAGAGCAAGCTTAACGGATCAGGACCCCCGCAGAGACTTAGCAATGATTCCACGTGAAGTGAAGCTTAGGTGGGAGGCAGGTGCCTTACTGCCTGGCACTTCTGCACACAGACAGCCAGCCTTGGAACAGCTCCTCAAGGTAGGAAAAAGCTACAAGCTTCAGCTGTAAAAGCATTTAGTTTCTGTAGCATTTCCCTGGACTTGGAGAAATTTGATTCTCCCAAAGTAATATTTTAATTGCCAAAGTAGACATGGTGGAGCTCTTCCTAAGTGCTGATGCAGTGTGCAGTAACGACTGTATCTCCTTTATGAGCAGCTGAGTTCGTGCAGGATGTTCCTGTGGGGTCTTTGGGAGGATGAAGCTGATGCTGTGCTGAAGCACAGACAAATCAGTTTTTAAAGGCCTGATTGTTATCATGTCCTCATTCATATCATACAGTACGGATTTCTTTGCAAATGATTTAAAATTGCATTTTAATATTACAAGGGATACAAATATTTATTTTTCTGATACATTTCTGTCTTCCTGCTTTCCTACCATTTCCAACAGGCGTTCAATATATTGGAAGCACCAACAAACACCCTCATGCCTTAAATGAATATGGCAGGAATTGTTTTCTGCAGAGGGAACAAGCATGGGTTCAGACACAGGGTCTCAGGAAACCATCGACAACCAGGGCACTGAGAGTGGACCAGCTACAATCTAGCACGGAAGCCTGGTTCCCCAACACTTCCCTGAATATTAGTTGTACTAGAGAGGTTAAAAACCAGACAGCTCTTTGCTTATTTATTTAGAGATATAGTATTTGAAATGGAGAGCTTATGGAGAGCTCTAAGCACCCTAAAGGATCATTAATAATTGCAGCACAGTTGTGAATTTCCCCCTCTGTTATGGCTGCAGATAAGCAGAACCCATAAAAATTGAGCTTGATTAAAAAGAACACAACCACAACCACAACCATTCCCTTCCCTGTGCAAAACTGGAGGGGGGTTTAAGAACCTCAACAACTAAGCTTTGCTAATCACTCATGACTAATGGCGTTTCAAACATCATCTTCACTGCATTTGAGCCGGGCGAGAAATGTCATGGATTCCTCTGAGGCTTGTTCTGTCTCTGCCTACTAGTGTGGGAGGGACGGATTTAGAAAGGACATGCAGCACAGAGGTGCTACCCACTCCGTTCAAAGCTCATCCCAGGGGGGCTGCAAACCTCAAGACTCTTAAGGGAAGGGAGGAAAAATAGCAAATGGAAATATCCCTCTACATGGAGAAAGAGAAATAGTAAGGTGTTCCACCTCTGTAATCCAAAAGGAGGGATCGAATTCTTCTGCTTACAGACCTAAAGATGAGTCTTCCTAACTCAAAGCCATGCACTAGAGACAGCAAGAGATATCGGCTATGCTCCTGCCTGTACGTGCTTCTGGTCATTCATGCTTGCAGAACTGAACAATTTATTTGCTAGTGTGTCGCTTTTCAAGAAGTGGGTCTGGGCTACAGTCACTTTGCTAGAGCTCTGTGTGACGGGAAGCCAGCCAGCACTCAGACTATGTGCAGACTGAAGCAGAGGGACACTGCCCAATTTCGATCGGGAGCCAAACCTCCAGGCACCCCAGAAGTGCTGAATGCAGGTACACAGCAGCGTCAGAAGAGACTGCGCTGGAATGACGACTGACTCTGAGCACATTTTACGACTTCTCAGTGCAGTCTGAGGTTTCCAGGTATCAGAAAAGGATGTCAGACAAAGCAACACATCGCCTGTGGTATCTGCTGGTAAAAGCTACCTTGTAAAGAGAGTCCAGTATACCCAAGGATATCAGGGTGTGTTGAGAGGCCAGGTCATGGAGGCAATGTGTTTTTAACACATTAGTTCACGCTTATTTAAAAACAACAGCTGATATCTGACTAGCAACATGCTGCATTGAAGTCTTAATGTGTATTAGCTGAGCAGTGTAAAAAGGTATTAAGGTGTTAAAACTGCAGTTGGCCTTGTCTGCCGTAGTTTGTCAACGTTAGGTCCGTGCGTGCTTTATGTGGATGCCCACAGTTCCTTCTGAGACACTACTACTGCATGCAGATGGAGAAATTAAGGGTACATCTGCTTTTTGAGCTGCAGACATATGTGTCCTTCCTCTGTCTGCGCTCGGACGCAGGTCAGCCGAAGTCTGGGACCACGTCAGCGTGGCTCTGTGCCAGGGCTGTGGTCCTGTCCCCCCACGCAGCACGGTGCCACCACGGCTCAGTGGCTGCCTGGGCAGGGCCCCGGCGTCTGTCCGTGTGTGTACAGGAGGAGGGTCTGTCTGAGCCGCAGAGCAGCGGCATTGCATGGCTGCCTTTGGGCGCTCATACTCAGGCCTCCCTTCTGTAGAAACCAGGGGTAAGGGGCAAAGAGCGAGCTGCTCCTGTTCACGGCACAATCAGGCTCTGCCACAGACTAAGAGCACGCAGGATGTTTTGAGGAGAATTAGGAATCGAATTAGTCTTCCTCTCTGCTACGATTCAAAGGCCGAATATGCCATCTGTAGTCTTTCTTCTGCTGCTGGGAGAGCCAGAGAGGCCAGCGCCATGCGAGGCTGGTTAGTCTGTTAAAGGCAGGGAGATGTGTAGGTGGTCCCACTCTGACAGACTGCGGAGGCTGCCTGCATTCAGGGGACTGTCTGTCCTTTACATCCCTGCTTCATTCCTTTACGCTATTTTACATATTGAAAGGTTTTTATAAAGACCTTTTTTAACCTGAGGAGAGTTTTAAAGGCTGTAAGGTCTGGCTGCTCTTTCCACTCCCAAAGCATTTGTAGTTACAATTAAGATCTGTGTTAAACCTACTGTCAATTAGCCTCAGCGATGTGAAAAGCATCAGGCCCGGGGAGGGAAGGCTTTCCCTGGCTGAACAGTGAAGGAAAAACAGCAGCCTGCTTTAAAAGGGAAAGAAGAAATAAAAGCCTGCAGAAAGAGGCTTACCCTACAGAAGAGAAAAGACGATTGTCTAGTGCTCAGCAGCTGGTGGGTACAAAGCCCTGAACACTGGCCTCGTGGGGTGTGCGCAGTGGGAGGTGCTGCTGCTCATCAGCCCGAGCGGAGGGCACATCGTTAGCGGGTGGATCACTGGAGGACAGTACTTGCCTTGACGGTTTGCTTTGCTGGTTAGATTTAAATAGTGGTTCAGTCTCCCAGACTGAGAATGATTTAGCTACTTTCCTCTTCTAAAATGTCCAGGAAAAAAGCTTTACCTATTTGTTATTTTTATTCTGTCAAAAGTGTCCACTATGTTTTAGAGATTTCTCTTAGTTTAAAAAAATGCTTGAATTGGTAGGGTTTTTTCTGATAGGAAGAAGAGTCTTATTTTGACACCATCAGAGTGAAAGAGCAAAATTAAGGTTTTCTTCCACCTGAACTGATGCTTTTGGATTTATGAAAAATCAAATAAATCTCATTTTTATGTCAAATTTTATTATAATTACTAATTATTATTACTATTATTACTACTACTACCACCACCACCATTTGAAAATTGTTAACAAACCACAAGCCCGTTTGCTCTTCTTTAACAAGACTTCTGGGTTCTTCTGTCTGAAGCAAAGGTGTTTGAGAACATCTGCTCAGCCAGAACTCCCTGCTTCCAGCGCTGCCATCCCTATGCTGCCAAAGAGCAAGTCCTTCTCTGTAACCAGGTTCATTTGTACAGCCCACTGCAAAGCCACAAGGAAAGGTCCAAGAGGGCCAGCTGAGATTGTCCTCAATTTTGGGGGGCCCTACGGCAGAGCAGACTTTTACGCCCTCCAACCAGCCCTGATGTGGTATGAGACAGGGGAGGGAGAATTTCTAATGGGAAGTATTTTAGTGTATCTATCCCCAGGTAATGCGTAACTCTTGGGACTGTTCCAGTTAGCCTAGTTAATGCAGACCTCCAGCTAGTCTTACACCGGAGTCAGGGCTGTGCCGGTCAGCCTCAGGACCCGCAGCGCTGTGACACAGCACCGCTGTTGCTTTGGGTACAGCCCAGTGCATGCCGAGCCCTCTCCCATCCCTCCCTCCTCCTCGCTGTTCGGAGCCCAGTGGTCTGGAGGCTGCAAGGACCCAGCTGCACTTTATATCCTGACTCTATGCTGCATCCCACAGGAAGCAAGAGTGACAGTAACAACGAACTGGCACAAACTAAACATTAATTACAGTTAATTAGGGTTTTGGCATTAAAATGACAAGCCATTCACTTCCTATGACTGTCCTAAGAGCAATTTTAGAAAAGAGTTGTATGCATGGGGCTATACAAAAAAGGACACAGTATTCAAAAAGCCTGGTAAGACTTCCCAGCAGTGCCAGGTGGTGGTGAGAAGCCTGTTGGGTCAGGAATATGCTGTATTTGACAAATGACTAGTCACTGTTTATCACTTGAGACAAATGCAATCTAAAAGATTGTGTTTTCTGCCACAGCTCAGTTCAGCTGCTGGATAACTGGTACCAAAACCAATCAGGCCCCTTTTATCCCCCCATGCCTGTCTTCCACACATGCTAATAAAGGCATTTAAAATCTAATCTCCCTCTTGTCTTCCCAAAATGGAATCTAGAGGAGCCAAATATGACAGTGATTTTGCAGACAAGGCTCACAGGGGCATTAGGGGAAACGTACAGTTTTAGTTCCCTAATAGAGTTTTAAGCCCCTGAGAGATAAAGGAAAGTCAGCACGTAAATGAGGCACTTGCTCCAAATAATTAGCACTTCTAGAGCACTCTTCATCTTCAAAGGGCTTTGTGCACATCCTTGTGAGTGTGCTACACAGCCCCCTCTCAGCAGATGGAGAAAGAAGCCAAGGCTATTTCATGATGTTTGCAAACAGGGCTGGGAAAGGGTCTGGAGGGCTGGTCAGGTTTGTACTCAGAATTCAGGGGCTGTTTTCCCTCCTTACAGAAAGCCAGGTGGATTTCTGTGCAGCTTGCCAGCACAGTAGTTTAACTCAGCAGGACGGGGAGCTAGCTCAGCAGCACTGGGCTGTAAGCATTAACCTGGGTCTACAGTCAAACCTCAAGGGACGCATCTGACCTTTGAATAATTGAGCACTGCAGTGAAGAGGCTTCAGTAACTGAGCTCGCAGCGTGAGAAGAGGAGCTGTTGGGGGTCAGGGAGGGAAACATTCCTCAAGTTTTCATTAATGAGAAAACACAGATGAAAACTCTGCTTCAGAATACAAAGGAACAGACTTTTTTGCAGGGGAAAATGACAATGGTGGGGCGGGTTTGGGGTTGTTTTAAGGTATGGTCTATGGTGCCTGCAAGGCTGGTTTTTGCTGGCATAGAAAGGTCACAAGTATGGTCAGATCAAGGGGAAGTGGCTAGGGCTCAGCTTGACGCTAAGGAGACAGAGCTGTCTGAGCTAGGCTCATCCCAAGGGCCTTGGAAAAAGCAGCTGCAGCCAACCTGTTTATCATAGAATGGTTTGGGTTGGAAGGGACCTTTAAAGGTCATCTAGTCCAACCCCCCTGCAATGAGCAGGGACATCTTCAACTAGAACAGGTTGCTCAGAGCCCCGTCCAACCTGACCTTGAATGTTTCCAGGGGTGGGGCATCTACCACCTCTCTGGGCAACCTGTGCCAGTGTTTCACCACCCTCATCATAAAGAATTTCTTCCTTATATCTAGTCTAAATCTACCCTCTTTTAGTTTAAAACCATTACCCCTTGTCCTATCGTTACAGGCCCTACTAAAAAGTCTGTCCCCATCTTTCTTATAAGCCCCCTTTAAGTATTGAAAGGCCACAGTAAGGTCTCCCCAGAGCCTTCTCTTCTCCAGGCTCAACAACCCCAACTCTCTCAGCCTGTCCTCATAGGAGAGGTGTTCCACCCCTCTTATCATTTTTGTGGCCCTTTATCCAAGAAAAGTCTGGGTTGAAAGAGGAAAATGGCTCACATTTGTGAGCCCTTAACACGGATGGATCTTGCATCGTCCAACAGCTGCACAGGCCAATCTTACTCGGCTCAAGTCCCAAAGACAGTGGCCCATATCACACCTTTCCTCCTCTGGTGTAGACAGTCCCTGTGCCCTGGCTGTTAGCAGTAATTTCAGGTTCTCTTTTGTCATGCCTTTTGCATATGGTATGATTATTTTTTTAAGTGAATAAACTGTTTCATTGCTTGTCAATAGCAAATATATCAAAAAGACCCAATTACAGCTAATTCTCTTGATATTTCTTGAACCACACACAGGGAAACTGAGGGTTTAGGTTTCCACTGCAATGTAATTATACTTGGAACTAAACTAAACCTTTGCTTCAGAGGTTCTCGATGTACTTGTATTGTCTAAGAGAGGTAACACCGGTTTCCCAAATCGCATAACTGATGCATGGGGAGTTCAGAAGATTTGCATAATGTCAAACCTCAGTGCAACAGGGAGGTGAAGATATAACCCAGGGGTCTGGACCCCTGTTTACTTTCTCTAATCAGTAAATTTCCCTCCCTCCCCTTAATACAATACTACAAAAACATTGTTGCTTATATAAAGTATTTTGAAGTCAAATAGGCTCCCAAGTATATAATAAGGCATCAGGACTGACTGCTCCAGAATAAGAAAACTTTTGCAAATCTAGCAATTACTTTAAAAAGACTGATTCATTTGAAAAGAACTATCTCACCAAACATTTTGCAAGAATGATGATATGTTATCCCAAGGAAATTTTGAGGTGACTTTTAGAAATTGCACTCAGCCATGGAACAAAAGGAGGCAATGGAAATATACGCTTGTACTCAGATATTTTTAATAAAGGAAAGCTTGTTAAAAATAAACTGTAAAGAAGATTTGGGCGGAATCACGAATCATCTCATTAGCATTTGGGGAAAAAAAAAAGCAAAGATGAAATATCAGCTTGTAAATTCTTTTCTGCAAAGCCAATTTTCTCCCCCTTCCATCTGGTTTATCTGTATTCCAAAATTCTCATTTTCAAAGAAGTTTCTAAAATGGCAATTCCGGACTGTTTTTGTTCTTGCTAAACAAAACAATGTACACCCAATATAGAAATATAAAGAGGGATGCAATGAATTAGACTTTTTTCTTTGTCTGACAGTTGATTTTTAAGGCCAAACCCAGGGTTTAAAAAGGAGAGAGATGTGGGTGATTTCACTCCTGCATTGCTTCTTACCCTGAAAAGCATGAGGCTAACTGAGTCTTTAGTCTCTGGTCAAACACAAACTAACATCAGTGATCAAGCAAGGGCTGGCATCATAGGATCAGACCTTTAATGGGAGAGGCACCCCCCCCAGCACTTACAAGACTGATAGAGAAAAAGGAGACATGACAAATGCAAAAGCAGCATATGAAGAGCAAACTGGAAATTCTGCTTTAGATAAGAATTTGAAATTTGCCCAATGCCACTTCTCAACATTTTGTGGACTCTGATTTGGAGAACAGCAGTAAAAAAGTGACACTTTCCTGCAATGAAGCGATTAGAAAAGTAGACTATAAAAATGGCACTACAAAGAAATATCTAGAATTTTAAAGGTGGTACTCAAACAGACGATCTTTATTTTGCAGTTTATTATCTTTGAGCATAACTTTTTATAAAGAACATTAAAATGAAGGTTAAGAGAAACTTACCCCATAGACCAGTTCACCCACCATGCCATTCCATATCTTAGTCTCAGGGTCCCTAGCTCCATATTTCCCATCTCCAACAATTGACAGTTTGTATTTTATTCCAACATGTTTTGCTATTTCAGAAGCTAAGTCTACACAATATCCTTCATATCTCTCATTCCCTTCTAGTTGTTCATGGTTTTTCTTATACATTACATATGGTGATTCCTTTGAAACAAAAGTAAAGATCAAAAGAATGTAAAACACAGCTTTAAAACATACAAAATGAGAGCTGTTATTATCCTTTATACTACTGGCAAGTATTTACAATATTTCCTGCTTTGGTACAGAAATTAGAAAGACAAACTTTCGCAGTTTAAAAATCCTTGGCTGATCCTACAGCCACACATACTATTGATTTTCATCCTAGTACGGGCCCATTGAAGATGACAGGACTATCGCACTTTAACAAAGTTACACTTTTGTTTGCAGGATTAGGCCTGATTAGACAGTTAAATAGCATCACTGTAGTAATAATTCAGGTTTTAGCGTTTAAAGAACTGACATACCCAACACCTGTACCATCAAAATCATTTCCTAAGGCCCCAGTGGCCTAGAACGGGGCTCTGAGGGAGATATTTTCAAAGAAGCCTAAGGGAAGCTAGGCTAAAATCCTCAGCAGCAATTTTTGTCACTAAATTCCCTTAGCCTTCTTGGAAAATTCTAGCTGAAATGCTGATTATATCTTGCTAAATCCATAGGAGTATAAAATACAATGCTTCAGGAAATAGCATAAAATTGGTTCATGCTTAGTAGAATTGTAACAGGCATAAAAGTCACAAACAATACTGTACAGAGCACATCTGCTAGAGGCATTGGGACTGACACAGGTGCTGCTGTTTAGGAGACACAGGAAGAGCTTTACTCCTTTGGAATTGCATGGGTATAGGTCGCTTTTCACCCAGTGCTAGAGCAGTTCCAGTTCTCTACAGGCTTCATTGTGCCACCCTTACTCAGTCCACAGGGGTTGAGTTTACAGGAGCTGTACCTGAGTGAGGGGTGCAAGATTTGACCCTACAGCAAGAAGGCCAGATCCTGCAGTCACTTACATATTACATACATGCATAATAACTTCACTTATGTGAGGCGTTTGACTGAGTTCAAGTGTCTGAGAAGCAGCAAAGCGCAATGTTGAGCTCGGTGAGCTCCTCCTGTGAGTAAACTTACTGATACAGATAAAGTTTGCAGGGTCAAGCCCTCAGTACATCTCTGGAAGATACTGAACTTTTCAGTCACTTGAAGTCACATAGTATTCAACATTTGCCTCCTGGCAAGGTGTCTAACACACCTTAGGAGCCATGTGTCTTGTTTCCTAAACACAAACACACTAAGAACATAAAACTTACCAAGATGGTAGTGACTACTATAGTTCTGTTCTCCACAGATGAAGTGTCATTAGAGGGCAGCTGATCTAATGCTGGCACAAATCTTTCATATTCATTCCAATAACCAGCCTATAAAAATAGAGATTGTTACCTCATCACATACGTTTACAAGGACTCTGGTGCATAAACTTGTAACAGGAACTGCCAAAACATATGGCTTTGTAACGCTTATTCATGCAACATTTTTGCCATTAAAGGACTACGTTAGCTTTAATTTAGTTTCCTTAAAGAAACAATGTTCTCAAGCCCACGTGCAAATAAATACAAGCCAAATCTAAGTGAAAATACATATTAAATTCTCCCTATCTAAACTGACATCATCATGGTGCCTGTGGAATAAATTCCCATGTATCCACAGCATAAGAATATACTACAGACAAGAAAATAAACTGCACAGCACTCTGAGTAAAATTCTTTGATTTTGAAATTTTTATCCATATTCTGCCGTAGTTCAGACAGTGAATACAGTCCCTGCAGCCATGCCTGAACTAGCTTTAGAGTAGGTGCACAGACATCTCTAGCAATGCAGGCACAGTAGCATTATCTTCAGTACGGGATACAAAACCCTCTGTGAGCACAAGTTGACTATTTGTCAGCTGGCTTGTGCTGACCTTCATGGTGCTGTGGCTACATTGCTATGCTGTTACACTAGTTTTTGTATCTCTGCACCACACAGAAGTAACGCTTTTTTCTGCACTGTAAATCTAGCTGAATGGCTGGGCCACGTCCAGAGGTATTTTGTTATCAAGTATGTCCAGAAGAGTTTAAGGAGTCTCAATGGTGACTAAGCAGGTTAGGTACATATTGCCAGGTGAAATCAGGGGCATTTACGTGCCTTGGCCACACAGACTCTTCTCTCGATACTCCTGAGACCCTGTCTACCTAATTATTTTTGAAAATCTGCCCTAAATTTCTTTTGTAACAGGGATCTAGGCAACTATCCCACTTAGGATCTATACTTTATTTAGGAGTCAAGAGAATGAGTAGCAAATCCTAATTAAAACCAAACTTATTTTCTGTTAATTTCAGAAGGTTTCTAAAATACACTGGCTCCAGCTTCACTATGGCTCCAAGGCCTGTTACAGAGAGGAAGGGAAAGATGGAGAGGAATTTAGGAGCTAGGGCTGAGCACAGGACCATGACAGCAGGTATTATGCTTGGCAGTGGGAAAGCTCCAGAAGGTTTTTAAGGAAAAACATGGGGTCTGAAGTTGGCATGGAAAGCAATGAAGATATTGAGCAGGGCAAGTGGTTTGGTCCAGGAGCAGAAGAGAACAAGGTTCCTGGGATAGGGAAGACAGCAAGAAGGTGGCGTTTCCTCAGGGCCCTGTTATTACAGCATCTGTGTGGTATTTTTGAGTTTCATTAGTTTGTTGGAATAAATATTTGTGAAGATGTGAAATCTGGACGCATATCTTGAAACTCACCTTCCGTGATCCAGTGGCTTTCATTTCATACACATCAATTGTGTAATTTGTTCTCCGCCCATAGGTGTCGAACTGGATGTTCCCTGTCATTCCTTGAACTTGCACCTTAAGGAAATAAACAGAAAAAACATTTTAATAAAAGATTCACTTTATTTTTCCTTCTGTTACACTTTGCAGAAACCCACTAGCTCTAGCACAATTTTAATCTATATGACACTTGTAGTGCTTTTGACACAGCCAGTTATATTCTTCATAACAAAAACAATCCCAATTCTCTCAGTTCCAGCTGTACATATTCTTTGTTAGTTAGTACTCAACTGGTGACTCACTACTGCAGAGTGAGCTGCATTTAAGTATAAGTGAAATTAGCTCTGCACGTATGTTTAAATGTAAGAAAGACTGATCCTGCCATGCTTAGTCACGCTGGGTTCACTGATAGAGGATGGAGTATGAGTGAGGCACATGCAACATTTCAGTGCCATTAAACCACTCACAATATGGTATAGAGTGATTTGTGATATGGACCAGAATCCCATATCATTGCTCATTCCAGGAAGTGCTTTATTTTAAGATCAGTCCCAGTGTAGGAGAAAGGAATGAATGTCTTCTCTGAATGAGCACAGACAATTGTCTCTACTGCTTATGGAGTTTTGGTCTCAATCTGGATGGATGGGTGTACAGACGGTAAGTCATTATCATTACCTACTCACATGAATCATCTTAAGGGGAAGTATAAAGTACTTTGTTTCAAAGAAAAAAATCTTTCTTATTTCCCTGTATGAAAGGGTGAGATATTTCCATTTATCACTTATCAACACTGACAAGCTGTCATCTCAGGCAGAAGGGGTAACAGTCTGAAACTTCAGTAGGGGTAAATTAGCTTTAATGTTTAGCAAAATGCAGTAGAAATTACAGGAATAGGTGATGGAAGACTAGTCAAAGGGAAACTGTTCAGGGCTGGTGACTGATCTGCTACTTGTGGTTTAGAAATGGTGCAATCGAACTTGCTATGGTGACAAGGCTNNNCAATCAAACTTGCTATGGTGACAAGGCTACATAAACCAGCCAAAATTCCTTGGACCCCAGATTATCCAGTGAGCCAAATTCAGACTGATATATAAGGAGTGTGATTTTTTTTATCAGTAGGTGGATTTGAACCTTTCTTAAAATAGGTTATTTCATTTCAGGGGTCTGGAAGAACATGTGAGTTACTCCTGTCTCCAGAAAGCTAGAGAGGTGAATGGGACTTTGCAAGCCAAATTTGTCCCTAAGAGGTCTTATCAACTGTGGACTGAGAAAATGTATTTGTAGGGTAGTTGACATATAACTTGCAGCCAGATGTGGGTTGCTGTGCCTGCTTTTGGCACTTACTGGAAGCTGTCTGGCTACCTTAGCACAGCAGCGACTGTATGTCTCAGCAGAGCTTGTTAGGCTGGCTTCATCCTGATGCATATTGAGATGTCTCATGTGAGCATTGTGCACTTGACACCTTTTGACTTCAAATTTAATTTGTTTCTATATTTGGTGGGAAAACTCAGCACTTTTCAAAATCTGGCTGCACTGAGGCAGGAAGACTCACCAGGACTCAGAACACTTCTGGTAGCAGCGTGTGGAGGCAATCACAAATGGAGTGACTATTTATAACTGCCCAGAACTGTTCAGGTAAACTGTCTGCCACTGATCTGATGTCTTAGAATCAGCTTTAGAAATACAGACATGCACAATTTTCAAGGCTGTAGGGAAGCAGACTCAGGTAATGCCTATCTCCCTTTTGCCAGCAGGATGACTATAGTGTGACACAGAACCTTCTGCTGGCACAGGATATTTCAAGGATGTCTTGGAAAAAATATTCTTATCTGAGTTGTTGCTACAGAGTGGAGGGGAAACATCGTTAAATCAAAGTTTTTTTCCTGAAGCAAAGATTCAAGATCATTGTCTGAATAGAGGGAGAGAGTGTGATGGACAGGATGGAGTCTGGAAGGCAGTGTGGAATGATCTTGGGTAGCACTTGTTGGAGGTGTGTATAAACCTCAGTTAGATGACTTTGAATAGCTAAAACAATACAAGGCAACCAGCTGAAAGTCAAACTTCTGCATTTTTTGCCAATCATGAGTTTGGCTTTGTATATCTTATGAATTATGTTTTTAAAATAAATTCTCCCGAATAAGGGAGAGCAGTGTTGGTTTTCTTTGCTGACATGAGTACCTCATATCTCATTTGGAGGAATTTTATGTTTTGCTTGTAATTAAGTTCAAATGGACAGTAAAAATTCTTTAACTATTGCGAAGGTTGAACTTAATTAACTTCTCTTCAAAAGTGTGTAATGCTACAATTAGTGAATGTGCAGTTAGGGCATTTGTTAGGAAGTGACATAACGGCATAAAAAGAGCTCTGGCCATGTG
>WAAD01039663.1:77480-117438 GCA_013389945.1 Fregata magnificens
ATGTGAGTTACTCCTGTCTCCAGAAAGCTAGAGAGGTGAATGGGACTTTGCAAGCCAAATTTGTCCCTAAGAGGTCTTATCAACTGTGGACTGAGAAAATGTATTTGTAGGGTAGTTGACATATAACTTGCAGCCAGATGTGGGTTGCTGTGCCTGCTTTTGGCACTTACTGGAAGCTGTCTGGCTACCTTAGCACAGCAGCGACTGTATGTCTCAGCAGAGCTTGTTAGGCTGGCTTCATCCTGATGCATATTGAGATGTCTCATGTGAGCATTGTGCACTTGACACCTTTTGACTTCAAATTTAATTTGTTTCTATATTTGGTGGGAAAACTCAGCACTTTTCAAAATCTGGCTGCACTGAGGCAGGAAGACTCACCAGGACTCAGAACACTTCTGGTAGCAGCGTGTGGAGGCAATCACAAATGGAGTGACTATTTATAACTGCCCAGAACTGTTCAGGTAAACTGTCTGCCACTGATCTGATGTCTTAGAATCAGCTTTAGAAATACAGACATGCACAATTTTCAAGGCTGTAGGGAAGCAGACTCAGGTAATGCCTATCTCCCTTTTGCCAGCAGGATGACTATAGTGTGACACAGAACCTTCTGCTGGCACAGGATATTTCAAGGATGTCTTGGAAAAAATATTCTTATCTGAGTTGTTGCTACAGAGTGGAGGGGAAACATCGTTAAATCAAAGTTTTTTTCCTGAAGCAAAGATTCAAGATCATTGTCTGAATAGAGGGAGAGAGTGTGATGGACAGGATGGAGTCTGGAAGGCAGTGTGGAATGATCTTGGGTAGCACTTGTTGGAGGTGTGTATAAACCTCAGTTAGATGACTTTGAATAGCTAAAACAATACAAGGCAACCAGCTGAAAGTCAAACTTCTGCATTTTTTGCCAATCATGAGTTTGGCTTTGTATATCTTATGAATTATGTTTTTAAAATAAATTCTCCCGAATAAGGGAGAGCAGTGTTGGTTTTCTTTGCTGACATGAGTACCTCATATCTCATTTGGAGGAATTTTATGTTTTGCTTGTAATTAAGTTCAAATGGACAGTAAAAATTCTTTAACTATTGCGAAGGTTGAACTTAATTAACTTCTCTTCAAAAGTGTGTAATGCTACAATTAGTGAATGTGCAGTTAGGGCATTTGTTAGGAAGTGACATAACGGCATAAAAAGAGCTCTGGCCATGTGAGGCTGAACCATCTCTCTCACTCTTAAAGAGTGACATAATCTGATTATAACCTTCTATAACTAATTATAACCTTCTGATATAATCCTTCCAATTTGGTAATTGAGCAAAAGCAGTAATTAAGCTAAGTGTATGAAGGCTGACCTAGGATTTGTTTATACCTAACATGGGCTTAATTCTGATCTCACTCGCTCCAGTTCTACGCCTGCATTAATATAATCGATTCTAACAGGTTTGTTTTAGAGTTATTTGAGCCAGACCAAAAGCAGACCATATTCTTGTCTCTTATATCTACAAAAATGTTATCCATTCTTTCCTGTTGTCATTTGCTTTAACACACATAGCAGTCTAAAAAGAGTTTAAAATCAACGAAATTAGAGACATAAGTGAGGTAGGATCTCATGCAGTAACTAATATTAGGGATAAGATATAGGCCATGCAGAAGGTAATCAGGCTGAGTGCAAAGTTATGCCAGGAATCAGAACTGGCTTGAGGCTAAACTGTGTCAAGGTTCAGGCTGGTGCTGAAATCCAGCAGTATTGCTATGACTGACAACATTTTTTCCACTGCTTTAAACCAATCTGAGTTGATTTTTAATGGCAAATTATCAAAATTGCATACATGGGTTTAAGTTCATAAATACACGTATCCCTGCAAGATCTACAATACACATGCTGAGAACCCAGTCTAGTTCTTAGTCAGATTTGCAGCCTTAGCCTGACTTTAGAAACCCCCAACACATGTTCGTTTGCAAAATGGCTCATGCTCACTCTCACAGGAAGCTTGGGTGTTATGGGGCAGTCAGATTGGAGGTGCTCTGGTGCAGACAATCAGGCAGCTGCTGCACCAGTGCTAGAGCGATGTGATTTTGGCCAAAGTTTTGAGAGCTAATTTGTTATGCCTTGCTCTCTATGGAATGTATTTTAGCCATCCTTTGGAGTTTGTCATTAAGTTTCTTTTTCCTTTCTTTCTTTTTTTTTTTTCCTGAGGAGCTGCAGCTGTTTGTGTGAGTACAGAAACTCTGTGTACATGGAACAGGATGCAAGTTTGGTCCCAGCAGAATTGCTGCTGTTGTGGAATATATGCATTCATTAGCTGGTATGTTTGCCCTTACCATTTTCAGCGCTCTTTCTATATCAATTCCTTGGCTCCACGGTACTGCAGGGTTAGCCAGGCAGTCTCCAGCACTACCTCTCCTGGAGACATCCACACGCTGTCTTCGGAGGTAACGGAAAGCCTCTGCTATGACTAGGACTGCATCATGGGTCAGTGCAGACGTATACTAAAATTGATGCAAATAAAATATAGTGACGAACTGCAATCTTAGTATTGCCCCAGGTTTATCAGGTCTAGTCCTTCTCTTTGTTAAAATACTCTTAGAAAAATCATGCTGGCGAGCCCTTTTGCTTGCTCTGTCTTGCCGCAGGTGCTTTATATAGTTTAACAATTCCATCTATTTCAATTAACAAATTAAAAATATTTTCATTTTGTATAGCATATAGCAGCAAAATAACAAAACCAGTTCATAGTTGCATAAAGTTTAAATTTAATTGGAAGTTTGCTCATCTAAATGAGGTCACTACAAAAGCCTGCAATTCCATGCTGGCCCATACTGCTACCAGTAGCAAAGAAGAGCTCATACTTGGTTTTTGCATTGAGTATTCTTTTTCTTTGTAACAAGATTGCCAAGACAGACAGTTCTGAATTAAAGTTAACATAAATCATTTCTGTTTGGACCACAATCCTGATTAGGTAGCATCTGTGGCAAGGAATAGATCAGATTACTTTTTTTAGAAGACAGCTATACAAGCAAGTAATCGCAAAATACACTTTAGGCATTACATCTCCTTGGTAATTGCCCATCTGCCTTCTCTTATTCCACGGTAAATCTGAGGAGGGTGGTAAGCTTTGTGTAGCAGCAACTCTTCAACAAAACCCCCAGACTCCTTAACTACTTGTTCATGTTGCTGTCAACTTCATCCATTACTTGTCGTATGTACCTGGTGACACCCCATAATGCTATAAATTTAGTATCAGCTATGAAATGTCATGGAGGTGTTTTTTTCACATTTTTTCCATGCTTATGTGTTTGTCTGAAAGTTCTTCCCTCCTGGAGTGGCCCAGGCTTTGCATATGACATCATTGGTTTTCACCAGCATTACGCACACCTATAATTTAAGGGTCTGTGCACAGGAGACCATTTCGACATGTACACACTGGGAGCAATTGAATGTGCTCAGCGTGTAAGACCAGATTTCAAATGCCTTGTAACTGACCCTTTGTATTTCCACAGTGTTTGTAAGAGAAGAAAAAAAGAATGTAAGGGGTATCTGCATGTACTGGTGTGCCTGCCCTTCTTTTGGCTGTCTGTATGATACCATAGAGCTCCTGGCTCCCAATGAACCCTACGCTGGAGTTAGTGCCAGAAGACATGCTGCCCATGCGTGAATTAGAAAGGTGGAAATCCAAGTTTCAACTGCATGTTGAGCTACTCTTTTTGTGGATAAGACTTATTACATTCAGAAGTTAATTCTATCCTGTAGGGCAGGCTAGCACAATTGGTGGTCTGCATTTCTTAAAAATGTCTATTATCTTACTGCAAGCTCTTCAGTTTGACATAAAGCCTCAGGAAATCTGCACAGAATGAGGTGTGTCTGCACGTGCAGATCAAGAGAATCGTATGTGATAAAAAAAGAGTGCAAAGGTAGGATTGTGAAGAAGGTTGTACAAGCAGCCATTCTCACTGAGTTTTAAATGACAGCAGCTTATAAACTCCTCCTGGGTGTGTGCGGGGTGGTTCCTGCTCTGACTGTATCTAGGTACAGGTGCTCTTTTGATCCTGCCCACCTTTACCTCTTCCTGTGATTCTTTGCAATGATCACGCTTTCCTTAGTAAGTTAACAAAGGTTATACGTCACATGCCACACAACAATACAGAACCAGCTAGTAATTTTAAGGTATTTGTTCTTGTATGAAAAAAATCTTGTAAGAGCTTTCCAATCTAGCACTACGTAAAACTTACATGCTGATAATTTTTTCAGCAGACTGCGTCAATTGTCAGTAACCTTAAAGCAGTCCCTTCCAAGTCATGCCAAGAGAGCTATCTCATTTTCTACTTTATTTGAATTCTACTTATAAATGCATGAGCATGCAAAGAGAAAAAAGAGAGAGAGAAGGGAAAGGCTGATAAAATACAGAATAAATTAAACATCAGGGCTTTAATCTCTAGGCAATTTTATTTCCTAATCAAAAATATTGTACATCAATTTTTAAGTATGCTTTTTGTCTGATTGACAAATACTGTGCACATTTCTATAATGATCCGTACATTTGTGGAAAAGTAATGTGATCTTTGTGTTTGTACCATATACTTAAGATTATTTTTTAAGGATAGAGAATAATTTTTCCCTCAAGGTAAATTGCTTTCAAGTGGAATAAAATCTTCCCAGGCTAACTTTATATATTTCAGAGCTTTTAAGATTAGTACCATACTTATCTTCACTTCTGCATCACTGCTAGGAAGCCTGAGAAAGCAGGCCTACGCCCTAATCAACAGGTAACAATACACTAATCTGAGTTTTGTGGGCCTCTGTTGGCTTTTCTTTGCTTCCTCTGAAATACCAGCAAGGCTGTGGGATGGCGTGGGATGAAGATAATTTTCCTACCCCATAGAAATCACATGATCCCAGGGATGGAAAAGTATGCCTCCAAACGGCGTTGGCCGCCTGGCAGCAGAACCGCGTAACTGGTTCCTATTCTGTCTGTAGTCCAACACAGTGCTACCGCCTACCCTGGTATTCCCTCTGGACTGGACTAGATTTTTCCTTTCTAGCTACTATTTTATGCTTCCCTGAATTTTGTCTTAACAATATCAAGACATTACTCCAGTTTATGGGAGTAATTTTGAATTCCAAATCTGTTCATCAATTTGTATGTGTCCTTCCCAAATCAAGGAGGAAAGACATGAACTGTCTCATCATGGCTGTGGTTCTTAGGTTTGGCTTCCCCGAGACAGTCGTTATACATGATGTGGAAGACTGGACTCCTGGGAGCGACAGAATTTAAGGTCCTCTCATCCACCACCAGTCCCAGGTTTTATTCACCTATGCGTATTGATGAAAAAGAACAGGCCTCACCAAAAGAGGAAGAGAAAGAAGGAACATAATAGGAATATTAATAATATGCAGTGGTCCTAGAAGATTTGATGACTTCAATCACTGGACAGAGCATCCTTGATGCACTTCTTGATTGGACAGTGAATAGCATCCCTCTCTGCTATACAGATGCTGAGGCAGAAAAAAATCTGGGGGAGATATTAACAGGTTGCGAGTCTCCTAATAACAGTAGCTTTTAGTTCATCCAATCTGCGACAGTTTTGGTGAACCTGGGACTTTCATTCAAAAAAATCTGGAAAACTTTATTGGTTGCAGATCTAATATCCAGAGTGTTTAAGTAAAGGACAGTGGTGCAAAATACAGGATTAGATTATGAGGGCAACTGTCAGCAGTGACTAGGAGGCAGTGGCTCCTCAAGGAATCTAGAGCTACTTTATTTTGCACGTGAAATTCTCTATTAGCATTAATATTGACTAGTAACCCACAGTTTGCATCTAAAAACTAACCTAACTAGCCCCCACCCCTACCCCAAGACTAAGTCAAGAAGTTCAAGTTAAAAGTTTTTACATCCACCGCACAATGACAGGATTTGCAAGACCAAGCCTTTGCCTCCGAGGAACTCCCACTGCGGTGGACACTTGTGTGCAACTAAAAGCCTCTGCCTCTTTCTTCTGGAAGGGCAGTGAATGTTGCAGCATATTCTAATCAGGGATCTGTATCATACACATGCACACACCTGGGGTTAAAAAACCTCAAATAATTGTTAAAAGCAACTCATATAGTCTCCATCACTGTCAGGATAAAATAAATACCTTTAATGGTGAGTTTTTGGCTTCAGGGAATTCTCTTTCATCGAGCCTCACCCAGCGTTGTAGAAACTGTTGAACCATTGGGTTTTCATTATTAACAATCTGGAATCCAGTAACATTGGCACCTCCATGCATTACTCTCTCCAGAGCAATGTCTGTGAAACCCTGGGAGGACACATGTAGAAAACAAGAATCATTGCCATCCAAAGTCCCTTTTCTTTGGCTCAGTTTTACCTGCTATAAGCGTAGCACAAAAGAAACGGATTAATTTCCTTCCTGTTAGCTGAAAATATTCTCCCAAGGAGACAATTACTATCACAACTGGAATTGTGATAGCGGCATAGAACAGAATTTAAAATGTGTTCTTGTTCAGCCCTTTGCGACAGAAAACTGCCCTGCTGTGTTGTGGCAATGTGGTACATAATATTCACTGGTCAGAAAGAAAACAGCGGGGAAACGTGAAGTACTATTTCCTCTTTTCTCCTCACCATGGTGAAAACTGGTCAAAGACCTCAATCCTATTTGTACAGCAAAGTGCGCATGAAGGTTCAGCGCTGGGAGCAGAAAACCACTTAACACCCATATTGTTCTGTGGAGGCAAAGCGCACACCTCCTTGCTAGGCAGTTCTCCGTCACAGCACTACTTAACATTTCACTTGTAGACAGAATGGTATGATTCTCTCCCACTGTTGTTATTTATACTTGAGGCAGTAAATTGGTGTCTTTTTGATTAGTATGACTTGATTGCAGTCATGTTTATCTGAATGTCAATGGTTACACATGCTAAAAGGTAACCAGGAATAAGAACCCCCGTATTTCTATGCACATGCTAATCAGTGAGATCATGACTGGTTCTTATAATGCAAAAGGACACATCTTAAAGTTATACAGTACTTCTACTAAATATTTTAAAATTTGTCTTTTCTGCTTTAATGACACCAAAACATGGATACAGAGAACGTTCTGCTAAGTGGGATTGCAAACTTGAAAGTGTGAGTTTTGGAAAAACATTTTTCCACTCACAGTAGACACAGAACCCAAAAACTAGTCTTGCTGCAGAATCAATTACAATATAACATTTTTTCTAAGGCACACTAGCAAATGGTGTTTCAAAGGCATCATAAACATCCCTGAACATCCATTCTAGAATCCAGAAGAAGCTCTGATACAGATAAAAATGTACTGTCTTGTCCTGGTAGGTCAACACATACACAGACACCACCCCACACTCTGAAGTACGAAAGAACAGCTAAACAGCCTGGCTGGTTTACTTGATGGAATTGTTCTAATTTGCAGCTTTTTAGCACTTATTTTATACACTAATATGCTACAATTATTTATCCTGGAGTGCTTAAATTTCAAATATGTTACATAGAAGATTACTGTTATCAAGTGTCTTATTTAGGAGGATAAAAATTAGTGGAAAACATATAATTAAATTATTATTTTAAAATTAGTAGAGGATATGAGCTTCTTAGACAAAAGAAAGACCATAATTGAGTACAAATGACTATAACATACCAGTTCTAGTATGTACTGAAGTAATTTCTCAAAATCCAAGAACTCATCCATCCATTTCCTCTTTTGCTGATTAAAGGTGCCACAACGTGAACAGAATATATTACTCTCTAAACCTTAACTATACTTGTAATGAAGAAAAGTTCTTACCAGGTTAGCTAACATGTAGTGATAGCCTCTAGAATGTTTGCCGAGGATTACAACCTGTGTGAAGAAAAAAATTACATATTATTCAGTTGTAAGAGGATGACTCTTAGCTAGGGGAAAACACCAGAGAATGACCATGTTGGTAATCCTCTATGCCCAATCCATGGGCAGCACGAGTATTACAGACCCGTGGCTTTACAGACACAATGCAGTCATTTGTGTTTTTAAAACACACACGCAGAGTACAAAGAAGAGTATCTCACAAGGCTGAGAAGACTCTGCTTGCGGAGATGACCTTACCTAGCAATCTCACTCTTGTGATCATGGTGTCTCCCCTGCTGACTGGGTTAATTTTTGTTACCAGTTCAAGTGTTTCTGCTCTGAAATGAGGTAACAGTATATCTGTTTACTTCGTCCTTGTTTGTGGAGCGTATGAGAGGCGGGTGACACAGCCCAGCCACTCACTGTGTTTATTAACCTGTACCAGCACAGCGGGGCTCGGTAGGCTCCAGGTCGTACAGGGAGTTTCCCGCCATGAGAACCCTGGCCAAGCCTTGTCATATATAAATGCTTGAAGTTAAATTCCTAAAGTTATAAGCAGTGACCTTCATTGCCTTTTGACAGCTTTCAAAAGGCCTGAAAACTTGTCACTTCCAGTGCATCTAAATGGACACATCTGACCTTACATGTTTAGCCAAAATTTATACTAAATGCAATGTTGCATATTCCACTAAACCAACAGCTCCCGCCCTCCCTGACCCCACTTGGGCATCTCTCTGTACAAACGGAGTCACTAAATGGAATCGCTAAGAGACAAAAACGCAGCAGGATGAACTGAGCAGCTGGATTCTGTAAGGGTAACAGGGAGGAGCGGAGGCAGCACTGTCTGGCAAACTTGAAGTCTGCCATCCTGTGTGGCTTGTCCCCACTCCAGTAATACTGTGCTTTTGCAGAAAGGAGGAAAAAACACAGTTCCCATGTCTATGCAGCTGGCTGCCGGCTCACCAGCAATACCCCTTTTGCAAGATTACGCCACTGCACTTAGCACTATTCCCTTGCCTTCAGATTATAATCTCAGTCCCACAGCCATCAGGTGGAACAATGTCCAGCAGTAACAATTTAATTAATAATTGCGGTGATTACGTGTGTGTCAGGACAGAATCAAACTTACCCAGACTTGCTGGGTTAAACCAATAAAAGTTAAAAACAGCAAATGTAATGCTGGCGATACACCACGGGTGTATGACTGACTATACCCTATGAGCAGCTCAAGTGAACAGATGATGCTTTTTGATGTAGAATCATCTGAAAATCTATACATACGATACTAACGTACTTCTCCATGGTCACAGATAAACGCTCCAAAGGCCATACTCTGAAACACATCTTTTCAACATGACCACTTACGTCTTTGCTAAAAACAGATGACATTTGAGTCATTGACTTTAGATATACTGCTGAGCCTGTTAAAGTTCTTGATTAAATTATTAAGTTCCCAATTGCCTCTTTGGGTTCTCTTGTCCTTAACAGATGCCATTTCTTTTAAATTCACATTTAATTTTGTAGGAATTTGCATACTTCCAGCAGTCTGAAAATAAATTGCTGTTCAGGTCCTCTTGAGAACTGTATGTACACTCTGTTGGTAGAAAGTATCTGCTTTCCTACACTCACATTTGTTTTCTACGGAAATGTGCAGGCTTCCTTCAGATCATCTGGTGCGCATGCAATTTGCATACTGAATTCTCTGTATGTTTCTATTTCACCTTAAAAGCAATGATTTACTTTTAAAAGGTTAGAGACAAAGAACTTATTTAACAACAACAATACTCTTTGTCGTTTTAGCCTTAACAAATAGGAAAGCTTTTACATTTCTGTCCAGAAATGTGTTTATTTAAGAGAAAAATACCACAACA
The DNA here is from genome assembly GCA_013389945.1 of Fregata magnificens. NCBI lineage: Eukaryota > Metazoa > Chordata > Aves > Suliformes > Fregatidae > Fregata > Fregata magnificens. The sequence goes on from WAAD01039663.1 coordinate 87,182, forward strand.
GATGAAGTCAGAGGCTGTAAGAAAAACATACATGGAGCTGCTACAGGCAGGAACAACACTGCAGCTAGGAAGTGTAGGACTCAATGGCATAGATCAGACTCAACTTCCATTTCATCTGTTGTCATGTCTCCAAAATGACCAGAAACAATTCCATTTAGTCCCTTAGAGAGGTCCAACGTACTACAGTCAAGCTTTAATTCATAAAGCATCTTTCAGAAGTGATCTGCCAGTATTTGTACTCACACAATCGACCATGTTAGTTCATAATTATTTAACTGGATCTTAACAATGTTTTTAAAATTCACTACACATGTTGTCCTAAATCTTAACAACCACAGCTCTCCTCCTCCCTCACTTTCCACCCTCTACCAACTGTCCAGCATCTTGAATGGAGCTGCTGGATTAGCAAGCCCAGCAGAAACAATCACAGACATCAGTGTTACTCCTAGGGGAGCGAAGGGATGGATAAAGCTTTTTTTATGAAGAAGGAAAACAGGAGTATAACAAATAAATCTCATCAACTGCTTATATATTGTGAAGCTTATATAGAAAGTGGGATATTGAATAGCGGTGGTGAATAGAAAGCCAGGATTACAGGACAAGGATTTCACAGAGCTACATGTCTTTGGTAAGTTTCACTTCCAAGACTTAATATTGCTTTCACCTTGGCTGAAAGAAAAGCTTATAAGATTTTATAGTGAACAAAGAAGGAGGGAAAAAAATGGCTGGAAACTATCATGAATAATTCAGACTTCGGATCCCACATAATTCTTGCCTTGTAGATAAAAAGATCATAATGTCAGGTTTGATATAGAATCAAATGAAGTTTGTATTTTTAATTAACTCTTTGGATATTTCCAATTAATTAAGAGAAACTCTAGAGGGAACATAATTAAAATGTATCTGGTTTTAAAATAAAAGTCAAATCTGCTGGCCAGGACCACACTTACTGGAAGTACAGACCTATATGCCAGCTTTGAGAAATTAAGTCAGCATTGCCAATTTTACTTTTTCATTTGCCTGGGGAAGTTATTTTTTGAATGAAAATATAAAGACAACTTGGTTTCCACTGTATCAGTCATCATGATAATAAATAGGCAACTACAATTTTTTGCCTTAGCTTTTACATTTTTCTTACAGTTTTGGAAGATAGCATTACAGAAATTAACTGGCTAATATTAAATTGTTATGGAGCATCGTGATATTTCTAAAGCAATAATGATGATTGTCTCACAATATAGTTCCAAGACTACACAACACCTAAGAGGAAGGACAGTGAAGAGGAAGCAAAATAGCTTTAATACTAACCTCACAATTACTCCGTTACCTTTTGACTTATTCCCTACTTAAATTACAACCACAGCTAGTTCCTGGTCTAGAACATGGATCTGGGTTTTTTGGCAATGAAAATTAAATGTTGGATCTAAGGGTGAAGGGAACATTTACGAGAAGACTGGTGAACTCTTAGATGAAAGTCAAGGCAGGGAAACCGTTTTAAAGAGTAGTGATGAAGACAGATCCGGGGATTTCGCTGGAATATTTCTCCAAGGACTTGACGAGGAACTAGAATGGTAAGAACAGAGTGTGGAGGTGAACAGTAGTAACAGACCAGAGCCAAGGAAAGAGTGGGTTAATGAAAGACAAGACTCTGTGGGCTCAAAAGAAATCAAGCGATGGAAGAATAGTACAAGCTTGGTAGGTGGGACTGAGCAGTCATATTTTGTCTTTTAAAAATATCAATGGTTTGTCTCTGATTCATAGAAGGGAAAGGTAGTTTTTCTTTTATGGATGGAGGAAACCAGAGAACAGGTGAGGTTGGCAGGGCCCTCTAGAGATTGTCTATTCCAACCCCCTAGCTCAAAGCAGGGGCAGCTAGAGCAGGCTGCTCAGGACCATGTCCAGTCAGGTTTTGAATATTGCCAAAGACAGAGATTCCACAAGCTCTCTGGGCAGCCTGTTTCAGTGTCTGACCACCCTCACAGTAAAAATGATTTTTCTTATGATTAAAAAGAATTTCCTGCATTTCAGTTTGTGCCCTTGCCTCGTCTTGTCACTGGGCACCGCTGAGACTCTGAAACTCAGTGAGACTCTCCGAGAAGACTCTGGCTCTATCTTCTTCATTCCTTCCCATCAGGTATTTGCAGACATTATTAATATCCCCCCTGAGCTTTCTCCTCTCCAGGCTACGCAACCCAAGTTGTCTCAGCCTTTCCTTGTACATCAGATGCTCCAGTCCCTTAATCGTCGTAGGGACCCTTCACCGGACTTGCTCCAGCATGTCCGTGTCTTTCCTATGCTACTGAGCCCAGAACTGTACACGGCACTTCAGATGCGGCCTCACCAGTGCTGAGTAGAGGTGAAGGATCACCTCTGTTGACCTGCTGACCATGCTAATCCTATACAGGCTGGGATCCTGTTAGCCTTCTTTGCTGTGAGAGTGCAGTGCTGGCTTGTGCTCAACTTGTCTGCCAGGACCCCGAGATCCTGCAGAGCTGCTTTCTAGCCAGGAAGCCTCTGCCTAGTCTGTTCTGGTGCATGGGGTTATTCTTCCCCAGGTGTAGGGCTTTGCATTTCCCTTCGCTGAACTTCATGAGGCTCCTCTTGGTCCACTTCACCAGCCTGTCAAAGTATTGCAGCACAACCACCTGGTGTATCAAACACTCCTCCTAATTTGGTATCATCTGCAAACTTGCTGAGAGTGCACTCCATCCCATAACCTTCAGATCATTAATAGAGAGGTTAAACAGTATTAGCCCCAGTACCCTTAGGGTACTCCGAATAGTAACTAGCCTCCAGCTGGCCTTTGTGTTGCTGATCACAACCCTCTAAGCCCAGCAGTTCAGTCACTTTTAAATCCACCTTGCTGCCCCTGTGGGCTTTGATTTTAGAAAGTCATTGAAAAATACAAGCTAAGAGGATATGCTTGCACTTTTCCCTAGAGAAGTAGCTATCACGACTTTGGCAGCAGTGAAAAGAAAAGTACCATGTCCAATTAATACCTGTTTGGAGCTCATCTTCCCTTCATTTGAATCCACTGCCATCTGGTCAGTTTAGTCTGTTTAATCAAAGTTATTTATCATCCTTTATTTACAAATTAAAAAAGAAAGAAAAAAATTAGATCACGAAAGTACCGACTACCTCATCTACAGCTCAAAACCCTGATATTTTATGAGTCTATTAGATCTTTCCATAACATAAAATACTGATGCTGACAGGCAGTATTGCCACAAAGAAGGTCTAAAGATTTTTACTGTGCTTTTCATACCTGACAAGTGGCAGAAATATGCCACTTAAATGGAATGACAGGCAGAGATCTGACCTGCTATAATGTGTCATTCCATTTTGACCGTATCTGGGAACAACGAGGCAGTTTAACTCCAGAACTCTTCTTTGCTAGGTTTTAAAAAGACAGCAAGAAAAATGAGATTTCCTATAAGCTCAGAGTAAAAAAGGATTTTGTTGCCTTTGTTGAGGCTATTCATGCATTAATTTGGGTTCCACTTTTGCAAAAAGTCCACATTTAACTTCAAGCATTTCTACTGATTTTTAAGTATACATGTAACTTTCTGAGGACAGGAGAGCTTAGCTACCTCCAGTTGAACAGTAATGTGCCTTTATACCTTGCTACAGAAATACAGTTATGACACCTTTGCCTTCAAAGCAGTGTGCAAATGCCAGAAGTGATGGCATGATTCTTTCTTTTCAGCAGCAAACAAGTAAAACAGATAAATGGACTCAGGTCTAAAAAAATTCCAACAGCATTGCCAGGATCAGCTATCAGTGTTGATTGCACTTTGTGGGAACAGCATGGATATCAAGCACAGCAACAACTGTCTGACAAGCCTAAATTGTTGTGGAGCACACTGTCTTCTCTCCTGGGTATCAGGTCAGGTGTTTTCCAGTGTCTCTCCCTATTGATAGCATTTCTATTCTGAGGATAGAGTTCCTTAAAGCTTATCTCAGATCCGAGCACCTCCTACCTGATATTGGATGGAATGATCGAAAAGTTGTGCCCTGTGATGCAGCACCCTGTTGGACCAGTGGCACTGGCTAATTTGGTCTTCAGGACACACTTAAGAAAGGAGAGGAACAGAGTATCAGGGTGACAATCCAATTAGTTCAATAAAAGCTGAAGTCAAGGCCCAAAAAGTTCCTGTCAGTATGTTAGCATGGATGTTTAGCTTATCTTGAGTGGCATCTGCAATGTACTGCATCTCAGCTCTGTTCCTACCACTCAAGAAAAGGTGAAACTGAAGAAGCCCTTCAGCTGGAAAAGAGAGTCCTCTCCCTCGCCTCCCTCCCACTCCTGTAGATCCTTGCTGCAGCGGGGGAGCTGCCCATGGCGCTTGCAGCCACTGCATTTCAGTTCTCTGGGGGTCAGTGAACTGTTAACAGCAATGTAGTTACCTTCTACAGTGCCATCATGGGAGCAAGGGTGCAATAGCATTTGACAGCCATACATAATCATTCCTCACTATGTTTACTTTACACAGGTCACCCCTTGTCACGTAAATTTTCCAGATAGCAGTAGGATAAATAGGAGAACAGAAAATAAAAGCTCTCCTGAAATTTGAACAGGATTTTCCTCATCTAACCAGATGCCACAGTAAAAAGAAGATCCCTTGTAACCTCAGTAGATCCATTTTACTGTAAGTTTGCAGAGCCCACTCCCCTGTTTTCCAATTTACACACATGCACCTGCATCCTGAGGATTAGAAACACTAGACAAAGCTCTATCTTCCCTCAGTAAATTTATAAAAAATAGCTTTTTTGATGTCATGATTTTGTCTCTTTCTATCACACCAACACCACCAGCACCAATATATGAGCTTCCAAAGGAACTGCAATCCTGCAGTGGCAAAAGATACATCACAGCTAGTGGTGGTCTGTCACAGCCAAACAAGTGATACTTGTCCTGCCTTTCACTCCATGGAAATAAAGCCATTTCCACATTTGGTAGAAGCGGCTTCCCTCATACAAAGGGTCAAAACCTCATGAATGTAATTGTAGTGCAAACCCAGGGAAGGCGATTTATTTCTTCACTTAGTATTAATGGGACGGGAATCTGGCCACCAGGGATTGTGATGTTGTAAAATATGCAGTAAACAATGATTTCATTTATATGAAGAATGAGTACTATATTAAATTTTAGTTAAATATTAAATGAAGAATGTATTAAATATTAAGATGAAGATTCCACACACGCATTATTTGTTGCAGATAAAAATAACTGCATATATAGTTAGGTTTAATTCATCCACCATTTCAGAGGCTTCATGTCCTTTAGGGAATGTCACAAATCCATACACAGTCCCAATTGCTGGATTTTGTATTTTTTGTGCAGTATATGGATCTAAGAATTTTACTTCCATGCAATTGCCACCTTATACATTTGTGACTACCCCTTATAACCAAAATCCTACTTTCCTCTATAGCATGGTATCAAGATCATTTGTTTGGGCTTATAAAACAATCTTCAAACAGCTTTTGGCTCTTCCGCAATATATCTCTCATGGGAGATAATCTCCTAGAGAACAGAAATCTCCTAGAAGAAAGGGACAAAAATGTGCACAGTGGAAGCAGGGATCTGAGATGCCTCTGAAGCATTTTATTAAAGTTTTTCCCTCTCTGGCCCCCTTCTTGTGCCCTTTTCTCCCTTGCTTCTCTCCTTGATGATAGTCACATCAAGAGCGAAATTTTACTTTTAGGCCATCTCCAGATAGGTGATGGTTGTGCATGTTAGTCCTTGGAGGGTAATCAAATGCAACATCTGAAAGCTGTATTGTACTTCATTCTCCCTCCATATGGCTAAACTTTCTTTTCCCATAACTAATCTGACACTTGCTGATTGAAGATTTTGTAGTGGAATATGCACTTAATTTGTGCATAAAAGGTTACGTTAGAAATTACTTAGGAAAAAAATTACAAACCGCAACACAGGTTCTACGGGCAAGAGACTTTCTCCTAATTTCTTTCAGTGTGATCACGAAGTTTTCTGCGAATTTTCTGTGCCCTGTAACACTTTTCCTAAATTCACTTTCCTTGGTGTGACTTAGCAATATTGTCAGATTAACTAATCTGTTGGCACAGTTACTTTTAGAGGACATATTCTACTGCAAAACATCAGACCCTGGAGGACACTGAGATGAAGAGTTTTATGATGTCTGGTAACCAGCCTTCATAATCACAGTTATATACTCTTTAAATTGAATAAAATTCATTAAATAAACTTTTATTTATATCAAAATCTCTTCTTTCTTTAGACAGATGAGAACAGTGTTATATCTCTCAGGATTGCATCTTTCTTCAAAAGTCATGTCCTTCAATACAAAGACCTTCACATCAAAACCAATCAAAACGTAAGCTAGCCTTCATCACTTGAAGGTATTTCACTAAAAACAAGATCAGAAATCATAACAAAAATTCTTTGTAGTGTATGAAAGGGATACTCAAAATTGCCGAGACCTTTGCCCCTTATTTTGCCAAGATATTCTCAAGAAAAGATACTTGTTCCCAGAGAGCTTCCTTGAAGAGATATGTTGTAGAAATTTTGAATTAGTGAATTCTTTAGCTTCTTGAGTGAGATTAAAAAAGCAAAAATCCAGTTGTGTTCTGGAGGAAATTTTGCAGTTGTATTTATGGGAAGTAAATGACTTAATTAAATACGTTAGTCTGCAGCAGTGATTTCCACACAAAGGTCATTTTAGGAAGGAGATGATATTTTAATTGTCTATGCAGTTCTAGTATATTATTTGAGAAATATCCTCCTTTGAAAAATATTCATAATAAAGTGATTTTACATCCAAGGTAATTTCACAGAGGTTCCAGTACTTTCTCAAGCCTCTGTGAAATCTTAAGTTCAAAACTCACCTGAAATTTCACATAGAGACTTCAGATCTCACAGAAAACAACCAAAAACCAAAAGTGTACAGGAAATTTCAAATCACAATAAGCTTTCTGTGTTGAGTGCCAGAATTGCTTTAATTCGACACTGACAAACTATACTCTCCTCATTGGTTTCATCTTCTAGATCTGCTGGTTCAGTGTCCTGCCTTCCTCCCTCTTTCTTGGCTATAAACCTTCTCAGGTCAGACACCAGCAGAAGGTCAGCAACCAGGACATCAAGGGATTTGGGTTATGTTCTTTGATCTGGCACAAATTTTTGGTATGATGTTCAAAAATTACTTGGGTCTGAAGCTTTTCAATGCACTGTTGTCATCAAAGCTTGAATAACTTTTTTGAAGACAACTGATTTGGTAGTGTATTTGGGACTCTGCAACTTCTGTTTCTCTACATGGATCTTTCAAAGAGTCCAGGGAAACTGAAATTCATATTAGCTGATAGGGAAAGGTACACAGAGAAAGATCCTCGCTGTATTCTGTCTTCCTACTGCTTCTGATAAATTATGGAATATTCATCTAGCTTGCATCTCACCCCGTCAAGGGCCACTCTTGTTCACCAGTCAAGGCCCTGTGGAAATACATCTTCTGCTGCTTAAGCCTCAGTTCACCGCTTCTGAGAAGAGGCATGAGGTTTTGCTAGCCTGAGAGCGAATAGATGCCGCTGCTCTCTCTGCTCTGATACTCTAGAGAGCCCAAAAGAGCAGGAATTTATGTTAACTGCTCAGATAGGTAAGCTTCTCAGTAACCATCACATGCTTTTCACTGACACACAACCACCTCTTCAAAAGACACCAGTATTTCTTAGTCAATTCTTCTCAGCTCAGAAACGTGCACCTGGCTGTACTGTTAGAGCTGATTCCCTTTCCCTAGCAATATTCATGGTTAAATTTCCTTCAATCTACAATGCAACCAGCTTCTATCCCATGTAACATGGTCCCATTACAATAACATCCTCATTTCCAACTTCACATACGCCTTTCTCTACTTACACTACCTCCTTGCTTCTCGGCAGTTGTGGATGCTCTCATTGTAGACCTACAAGCCCACATCAGGTATATCAAAAATCAGCATTATCAAAACTGACTTCCAGACTACCGCCCTTTGCTAAGTTTCACAACACCAAAAGTCACTTTCACAAAGACTATTAATAATAGTAATCTTACATTTATTCTGAGTTTTCCAAACATTCTGCATGAATCACAAATGCTTCAGCACTGTCATACATCCACATCACCAACAAGCAGTTCTTTAGTGGCCTTTGCATTGTGTGCCTAATCCCTGTGACGCCGGAGATGATATCTAACTGTCCTTTTTGGCTTTCAATACTGTGAAACTGTATGTTGAACATTCTTAAGAGTACACTCTTGCCATCACAGACAAACATAAACAATGCTCATTTCTTCTTCTCATATCCCACAGGGTAAATGAAACTCCTTCAGTCTTAGCTGCTCAAAGTATAAGAGGATGTCTATCCATTAGGGGAAGAGAGGAAGAAATTAGGTAAACTGAGGGACACAGTTTTCATTTTAAAAATACATGATTTCCCATTTTCTCCACACTGCCCATCAGCATGTCAGAGTAAAATGCCAGTATTATTCCCTGGAATTGAACAAGAGTCCTTGGAAACAGAATTCTGCTTATATAAACCATTACTGCATGTCACGATCACTTCGAACTATTATTTGGCTATAACCCAGAAGTGTCGCAGTAATTCAGTCCCAATGCTCACATGAGAATCTTTTGGAAGGGGTTTTGTACTGCAGAGCACTGCCTTCAAGCAGACTGAAAAATACTGAATAGTAGCCATTCTTTCTTTTTTTTTCCTTTTGAGTGTTTCCTTTCCTTTTGAAATGCCCTATGAAATTAAGAAAAAAAAAAAATCAGTCCAACATCCTCTAGGAAAACCAAGGTTACTTTTTCTTATATTTTTTATTATAAAAGGAATTTTACTGTGACTAGAATTGCATTCAATTTGCTCTTCTCAATGCTTTGAAGGAGTTTGAAAGGTTTATTCTGCTTCACCATAAACAGCACTCTGCAATATTCCCCGTATAACTTGGTGCATAAACCATGAACTGAAAGAGATTATGAGGAGTTAATTTATTTTTACTAGACTTAGTCTATGCAGCAGGGAAGGCCGTTTTACTCATATGAGGTAATAAAGTTACAGCAATATTCTTCTTTTCTGATACTTTACATGCATTCTCCCAGGATAGAAGATACTCAGGGTATTTCTAAGGGTCTGTGTATATTGTTGATAATTTTATTCATTACACGTTTTGGAAGAACGAGCTTCCAGTAGTACATACGCCATTATACCTACACATGCACACCCATGGTGTGACAGAAATAACTTTAATTTAGTAACATGGGCTTTTTTTAAGCCTGGGAACATTAACTTCCTCTAAAATTGTTCTCCTGTTTTCCATCTTACTGGTTGAATACTGTGGGATGAGTTTGTGTTTGAGGTTTAGTTGATGACTTAATAGGGCCTGATTCTTTATAAATTTAGCCCAGACTGCCCCTGGTAGCTTTAATCTGCTCCACAGAGGCCAGTGGAATTGCACTGGTATGAAGGTGCGATAAGAGACAGGAATCACGTATGAATGTATAATTACAAGCAGCGAGTGATTTGCACTGGGATGGTACTTTGCCATATTATGCCCTGATCCAAACCCATCTGTAGCCCAGAGCAAATGCACCATAGCTCTGGATCACACCTAGGGACCTCATATTTAGGGACTTCCCCCTGCAAGGCTGTAGCTATCAGTCGCTAGCGTCTTATATACTGCATCGCCAGCATCTGGGCTAAAAAAGCCCAGTGGGGTAGTCCCCACTCCAAAAATCTTGCTATGTGAACTGTAGTGTAACTGCTCTACGAAATGCACTTGGGAACATCTTGGTGCATGAGGGGCCCTGAAAAGCACCAGTGGTTCTCTTCCTCCCCCAGATACGTGATTCATATCGCACCGAAGCCATTAATACTGGCTTAGTCAGCTGTGGAAAAAAAGACATACGCTCTTGTGTGGCTTTTCTTTTACTGAGTTAGGACTTCTTCCCTTGTAAATGAACTTATGAGACACCAGAACTATCACGCTGTCTCTGGTGATGTACAACGCCTGTTTGCACAGTGGTATTGTGCTATTACTATTCATTTTGATAGTGTGTTTCCTTCCTCTCTCTGCAGTTGGTTCATCTGAATTGTTGCCAAGATGGTTGCCTTGGAAACTAATTAAGGAAAGCCTTTGGTTAGAAGCAGAGTTTCAAGCATTAAACTATTTGAGAGACAGATGCAGAAATTAAGGTAATGTCTGCTAAGATGAAAGGGTTTATCCTTTATACGGAGAAGAAAGAACCACATTAAATGCTAGGACTGTAACAAAGCAACTTCTATGCAACACTGATTTTTAAAACCTGGAAGAGATGTGTGAGTGAGGGATTTTAAAATCAGCCAGGGGCTTAGAAGAGGTGACAAAGATTCCCAGAGCTATTAGGGATGGGGAGATGGACAAATACAGTGGACAAAAAACTCAGGAGATCACGTTGAGCAAATTCTAGCCAGCTCTTCCTTTCCCTCAAATACTCTGTATCTTCAAAAGACTTCTTGTGAAGGTTGTTTTTGAAAAATACCAGTACACCTAACGAAAGACCAAGTCCTCTCCCCACAGTCCAGGTATGGCATGAGAAGCATCAGTGTGTACATTTGCTTCCAAAGTACATCAAATGCAGGAGTGAGAGGCTATTGCAAATGGCCCTCAGGATCAACTTTTCTACTGAGACTGCCAACAAGGGTAACAATTAGTGCCAGCTGCAGAAGCAGCTCATACAATGTGCACACAGGCTAAATAATGAATGGGACCCTCGGAGGGCTTTTTAAGGGCAAACACACATGCACAAATTCTGCGCACTGAAAAGCTGCAAAGAAAGGTGAACTATGCGGCAAATTGTGCTTTTACAGCTACCTATTAACTGAAGTTCAAAGCAAATACAATCTCTCTATGAGCACAATGGTATCAATTTAAATATTGTCTCAGGATAACGTTCAGGATAACGGCTGACTCTATACTTGCAGCAGTGTAACTGAGAAAAGATTTTGGTTCTCTGTACCTTTAATGGCAATGCAGAGGTTGCCATATAAATAAGCCTGTAACTGCATAAAAGCATATTACAAATGTGGTGGTAAAATATGCAAAATATCAAAGCAGATGCATGTGTGTGCATTGGTGTGTGCATTTATATCCCATGAATTATCATAAAACATGAAATGAGTAATTGCTACTATCACAGAAAAATAAAAACTCTAATGGTGACTTCAGGTTCATATGCCTCTGGCATAAGAAACCAGAGTTGCTTGGCAGCGGTCTTCTACATACAGCAGCTTGCACATTTACGGTGAGACATTTTGTATTAATTATTATTATTACTGATCAGATACATTCAAAACTGTGCTTTAATGTCTTTTGAACACTTTTAAGCTTTGTGTGCCATTAACTCAGTCATTCTGCAGGATGACTAATACTCTGTTAAATTCCTGTCATTTGGAGCCTGCCTTGCTTTATGAAGTCTGGATGACGGCTTTGGAGAGACATTACTATTTACAAGCTAGAAATTCTCTCCTCAGGTATGTGTGAAATGTGCTATATGTGGGGCAGATTAACCCAAGATGTTACTTCTCTCTGCTTTAGCAATCCATCTCTGTCCCTTTATTACTTTTACAGCTGATAGGAGCAGGCCCTTTAAGGCACATACAGCTGTCGCTTTTGCCATATGCCCATTTTTTAGTTACCTTCCGCTAGCTACGGTCCTGAGGGTGACTGACCTAAGTAATTCCCCTTTCCTCCCCACACGCCCATATGGACCTGTGAGCTGCTGAAATTTCTGGACGTGAAGGTAAAGAAGTGACCTTTCACTCCGATTCAGATCCTGGTTTCAGCAATACTCATGGGCACCTAATGAAGAAATGTCCTAAATTTTAAGTTTCTAGTTCATTGGAAACATAGAAATGAACTGTACCAGTTTCTGAGTGACGTTACACAACACTATGCATATCAGATACTCTCTTGGAGCCTCAGTCGATCCCCCTCCTCTGGTCCGCACAGCTCCACACAGAGAATAAAATAGAGCTGTGACACGGCCATGGCACCGAGCCCTGGAGAACACAGCAGAGGCACACTGCTCTGGAGGCTGTGCTCCATGCAGCGCAGTACCTTCAGAGGACACAGCATTGCCGGGGTTCATAAGCAAAGCAGAAGTTGAAGCTACCCATAGCTCTGCTCCTCCTTCAAGCGTCCCACTGTGTTTATAGGCAGTTACTATATTTTTAATTGCTACAGAGAACACAGGCAAACCCACACCAGACTATCTGTTTATAATGTAACACATAAACCAGGAAGCTTACATGAAAGTGGTGTTGATTTTTTCACTTATATTTTTCCTTACTGTTGTTGTTTTTAATGACTATTGGTCAACCGAATATTGCAGTTTTGTATTTATTGTTATGACACCCCAAATGAGAAAGCTGTTGTGCAGCGAGCACAGTCCTCTGAGATCTGAACAGCTCTGCAGAGGGATGCAGCTGTGGCTGTACTGAAAACCTGCAGACCACCTTCCTAATCTCAAAATTTCACACTCAAAGGTCAAGTCATAGTCAGTGCTTGCACTGGACAGAGTTCAGTCAATCAGATTACCCTTCTTAATCCTACGGATGCTTTACTTCAAGTCTTCTTTGACAGTTTGACTGTCATTGTAAAATTTTGGGGACTGCATTCTCTACTGCAATATTGCTTCTGCTTTGTGAGATGCCTCCACTCAATACAGACATTGCCTTGGAGCCTAACCTTTATGACTATGTTTGGAGATAGTGTCCTTTCGATAAAAGCATGCAGTCTCTGGAATAAACAGGTCTTTTGTAAAGTTTCACCATTTTGATCCTGAATGGAGTTTCTTTCTCCTTATTTTCCCTCAGGAGATTTTCTAAATGGACATAAAGCCACTCTAGTCTGAAATAGAGCTTGTTATCTTGGGAATAAGAAAAACATATTTCTTACCTCAAAAACATGTCTCTAAATACATGGTTGAACAGGCTAAAGCTTACTGTTAGTTCTCAGAAGAAAATGTTCTTCTGTTTATGAGAACAAAATTTTATATCTATCTGTGAAGGAATACTGGAATATTTTAGCATCAAGGGACAAGAAGTGTGGGGAGCTTATGAATTTTGCATGACATAAGTGTTGCTATCCGTATGCTTGAGAGGCCACTAGATGATCAAACTGAATATAGTTTTGTTGTGCAAGGAGGGATATGGATCCACATGCTCAATGGTTATAGAACTATAGGGCAAGTGAACAAACAGATGGCAACGACTATTAATCTCTCTGCTTCCCCTTACTCTGCAGCTGAAGAGACAGGGCCAGGGGTGATTTGGGCAGGGTATCCACCTCTAGGACACAATATGGGGCCCATCACGAGATTCTCTGGAAGGGGAATGAAACCAGATGCACCGCAGAGTGAAACCTGGCACAAAACAGGTTAGCCAGGCAGAGTAGGAGCTGAGGCGTCCTCTTTCCCCTACGTTACCTTTACATACCAGGGGGAGACAGCTGGGAGAGATCCTCTCCTGGGCACCAGCCAGCCCTCAGAAGAGAAATACTTCATATGACAGGTTTCAGATCTTGGAAACATAGGGACATACAGATGTGCCAGATGCTAAAGGCATATGGAATACTCAAGGTCACTGACTCACATGTCTGAATGTCACTGGAGGAAGGTACAGAATATCCCAGAAGTCTCTGAAGAAAATCCTCATATGTGTAATTGTCTTTAGATAAGCCTACACTTTTGGAAGACAGGTATACCCTGGTTTGAACTGTGTAAAAAGCATCAAAGGAAGAGAACTGCACATACTGACCAGCCTGATACAGGAGACGAGGTCACTCTTATTTAATCCAAGCACTAACACAAAGCCATGATATGCGGTTTCTGGAGCAGAGAACTGACAAGCTTGCCGAATGGCCTGGCCAAGAGCCCAAAAGTCTGATAGCAAACTCGGCACGTGTGTAGACTGTTTAGTGGTTTACAGTCTGTTTATTTCTGCTATGACTTTTGCTCTTCAGTGAGTCCTATTTAAGCTTCCGAAATGCAGAGTCATTGGCAAATGCTGCTGTTGTCCCACACATCCCCACAGTGACCACAGTAAACCCCCTCTCTGGAGGGAGGCATCACTCCCAGAAGGTGATGGGAGGGTTGACCTTTGAAGAGGTGCTCCTGAGGAGACCAAAAAAGGGCGAGGGATGGAAAGGCAGCTGGGCTGAGGCAGCCTATGCCAACCCTCTGTGGGACAGAGTTTGTCCATCAGTGCTCTGCCATAACAGGTAGAGAGTCTTAGCTTCCCTTTGCTCTCACTGGGAAAAAGCTCTTCAAAGCCACCTGCAGTTGTGCAGTCAGCATGCTGTTAACGTGCTCAGATGTTGCTGCCTCTTAGCTGAGCAGACTTTCTAGACCCCACACAAAGCACCAATCTGACTTTCTAAACTGCAATAAAACGCTAGATTTGAAATATGCAAATCCAGAGTTATCTTTCCCCTTAATGGTATGCTATCAGCAAACACAGCTGGCTAAAAAGAAGACAACTCACCACTCCCTTGAGCAAACTGGCTGGATGGATTTAAGTACCACACATATTTGTGGGATTTTTTAATTGCTTTATGAGAAGATAACAAGGTAAGCACAGGAGATGGAAGGAAAAGTCTAAAACCAGTAATTGTTCAGCTATCATAGAATAGAACCATAGAATAGAAGAATTGTTTAGGTTGGAAAAGACCTTTAAGATCATCAAGTCCAACCATTCACCTAGCACTGCCAAGTCCACCACTAAACCGTGTCCCTAAGCGCCACATCTACACATCTTTCAAATACCTCCAGGGATGGTGACTCAACCACTTCCCTGGGCAGCCTGTTCCAATGCTTGACAACACTTTCAGTGAAGAAATTTTTCCTAATATCCAATCTAAACCTCCCCTGACGCAACTTGAGGCCATTTCCTCTCGTCCTATTGTTTGTTACTTGGGAGGAGAGACCGATACCCACCTCACTACAACCTCCTTTCAGGTAGCTGTAGAGAGTGAGGTCTCCCTTCGGCCTCTTCTTCTCCACGCTAAACAACCCCAGTTCTCTCAGCTGCTCCTAATAAGACTTGTGCTCTAGACCCTTCACCAGCTTCGTTGCCCTTCTCTGGACACGCTCCAGCACCTCAGTGTCCTTCTTGTAGTGAGGGGCCCAAAACTGAACACAGTATTCAAGGTGTGGCCTCACCAGTGCCGAGTACAGGGGCACGATCACTTCCCTACTCCTGCTGGTCACACTATTTCTGATGCAAGCCAGGATGCCGTTGGCCTTCTTGGCCACCTGGGCACACTGCTGGCTCATATTCAGCCAGCTATCAACCAATACCCCAGGTTCTTTTCCACTGGGCAGCTTTCCAGCCACTCCTCCCCAAGCTTGTAGCATTGCATGGGGTTGTTGTGACCAAAGTGCAGGACCCAGCACTTGGCCTTGTTAAACCTCATACAATTGGCCTTGGCCCATCAATCCAGCCTGTCCAGATCCCTTTGTAGAGCCTTCCTACCCTCAAGCAGATCAACACTCCCGCCCAACGTCATCTCCAAACTTACTCAGGGTGCACTAGATCCCCTCATCCAGATCATTGATAAAGATATGAAATACAACTGGCCCCAGAACTGAGCCCTGGGGAACACTGCTTGTGACCAGCTGCCAATTGGATCTAACTCCATTCACCACAACTCTTTGTGCCCGGCCATCCAGCCAGTTTTTTACCCAGCAAAGAGTACGCCCGTCCAAGCCATGAGCAGCTGGTTTCTCCAGGAGAATGCTGTGGGGAACAGTGTCAAAGGCTTTACTAAAGTCAAGGTAGATAACATCCACAGCCTTGCCCTCATCCACTAGGCGGGTCACCTTGTCGTAGAAGGAGATCAGGTTAGTCAAGCAGGACCTGCCTTTCATAAATCCATGCTGACTGGGCCTGATCACCTGGTTGTCCTGTACATGCCACCTGATGGCACTCAAGATGATCTGCTCCATAGCCTTCCCTGGCACCGAGGTCAGACTGACAGGCTTGTAGTTCCCCGGATCCTCCTTCCTGCCCTTCTTGTAGATGGGCGTCACATTTGCTAACCTTCAGTCAGCTGGAGCCTCCCCAGTTAGCCAGGACTTGTGATAAAGGATGGAAAGTGGCTTGGTGAGCACTTCTGCCAGCTCCCTCAGTACCCCTGGGCAGATCCCATCTAAGTGGTGTGGTAGGTCACTAACCATTTCCACTTGGATTATGGGGGCTTCATTCTGCTCCCCGTCCCTGTCTTCTAGCTCAGGGGTGCTGGGTACCCCAAGAACAACTGGTCTTACTATTAAAGACAGAGGCAAAGAAGGCATTAAGTACCTCAGCCTTTCCCTTATCCTTTGTCGCTATGTTTCCCCCCACATTCAATAAAGGATGGAGATTTGCCTTAGCCCTCCTTTTGTTGCTAATGTATTTATAGAAACATTTTTTATTATCTTTTATGGCAGTAGCCAGATTAAGTTCTAGTTGGGCTTTGGCCCTTCTAATTTTCTCCCTGCACAACCTCATCACATCTTTGTAGTCCTCCTGAGTTGCCTGCCCCTTCTTCCAAAGGTCATAAACTCTCCTTTTTTCCCCTGAGTTCCAGCAAAAGCTCTCTGTTCAGCCAGGCTGGTCTTCTTCCCCGCTGGCTTGTCTTTTGACACGTGGGGATGGCCTACTCCTGCGCCTTTAAGATTTCCTTCTTGAAGAATGTCCAACCTTCCTGCACTCCTCTGCCCTTCAGGACTGCCTCCCAAGGGACTTTGTCAACCAGCCTCCTAAACAGGCCAAAGTCTGCCCTCCAGAAGTCCAAGGTAGCAGTTCTGCTGACCGCCCTCCCTACTTCCCCAAGAATTGAAAACTCTATCATTTTGTGATGACTGTGCCCAAGATGGCGTCCAACCATCACATCACCCACAAGTCCTTCTCTGTTCACAAACAATAGGTCCAGCAGGGCACCTTCCCTAGTTGGCTCACTCTCCAGCTGTGTCAGGAAGTTATCTTCCACACACTCCAAGAACCTCCTAGACTGTTTCCTCCCTGCTCTATCGTATTTCCAGCAGACATCTGGTAAGTTGAAGTCCCCCACGAGAACAAGGTCTAGCAATTGTGAGANGCCAGCTCCCTCAGTACCCCTGGGCAGATCCCATCTAAGTGGTGTGGTAGGTCACTAACCATTTCCACTTGGATTATGGGGGCTTCATTCTGCTCCCCGTCCCTGTCTTCTAGCTCAGGGGTGCTGGGTACCCCAAGAACAACTGGTCTTACTATTAAAGACAGAGGCAAAGAAGGCATTAAGTACCTCAGCCTTTCCCTTATCCTTTGTCGCTATGTTTCCCCCCACATTCAATAAAGGATGGAGATTTGCCTTAGCCCTCCTTTTGTTGCTAATGTATTTATAGAAACATTTTTTATTATCTTTTATGGCAGTAGCCAGATTAAGTTCTAGTTGGGCTTTGGCCCTTCTAATTTTCTCCCTGCACAACCTCATCACATCTTTGTAGTCCTCCTGAGTTGCCTGCCCCTTCTTCCAAAGGTCATAAACTCTCCTTTTTTCCCCTGAGTTCCAGCAAAAGCTCTCTGTTCAGCCAGGCTGGTCTTCTTCCCCGCTGGCTTGTCTTTTGACACGTGGGGATGGCCTACTCCTGCGCCTTTAAGATTTCCTTCTTGAAGAATGTCCAACCTTCCTGCACTCCTCTGCCCTTCAGGACTGCCTCCCAAGGGACTTTGTCAACCAGCCTCCTAAACAGGCCAAAGTCTGCCCTCCAGAAGTCCAAGGTAGCAGTTCTGCTGACCGCCCTCCCTACTTCCCCAAGAATTGAAAACTCTATCATTTTGTGATGACTGTGCCCAAGATGGCGTCCAACCATCACATCACCCACAAGTCCTTCTCTGTTCACAAACAATAGGTCCAGCAGGGCACCTTCCCTAGTTGGCTCACTCTCCAGCTGTGTCAGGAAGTTATCTTCCACACACTCCAAGAACCTCCTAGACTGTTTCCTCCCTGCTCTATCGTATTTCCAGCAGACATCTGGTAAGTTGAAGTCCCCCACGAGAACAAGGTCTAGCAATTGTGAGATTTCTCCCAGCTGCTCATAGAATATTTCACCTGCCTCTTCATCCTGGTTGGGTGGTCTGTAACAGACTCCCACCATGATATCTGCCTTGTTGGCCTTCCCCCTGATTCTTACTCACAAACACTCAACCCTATCGTCACTATCATCAAGCTCTAGTCAGTCAAAACTCTCCCTAACATACAGGGCTACCCCAGCATCTCTCCTTCCTTGCCTATCCGTTCTGAAGAGTTTATAGCCATCCATTGCAGCACTCCAGTTGTGCTAGTCATCCCACCATGTTTCTGTGATGGCAACCATATCATGGCTTTCCTGCTGCACAATGGCTTCCAGCTCTTCCTGTTTGTTGTCCATGCTGGTGCATTGGTGTAGATGCACTTCAGTTGGGCTATTGATCCTGCTACCTTTTGGGGGAAGAAGCCCTAATTCCTACATGACCATTCTCAGGTGCTTCCATGGTTTCTAACACATCAATAAACCTTGCGTCTTTGCTGCCACATGGATCTCCATCCCCTACCTCCACTGAGATGGCAGCCTACAGGACCGCACTAGCACACCATCCCTCAAACATTGGCATGCCGCCCTCAGGCTTATCAACCTCAGGTCCACCATTACTGACTTTCCCTGCAGAAACTTAAGTCATTGCTTTTCAGTATCAGATAAAAAAAAACCTCTGGAGATTGTTGCCGAAAGACATTTTTAGCATCAGAGGCACCAGCCTGGAATCTGCTTGGGCAATTCTTTGTCGAGGGAATGGTCCCAATAAAATAAATGGGACAATATTCATAAAAAAGTGCTGCATAACTGGACTCCTCTTGTTAGACTGCTAAAAAGACATGATTAGTACTAGGGTATTTATCTCAGAAGGTATGTTTAGTTTGCTTTACTATCTAGCTTGGTTTCCTAAACAAAAATTTCTAAATCCATTTTTGACACTGCAAATTCAAACAATTTTGCTCATGAGTATCTTCAATGAAATTAAGTAGAAATAGTCAAATTACACATTACATTACATAGGGCGACATATATGACATAGTATTTACGTGTGAAAACGTCTGCAGGACTTGGTTGCAAAACAATGGACTGATAGTGTTCAACTGATTGGCTAAAACTGGTTGATACAGTCCTAAAATCCAACTGCAAGATATTTGAGATAATTTAGGATAAAGATTTAATGGAAATGTCACAATTTTGTGTAAATAAAGTTCAAAAGATGGACAGCAGGCATAATACAGAAGAAGAATCATTTAACAGTACAGAGATGGGCTATATACACTACAATAATGACAATAGAAAGGCTCCAATTATGCAAAAGTGTGAGTACAGTACAGTGTACTGTAGAGTTTGGGGAAGCGTGGAGGCCCCAGTAGCAAATCTTTAGTTACACAGATACTAATCACATGGATAGAAAGCTGAATCAAACATTTAATAAAATTACAACTTTATTAGGTTTGAATTTAGAATGCTTGCAGAAGAAAAGAGTTCACCAGTTTTTTTGCTATATGGTTTGCTTGGTATATAGCTTTCGTTTTGGGCACTGGAATGGTTTGATTTTTTTTTCTCTCACTTGCACAATGTAAGAAGAAGAGAGAACAAAATATAAATGGAGTTAAAAGGATCAAACAACAGGCCTGCTCCCCAGCTGAGAGTGCGCCCAAAGAGCTATTTAAGCTTGGCTCAGGAGTGCTCTCCTGCATCATTTTCAGAAGAGTGGGCTGTGGGTATGGTGTTTTCCATCTTTTGCAAGAACATGAGCAAATGAAAAGAAGGAAAAAAAAAAGTTTCTTACACTTTGCTGTATGAATTTCCCCAAAGAAAGCGCTCACCATATTGACTAAAAATACAGTGTAAAATGCAATGCTATGTATTAGTACCACAACCACACTAGCTGTCAGAGTTATGGACCAGCATTGGCTTGTGCTATATTCTCTTGAGCACCTCCTTCCTTCCTGTTGCCCTCTGTAACCAGCAGCTATGGGACCTGGCCATGACTACAGCAATTCAGTCCCCGCAGACTGGCCCTCAGTGATACACCTCAAGGCTTGACAGGAACTGAATATTTTGAGAAGGAGCTCAGTGAATATAGCTTTTGCATTTCCCAGGGTTTATGGCAGTGAGGTCAGTTTGCTAATAGTTTACAACACAACATTTCTAAGAGATATGCTAATGCTTCATGAAACTTAAATGTTACTTTTGATCTATTCCATACTATAAACCGACAGTTAAATTTATGAAGTGGCAATAATCAGAGGGTTTTTCAGTCTTAATGTAAGTGAATTCCCATTTGTCTATGAATAAGCAAGCAGCACGGATTTGGTTCCATACCAACACCAGCTTTGCTGTGAGCCCCGGCAGCAGGGAACTGTCCTGCTTCTGCTCCCTGCAATGTGTATCTGTTACTACACCTCTTCAAGCACATTGCACAGCATAGCCAGTGGCACAGGCATTCTGGGTAGCACCCTGGGATGGCCAGAGGGTATGGCCATTCCTCTGGGGAAAAGCAAACACTGGGAAGGCCACGCAACAGCAAAACAGTCACCCAAAAGTGCATCTTCCCCAATAAAGGTGTTTAGACTCTATCACCCACAATTTAAGCCTGTCAACAGCACTGGCTGTGCGGAGGGAAGGGCTTTATGTACCAAAAAATGCTAACGAGATGTTTGGACTACCAGCTGAATTTTTCATTAGCAATATTTCCATTTGGGAATTCTTTAAGATGATTCAAAACTACTTCACTGGCTTTTTATTTCTTGTTTCATGTTCCACTTAAACTGCACCTGTCTTGCAATCCCTACAAGTAGCCCTGATGCCAGTAACGTTACTCTGGCAGCTGAGGTTTTAGGTTCTTAACCTACTTAAAAATAGTTCATTATTAACATTTGGGAAGAAAAATCACAGAGACATTTCCTGGTAGGTTACATGTAAGTGCTGCCACCAACTATGAGCATCACTGAGGCATTTTAATTTTACTCGGTAACCAGCCAGTTGTTGGGACTCACATCTCAATGGATATTTAATTAATTTCTAGAAATAGACAGTTCTGGAAACATTAATGACGTCTGTCACAGAGAGATCACAACTTCTGAAAAGCATATACCTGTTCCAAAATGGTGTTGATTCTGTCTACTTCACAGTCAATTAGGTATCTTTTTTCTTGCCGCCTGTCCATCTCCTCTATAATTCTTCTGAACTCTTGAACATCCTTTATGCTTCCTACAGATCTGGCTGTCACCTGCCAGTTGTTCTGTACTGCTGCTTCCATAATCGCCTGAAGAATGGAAAATCCTGTAGGGGGAAGAGACAACACAACCATTTAAAAACAGAACAAAAATAAAAGCTATTTTGAATGTTTGACAAAGGGTCCACAAAAACTTGCATTATCTAAAGGGACACAGACCAGCTAATAGCCTGCAAGTGCTTCATTACTTGAGAAAGCAACAGTGTAGGGACCAGTTTCTTCTTTCAGCTATGCCACTGCCAAAGTCACTGACTTCAGCAGAATAGCTTGGCGGTATATTACTGTGAGGCGTATCAGAATCTATTACTGTGAGGCGTAACAGAATCTGTCCAATATATCATATTATGATCCTCTCAGGGATGCTTATGGTCGTGCTGGGGTCTGTGCCAGCTGAGAATAGGAGCCTGCAGCCATTACTTGGGCAAAAGTCCATCAGCTTGAAGAGCCGGACAGAAGGGGTAATTTGCCTGTGCAGACTGCAGCAACGGGTCATTAACTGGCAAAGATCCAACCACTGCACAAGAATGCCAATTAAGTAATTGTACTGGTTATTGGAGCCACGAACCACAGGAGAGTATTTTACTGATACTCACTCTGATTTCAAAAAATGTTTTTAAATATGGAGTCTAGCAGCACTAACCACACTTTCAATGCTTTCATTAAGGTAATACCAACTCATTTAGCAGCCTCAACAGAGGAGAGAAGCAGCACAGAATGACCAAAGACTGCACAGTGGGAAACTATACAAGCAAACAGCATTTCATTTCTTGTGAACAGCCGTGCCTTGGCAGCAGACAGAACTCAAGTCTCTAAGTAAAAGGTGGTGGAACTGGGAACGGTAATCTCCTTCAAGTCATGCTATGTCGGAGTCATCAGACGTTCATTTGCATCCCTTTATTATGGTAGGTAGCTGGGAATTTGGTGAATTACCTGTTTTGATTGAGGAAATTAAAATTTTTGCATAGTTCTAGTTGTTTCAAATCTGGGCGGATGCCAACCAAAGACAGAGGTCATCTACTTCAAGCACACACAGTGGTTTCCAGTGGAGTTTCTTTGTATAGAAGCATCCATATGAGCTGTGTTTCTGTCCAGATAATCTATTTGCAAAACTTTCAGTCCAATCATTGAGTCATACTGTGGATTTCTTATCCACAGCCAGATTTGAGAAGCTCAGAATGTCTTCACACACACAAACACATAAACATACAGGATCAACAATCAATTGTGCTCTGTGATAACCAGTCCCCTACGCTTCTGAAACTGAAAGGAGTTTGAGCTACAGAGGAACAGCATGTTCACTGCTTCAAATTACACCAATAGCTATTCTGAACTCAGATATCATTGTAGGGGTACATCGATAACAAAGAACTCGTGCTGCAGTCTGATCTTCCGTAGCCTGCTGTAAATCTGTAGTGGCTGCTTGAAGCCAGAGGAGCTGCATCATTACCTCATTACAGACACAAACAAGGAAAAGTGTGATTTTCTAGATCACAGTTACATTATTATAATTTACCATGTGACTTCCTTAAGTCTCATTCAAATGTCCTCACTTTCCCTGTGCAGCCTCCTTGGTTCTTAATGCTTTTCTTTGTATGAATGCACTTTACTATCCCATGAAAGGTGGTGACAATTAATATGTACGCTGGTTGGGAATCCCTTCTGGCATCTTCTTTCCCCTGAGACTATTGAAAGGGAGGCATTTACATATGTATAGTACAATGAACTCAGTCTTCCTTAACATCATATTTTACAAAAATGGCTGTGATGTCTGTGACAGCACTGTGATTCCATTACGTGTAGGAGGAAGATCTAAGCCTAAGATATTTGGTTGGCTGCAAACAAGGAATTTTGATGTGGGAACATAAATATACTAATGGGGATTTACAAATGCTTTATGTACAAAGATGTGCTTTTAAAAAAATATGATTCCACTAAGTAATGAATATTTACAACTTTGTTTCATCATTCATATAATGTCTAAGTATGAACCTTAGGCTTGCTGTAAACAATAGAAAACAGTCCATAAATCTATTTTTTCTCCCCAAATTGAACAAAATGGTTCAAAATATTATAAAAAAGTGACACTTTAAAAAAACCTGTAGCTCTATTTTTTACTAATAACACATACAAAACTTACAAATTGTCTGAAGGGAAGAAGTGAAAATGAACATGCTGGAGAGCAGATGCCATCGGGTGACTGCCACGCACCCGGTTTCAGTTAACACTGTTTGAGTCAGAGCTTGCTTTGTCAAACCTTGAATATCCCACAACAAAGCTGGGCAATTTTCCTAATTTTGTGCAATTGCATGTTTGTGTGGGTGTGAGCGTGTGTGTTTTTGCATGCGTGTGTATTAGTCAGTGGCTACCATTTCAAGAAAGAGAAGAGCAAGGTTACTCAGCAGCCTTTCTCCTATGCATGAAAATACAATTACAGTAATCTTTGTGTGAAGAAGTTCCAGAGCTTCATCACTTCTGTCTTCTCTACCTCCTGTCTCTCCTTGTCACACCAAGTCTTTACAGTCACAGTCCCCTCTGCCCTTGCCTGTTCTTGAAATCTTCCGTATGGTCACCGTCTGTGCTGTGCCAGCTCGCCTCTCTTGGGCCCTCTTCCTCTCCCGTCCTCGCTTTGAGAAGTACCATTTGCCCTTCCTGCGATGGCTCATTAGGCCAGTCCTCTGACGACCCTTACAAAGCCCATTCCCTTTGCTTTACAAAAGCATGGTTCAAAGCTCCTGCTTTCAGGAAGGCAGCACACTTGCAAATGCGCGTTCACTGTTCCCAACCTCTGATCTCTCTCCATGCCTATTGCCTTCAGTGCCATTTACTACATTTTACATTGTTACCCATTACGTGATATTTCTGTAAACAACATGTTCCAGGCTCCAGCTGTACTTTACCATTAAGAGAGCTGTTACGTAAGTAGTGTGATTGTTTAAAGAAAAGGACCATTTTATCTTCAAATGTTAACTTTTCTTTCTCCTTAGCATAACAGTGCAAGCTGTGACATTTCGGAGGTACTGCCTGGCTAATGAATGGGGAAATTATTTTCCCTGTTCTGTGCATGTCAGTGACCACACCTGTACACCGAGCTTTTCCATTCCCTGCCTTCCAGTAAACATGCTGTGTGAACGCTTCACAAGCGATGCTTGCCCCTGAGCACCCTGGAGGTGCTGAACTCTCATGGGTGCCTCTTATCTCATTCACCCTAAAGGAAACCAGCCAGCCACGGCAACTATCTCTGTTTTATAGTTTTTCTATGGTCTGCATCAGATCTATCCTGAAAGACTAAAGGACTGATAATTCACCACAGGTCTGTGAAGAAGCCATGCAGGAAAGGCTTTCATTAATACGGTTGCTGGTTTATAATACTTCAGTTGATAAAGCCAAAACTATTAGATAAGACAAGAAAAGCTGACATCCTCCTAGAAGTTGACAGCAGTGAGATCATCTTAAAACAGGTTCACAATACCATTACTAAAATTCAGAGGTTGTTCACTCTATAGTCATTAACACAAATATAGACAACATTCATTCAGACCCCAATCTGATCTTTCAATCTCTTTTTTTTAGTCATACCTTGGATGTGAAAGAGCAGCAGGATGGAAGGCATGCATTTTTCTGGAAGCACTGCTTCTGAGGCTAGCTCGTCTGACGCCACCACATCCCTTCACTGCACTATGTTATTAACATGTTGGCATTACTGATTTACAAATACATCTGGTCACACTTGTCCATACTTGCCAGGTCATGTAACAGACCCATATTATGTTTTCGTGCCTTTTAGCCTTGTACTGGGAAGGGGTTGCTCCTGTGATTTTTGAATGCAATCTCACGAGTCAATCTGGTTTGCACCTACTAAAAGCTTAGACAATCCTGGCCTTAATATTCAAATGTGTCATTGTCTGGCTTATTCTTAAAGTATTGCTGATTTAAAAGAGCTAACCCTCATCTAAACAGTCTGCAAAATGATTGGGCTGGAGGTAGATATAGTAATAAAACTAGAACAAAACAAGTGCCCAGCTTACCTCTCAGTGAGCTGAAGCAAGTATTTTGAGTTTTGCTGACTGAAGCTTGCAAAGAGGGAAAATATTCAATATAAATTTCCCTCAAAGCAGGGAAGATATTATTTGTTGCAATGCTCCCTCTGTACTTTAAACAACCCAGACAGAATTACATTCTAGGCAGTCCTCTCTGCAGCTGGACTAAGATACAAATTCACCCAGTATCTTCATACTTCTGCCAGGGAAGCAAAGCCTGTACCTCAGTCTTCCAGATCATCCTTTTGATGCAAGCACCTCTCAACTGACCCTACTAGCACAGGTGAATAGGACATTTCACTCTTTTGCATCCGTGAAAGCTCATGAAACTTTTCGCACATCCACGTAAGCGAAATTCATCTGAGCAGTTCACTCAGCCATATGAAATTCTACGTACTACATCATTGAACTTTTGTTTAAATGACAGCAATCATTAATGTGTCATGAGTAAATGACCACACTGGAACATCTGTAGCATCACGTGAGCCCTCACAGTGGGCACCAAAGTACTTACTGACAAAAAATTACCACTTATGTAAATCACTCTTCTGAATGCTCCTGATAGGAGGCTAAGGTCTGACATCTTAACAGAAATGAAAGGGCATTTGCTTGCGGTCCCTCTTTCTTGTGCCTTGCTGAGTACCAAACACCTTCGAGGGGTGTATTTTCCTGGCATGCAGCGTGCTTGTACCACCTGAATGAACATCAGCTCTGATCTGAATACCTGTGTTTTGAACTGCGTATCTGGGACATGATATGAAGAACTAAGCTTCTGGCCTGTGAGTGAACTCCAGGGATTTAAGTGCAGAGCTGTGTTTGACAAGGGCACAATGAATGCACCAGAAAGGAGGCCATCAAGGCAAGTGCTTCCCCAAGACAAATACAAATTCTATGACGCCAGCTTACATTTCAAGCATAACAGAGGTCTTAAGTTGAGATATACTTGGATATTTTGTGTGTTTGGCACCGAGCCTAGTGCTAATTTAAAAGCAAACAGATCAACATGTTAGGCGTGAGTGAAAAACAACTAGCCAACCCAAAACACTCCCCATCATTCAAAATCCAAACACGTCAGTTAGGCAAGTATGCTCTGGATAACCTATGTCTGCTTAACAATTTTATAGTTTGGGAAGAAGCAAGGAACAAGCTACTAAATTAGTCACCAGTAAGAGATGCAGCAAATGACTAGTACAATGGAGTGCTCTTTCAGTCTAACACATGTAAGTTCCAATTATTAAATAAAAGTAGAATAACTGCATTCCATCTGTTTTTGACCTGATCACTTCTACCTGGTAACCAGCACGTAAACTGTTAGACCCCACTATTGCGGTAGCAGACAACCTTCTAGATCAAGTAGCAAACACATTGTAACGTTATTTTTTTCCTCTGCTTTTTCTATTCAGTAAACCTCTAGTTTCCCCTGTACATATATTAGTTACATTATTGCAACCTGTCATCCATAAACAGAGAAATCTACACAAATAGGTATGTCAGCTTGGTTGAGTGAATGTGAACTTGCCTGGCTCTGAAGGAGAATTTAGAAGAACCATTCTGGTCCGCGTTTGCTCAGGATGGGATACAGCTAAACATGCAGGAATTCAGATCTGCTGAATGCAAGTAAAAGACTTTTTTGTTTGTTTGCTTTTTAAATGGTTCTTTCTGAATGCATTTCACCTTGATCTGTTCTTTCATAACAACCTTGTATCTAACTCACCCCTCATTTTACTCAAGTTTTAGGTCAGTCCAGCTCCAGTGTTTTTGAATGAAGCTGTGCCAGTGTAAAATGAGAATGATGTAGTAAGGGATCAAAGAGTACAATGACCAAGGGCAGACATAAAGATGCCATAAGCAGTGCTGTCACTTCCGTAAGGGGACTTATTCATATGACTTTCGCAATGATGTGGGCAAGTGTCCTGGTGTAGGACAGATAGGTATACCTCAATACAACAATATGATCCAAAGTTTATCGAACGAGCTGTGTTCCAGTTTTAGCTTTGCTATGCAAATCTTTGTTTAAATATTTCCAAGGGAATAATAATTGAGTGATTATAGTTTCTGGATGCAGATGGGTAACAAAACAGATGAGATGGGAACACTTTAAAATGAGAGTATGTTCTGCTTGAGGAAAATATAACAGGTAAACAATTGCGCAGAGAAGGCAGAAGAACAAGCACAGAAAATCAGAGAAAGGAATAATGTATTTTGAGAAGTGACAGAAGGTGAAGAGCATTGTGTTGTCCAGTGGGCATGGGCTGTAGGGTATCCTCTGTGTACTTATTACTAAGAACACTCGATACTGATGCTATCAGAAAGCTGACAGAGGTAGTGGTGAGGCCGTTCTGTCACCAGAGGATGTTGAGATCTGGGAGACATGGGCCTAGGGGTAGTGGAGAGCCCTCCCAAAAGGAAAACTTTTTTCACATGCAAATGGAAAAATAGTAAAACTACATTAGCATGAAAAATAATTAACTTCCAAGCTTTAGGAGATCTGAATAAAAAAAATAATTACAACTGCTTAAGTACAGAGAGATTTCATTTGTCAAGCTCTACACTGAGTCCAGGGCTTTGTCCAGCAGAGCCAAAAACCTAAAACTATGCAGTAAGCACAGTACTGTCACACATACAGTGGGATGCAAATCTAGGGAGTTCAATTCCAATGATATTCCTGCCCAATACCAATTTCCCGGAGTGCCCTGAATTCTCCAGCAAGGACACGCTCCAAGTGACATTAGCAAATTCAAAATAAACCATTTGCTGAGTACAGCCCTGCACCCTACTGGTATCGGGAAGCTAACACCATAACCTTAGTAAAATATCATAGCCTTGCCTGGATGCAGCCTTCTGTAGTGGCTTCTCTCCCTTCTATTCACCTTTGAGCACTTCTATCCCATGACCATACTGTTTTGCAGCCTCACATACTGCCTCTTGTAGGGAGCTAGTTAGAATGAGCCCACACCAAGCCCTGCTGCTTGCAACAGGCCAGCCTTGAGCTGAAAAGCCTTTGAATGATTTAATCAGAATAGAAGTTTGGGTAAAAAAGAAGAAACCAAGATACGCAGATATTACCAACCACTTCCTTCAGAATATCAGAGCTGGGTTTTTTCACTACTCCTGTCCATTGGTTACTGAAGAAACTAGATCTGGCCACCATGGATAGAAAACACCTCAGCCATAATCCTCTTGATGTCAGATGCCATAAAGTTCACCACAGAGAGGCCTAAGTGAGATGCTTTGGCCTTAGTCTGTCCTTAACTTCAGGCACATTTGGATAACGGTCTCTTAGGTTGTCTTTCTAGTTGAGAGAGAGAGATGCCGTGTAATTTTTCTGTGTTTGCAACATGCGTGGAAATCAGTGGAAGAAAATACATAAAAGAATGAAGTTGTGTAAGGCAACATTATGTAGGTATCACTCACAACCTTTACCTGCAATTGAAAAACTGAAAGAGAACAAAAATCCCAATGTGTTGACTAGCACTCAACTGATGAGGCTAATTACTGCACATTAAAAATACATACCTAATTGTGTTTACATATTTATCTCAGCAAAAAGATTCTAATTAGGAATCAGAGAGTTAGCAATTATCAGGCTGGAAAAGAAAACCTAACTTGTCTGCAAAACAACTGTAGCACATTCCATGTGAAGCCAGTTCTCAGAGGGAAAGCTTACAAACCCCAAAATCAGAGCATGCGCAGATGTTGCAAGACATGGAGAATTTAACTCATCTTTTGGTGACAATACTGACTTTGAGGAGATACATTTGGCCTATCGTATGACTTGGAGAAAAATAGAAATGAAAAGCCACCCGATAAATAATGCAGCAGTGTACTGCTTCTCAGTGATGAGCCAAGCTGTTGAACTACCTTTCTCAGCCTTGACTGTGGCTGGTCTGAGCGAGGCGGTGCAATGAACACTGTCTTTACCTCAGAAACAAAAGGTCTGCTCCTGTATATAACACTAATACTGGCCTTCCCACTGCCATTGCTACAGCTATATGGAGTGCCTTCCTCTCTTCAATGAGCCTGCAAAACTCCTGATGTATCTTTGCCTTAATAACACATTTTAGCCCAGCTTCATTGTTTCAGAAGCACATCATACGTGGGCCTGTATCTCCCACAGAGTGGTCTACACTTAACACAAAGCAGTGCACTTCACATGAGATGTTTTCGCGCCATTCAACTTTCAGAAAATTCTTACAAAAACATTAATAATGCTAACAACAATGCTAAATAACGCTCAAAGCACTGCAAATTAACAGACTTATTGTCAACATTCCCATAAGAAATAGGCAAATAATAAATTTGACATAGAATAAAAATATTATTTGGCCTATCCCATACAGAGAATTAGCAACAGAGTCAATTTTCAAATTCAGGTTCTCCTGATTCATATCTAGATTTATTTTTATTTCAAGCTGTAACATAGTTGAACATAGACTTTTAAAGATTCATGTATTGCCTACAAACACACTAGCCACTGAAATTATACAGTAAAAACATCAGTATAGTATCTCAGAATATATTTTCCTCATATCTGATTTGCTAGAGTAAATTGAACAGCTACCTAGCCTCCAGTGAACTGGGATACTGATGGAAAGCATTATTTATTATTCCAGGTAAAGTTGCACAATCATGATACAATTACAAAGAGTTAAAAAGGAAAGTATTGCGTGGAATTATCATCTGAGAAAAGAAATAAAAATGAATTATTTTTTCATCTTAAATAACTTCTTTAGTCAAAAGAGAATATTAGTGCATTTATTCTGTTACAGGCAATAACTGTTCTGGAAAAAGGAAACTTATCCACTTATCAACAGCAGAGGATTTTGAAAATAGCTAAAACTTGGCCTCACATATCACTGCATTCATCTAAAGAGCTAAAGATGTAATTTCAAT
>WAAD01039664.1:0-18099 GCA_013389945.1 Fregata magnificens
TGATCTTAGAGGTCTTTTCCAACCCAATGATTCTAAGAAGGGGCAATCCTGGAGAGACAGGGCAAAAGACTGCCCCCCGGGCAGCAAGACAACTGCAGCAGAATAATTAACTGATCATCCTTACCCTCCCACCTTGCTAAGGTACTGGACGGGAAAGGAGTACAGACTTTCATGCTTAATATAATCTAAAACTGGTTTTTTTTCTTTATTTCTGGTCTGTTTTATTTTTTCTGGCTTATTGATGGAAAGCTTACTTAATCCTTTTCTTTTGCTAAACTGAAACCAGGTTTTCCTGCTAAGCAGCTGCAGTCCCTTGCATACAGAAGGGCTGCCTGTGATTCTACATGGTCTTGCAGAAGGTACAAGCTGACACAACGCTGACTGTGGAGCTACAGAGCTACAAGCTAGAAGCCATCAGAGAGGAAGAGGAGAGCTGGAGCACGTAGCAGGAACAGCTAGACAAGTGCAAATCAGCTAGAGCAAGCAGCAGCATTTACTTTCTCAGGAAGACAGTAAGCAAGTCCTAAGGTGTTACTGATAAGAAGGAAGGAAACTGGTGGTTTATTGGCTATGCTAAAAATATATATCCATACACACTGGAAAAGGAGTGATTGGTCTCTACAGTATCTGGTTTTCTCCATCCTATCTTTCTCTTTTCTCCCTTCAATAAACTTACGTTTGTTAATCCATGCTTTTAAAGGGGAAAAGTTAGGTCATTGAGCACCAGATAGTTTAACTTTAACCCTTTTTGTGGTTCAGTCTCACATTCTTTTATTATGACCACTAGAATTTAAAACCAGCCATTGCTCCTGCAGTGAAGTCCTGGTGAAAAGCTCCCATATGCTCTATGCAAGACCCTCAGATGAAGTAAAACTATGTGTTTCTGCTGAAGGAAGTGGAGAAATTATTTTTCTCATCCTCAGCTGCTGAAAATAACTCATTGCATTTTTCAAAATGCAGTCCGTGCGCTCTCTCTCTGCCTGGGAGAAGGAAAGACCATACCACAGGGGAGGTCAGGTTTTCTCTACAGCTTGACGTCCTTGAAACCTGCGCTTGCTGCTGTGAGGGCAGCAGGGCTGCCTGTGGGCATCAGCTGCGATTATTGCTCAGGTCCCTCAACGGCTTGAAGGAAAAACACATCTGCCTCTCTGGCAGAGCTCAGTTAGAGGGAACACTGGTCTTCCCTTCTTTTTACCAGCAGGTAGAAAATAAATTGGCTGCTTACCTTTTTTTCATTTATGTACATGAAAACATGAGTCATTTTTCTTTATAAAACTAAATGTATTCAAAATTGCTTAAAATCAAATTAGGTGAGTCTAGTTTAAAAAACTAGAGCTGTGGTTTGAAGGGAAAAGGAAACCCTGCATCAGTGGAAATCCTTACCTGAGCCTTACGGAAGAGGGTGCTTGAAAAGGTGAAGTCAGCTTGGGAGAGCAGTCACTTCCAAAGGTGCAGAGAGAACATTTTCCTCATTCTGGAGCACTTATTTGGCTGTTCAGAGCTGAGAACTGGGAGGTAAAAGGAAGGGCAGAAAAGTTTAATTTTACTCTTCTAATCTATGAATATAAACAAGATGTAAAATGAGATTTATTACTGTTAAAATCTTGAAGGTCATTATGACCAGGAGCTAAATTCAAATCACTGGCTAAGGTTCGTATTATTTTTATTTAGTAAATCACTTAGTTTTACATGTTGGACATGTTTTGATAAGCCTTCTCTTTTGCAATATGCATATAGTACTCCTATGTAATTACAAGGGAAAAAAGAAGAAATGAGATACCTCTCTCCACACATACAAAGCCCTAGCTGAAATGCTGTCTGGGGCTAACTGAATCCCAGTTCTCTTCCAGAAGCTGTTTAACTGAGATCACAAGAAAAAACCATTAACTAGGAAAAGCAAACGGGTCTTCATCAGCCTCCAGCACCATAAAGAAAGTAAAAATTATTAATCTGAATAAACATGTTAAACCTTGTAACTGAGTGAAGAATAGCTGTGGGTCCTGAGTGTATCCCCAGTTCAGCCAAAAGATGTGTTGGATTTTATCAGCAAATGAGAATCAGACTTTCTCTAAGGAGAAAAAAAAATCCTGAAAGCCCGCACATAGCAAAAGGTAAGCAATAATTTAAATTGAAGCTCCCTGCTTTTTGATTTAAATCATGATTAAACATGATGTTTTAAATCATCATGATAAATGAATTTCCCCTCTTGTCAGGACTCTCCTTATTAAACTGACACATCTAAATTCTCAGTCAGAAAGGCCCAGCTATTAGTCAACACAGGTCCCCGGGGGGGGGGGGGGGGGGTTTNCCCCCTTTTTTTAATCTAATTCAATTTTCTTCTATTGATTCTGTTTTTATCACAGATACCCGGCTTCTTTGTCATAAGGAATGTGTCACCTGCAGTTAAAATCACGCTAAGCAGAATAGAGATTGCCCGGAGCACGTGGTAAAGATGTATATTAAGAAAACGCAGAGGAAGGTCATACTTTGCCTAGGTTTTTTAGGATCTGTGTCCATATGAAGTCTCCCTCCCACTCAGTCTTGCTTTTCTGGTTACCGTTTTTTGGTGCTCAAACCAAACGAGACCCAATATACCTGCCCAAGCCAACCACGAGACTTGTGGCAGCAGGTTCCCCCTGCAGCCTCCTTCTCCCCAGTGCTACCCAGCGGGTCCCTGGTGTGGCAGGAGAGGACAACTGCTTCTCGACTCCTGTCATCATAGCTTTGCACACCCGTAGCTTTGTTTGAGCAGATGCTCTGCCAGTTTCTTGCGTGTTGGGGGGCAAGCAGATTTGTTTTCTCCAGCAGACACTTCAGCAGTCAAGCTTGTCTCGACCCTCTCTGCCTGATTTTGGGCACCACAACACCCGGGCATAGAGAGACAACTTACAGCACAACACAACAAGCCCACCTGGGAACCCAGGTCCAGCTGCATGGCAGCAACAAAGCCTGACTTTCTGTGGAAGGGGGGACAGCTGCAGAGGCACTTCCATGCCCACATGCTGTTGACGACTCTAGGCGGGTTGCCAAACCTATGGGAATTTTTACCTTACTGCAATATTGGCCCAGTCCACGAGGGGCCATTGCAGAAAGCTCTTCCCCTGCCACTGACCCTGGTTTATTCTAATTCAGTGCTCTTCTGAGAAGGTGCTCGTAAACACCATTAAGTGTGCTTCAGTCATGTTTGATAATTCTTTTGGATGATTTTATATACGTCTGTCAGCAACCAAACGAGGATGCAAACTCTAAGTTTTTACTAAAACACCTTTTCCTTTAGTAACCTCTAATTGTCCATTTGTTCATTGCATATTGTCATGTAACTTCTGGTGTTTTATTTTCTTTGCTGATGGTCCAGTATACTGGGGTTTTACTGCTTTTAAGTAACAAACAAGAAAACCCAAATGAGGAAACCCTGGTACGTAGCAAGCATCTTTGTCATGCATGTGGAGTGTTGACACACCGGGGAGGTAGAAGGGTGATTGCCGATGAGAACTGTGCAGACAACAGTGACAGACAAGCAATCGCAGCACCCAAGGACTGAATTGACTGTGGGAAAGCAAAACTGGGGATTTTGTCGACAGCCAGGACGCTAGGCAGAAATGGGACTGTCCCTCCCTGCAGAGATCAGGGAAGATGGGCCAGACCTTACTGGTTTAACTGCACAATCTTATCTGCTGCCGTAGGAAGAACTTTACCTGCAAATTAAACTTCAGAAATGTAGAACAAGGATCAATCACATTTCAGTTTGATCCTTGGTGGGTTACCAATATCAATATCATGACATTAATAATGACCTGTGGATTCTTATTGTAAAAAGGGAAGAAAAGTCACATAAGAAATGCTTGCAAAACAGCACTTACCCATTTTCTTCATTTGTGTAAATAAACTGTAATATTAATATACTGATTCATAGTCATTTAGTACTATAGTATTACTAATGTAACACTACTGATGTAGTATTATTAAACTGATCAATAAACTGTAGATAACTGCTGCTCGGGAGTAAGCCTAGATGTTTGTAAATACAGCGTCTCACAATGGGGTGTGTTAATAGTGTTGTATGGATTTGACATTTTCCTTTTCCCCCTTTTGTGCTTTCCTGCTGTCACTGACATTGTCGTTTTGCAGTTAGCTTACTGTGCAGGCAGCCCAAAGAACCTGCAATGGCCTGAAAGTGAATATTATCATTAGTTGCTATTTCTTGGAGCATAGTGCTTTTTAGGATGATAAGGAGAGGGCCAAATTCGTAGCATCTTGGGTGCCACCAGCACTGTTGAACTCAGTCCCCTGTTGTGTCAGGTAATGCAGAGCAGATGTGTATCATCACAGACAGGACAGCAACCCCACGTACCCAGCAAGGCCATGTACCCTCCACATGCCTCAAGAGGCTTCCTGGCACAGCCTAAAGGACATACAGGCTGGTTATACAGTCACCCGCCAGTGCCCTGGATCCAAGAGAAACAGTAGCTTCAGGTGATCCTAAAAGCAGATCACGCTCCGTTGTACAGAGCAGAGCAGAAAGAACAGCACATCTCTCCACAAATCTGTCCTGAAGGGAAAACTGTCTTCTGAACCCAGTCTAAAGATTGCTGTTAAGTCTGGCTGTGTTGCAAGGATGCACCAGAGGCATCCACAGCAATGTAAGGCTCATGCCGTATAAGTCCTGTCTTGACTATGGTCAGCTCCAGGAGCAGTGTTGGGGAATGGTAATATTCTTTGCATCCTTCTATAATAATATTAAAATAACACACAGTTTGGTGTGAATTTGTAAATAAACCATGAAATGGTTCATGTGCTCACAGTTCAAGGTTTCTTGAATCTGATACAATGGCAGTTTTCTCCTTTGCTGTACAAAGAGGATCTTGAAGAGAGAGCAGTCCATAAAAGCAGCACACTAAAAGCCACTCAGTCATGCCCACATTTGCCCAGGCTGCTTGCCAACAGGGTACCCCTGAAGTTCAGCCCCTTCAGTCCAGAAGTCTGAACACTTAATTCACTTCTCATCCTCCTAAGTATTTGGGCACATCATTCCCACGACTACATGTCACGGGAAATTAAACAGAGCTTTGAGTACCTCCTTCAAAGCATACTCGAGAATACTTGTGCTTCATGCAAGGAAGCACGAAGGATTTCCTGGGCTGACAGGGCAGGAACCGCAAGTCACCATGTCATCAAGCCGTTTCTCATAGGAAGGACCACGTATTTTAATTTTCCTGCCCAAGTACTCAGTTGAGATACCACCCAAGCGAGGGCTAGTTCCTCCCTCTTTGCAGGTGAACGAGATGCAAAGCCCGTACCTGCTTTAGGGGGAGGTTCACCCTTTTCGAGAAGGGTGCGAGATACCAAAGCCACCGACACCACAAGGGAAAAAAGCCCCGGGGGGCGAGCGGCGGTGGGGCAGCGGTGCCCTGCCTTGCAGTGGCACCTGGTGGCCCTGCGGGAGATTACACCCGCGGCGTGGGCACTCCTGCTCCCTGCCCGCCCCGCACACGCAGGACTGGTGGGCTCACCGCGGGGCTCTTGCCGGGATGTTTTTTGCTGCTCGGGAAGGGGGGGGTGTTAAATATTGATATCGTTTCTGAGGATGCGGTTGGCTGAGGCATCATGGATGTGAATTCAGGCTAATCGACACAGGATGTATTGACCGTGAAATGCATCCGCAGGGCTGAGTCAGTCCCGTCATCTCTCAAGGTTATGCAGCCCCATTTGTTGATGAGTATCTGGGACAACTTCACAGCCAGTCCCGCTGCTGTTTGGGCACTGGTGCACAGAACAGTGTTTTGGGTACCCACAGTCACCCCCGCTACCTGTGGCAGACCAAAGTACAGGCTCCGTATCTCCCAAAATTAGGCTACCTCCATCCATCCACCCTGGACACCCTTCATGCACTACAGCTGCCATGCAGCCCGTGTCAGGGCAGATCTCAGGGCCTCGACTGAGGACAGCAGGTCTGTCACACACCGGGGGACACATCTGTCCCCACACTGCAGCAGGGAGGGAAGCCAGCTGCAGGCATGTGGCCTTGCTCCATCACATCACCATTGGATGTATTGTGGTGCCTGAGCCTCTCCGACTCAGGAGGTGGGGCGCCCATGAGCAAATCAAAGCTT
The DNA here is from genome assembly GCA_013389945.1 of Fregata magnificens. Lineage (NCBI taxonomy): Eukaryota > Metazoa > Chordata > Aves > Suliformes > Fregatidae > Fregata > Fregata magnificens. Next base: position 6,111 of record WAAD01039664.1, read on the forward strand.
TCACCAAGCAGTGTTCCATCCTGGAGCAAGAAAGAGGCCAAGTGGGCTGCAGTCTTGTGAGGCATGTCCCTGACTCAAAGGGTTTGAGGTGGGAGCTAAGTGGGTCAGATCTCCCAGTCCCCCAGCAGCAACTGGTGCCTCAGAAGAGAGGGATCATTGCCCATGATCCTGGGCTCAGCATTCAGTACCTTTTTGGGAAGACACATTTCTGCCTCTCCTTTCCTCTCCATTAGAAGCCTGGCACTTGCTCCCAATTCCTCTGCTTTTCGCCTCAGTAGACTTAGCATTTACGTTCCATGGGCAAATGCTGCAAAATCCCATGTTGCCCTGTGACAGTCTGAGTCACTTCTGTGCAGAGCCACAGGTGACAGAGATAAAGGAGAAGTCATTGTCAAAGGGCTGAGATTTGACCCCACACTGCCAACAGCTCCCTCTGAGGAAATACTGTAACACCTTTGACTCTGTGAAGCATGGGCATAACTGGGCCAAGAAAAAAAAAAACACCAAACCAAACCAAACCAACAACAACAAAAATCAGCGCAAGAAATCTACTGTTTGGTTCCCTTATAGAGAACTTCAGAGTCTCAAAAGTGGACTTTCAAAGTGGCAGGGTATTCAGATACAGGTGTTGAATTACTTAGCCTCTTCTCCAAAGAAGATGTCCCAGGCAAGGGATACTCCAGCAGGACATCTGCTTGAGTCTGCAAAGAGCCTGGAAAGAAGTGCTGCCACAGATAATCTCTGCTGGCACCTTAGCAGTAGATTTGGCCACGGACAGGGGAAATGCCCTCAGGAAGCTGACCCCCTCCATGGAAATGAGAAACATCTTTCTGGTGGCTTTTCCCATGAGTACAGGAATGAGTACCTTTACATAGCAGCTCATGACGAGGTACAGAACAGGTGCAGCACAGCCTCTAGCTGCTCTCCACTGGTGCTGGGGTGGACTTCAAAGGCAAAATATTGCCTATGAGACTGAAGAGACAAGGAGTCATACACACACTTTAGGCTGACTTCACAGCAGCTGTATCTGCTTCTCCATAACTGTAAACATTTCTATAGCCTTGCAGCTTTCCATAGCGCCCAAAGCACTGTTGCTGCTCCTATAGAAAAAACTCTGGATATCTCCCCCCTGTCCTCACCAGCACCCCCAGAGCTGGTTTCCTGCCCAGCAAACTAATTTTTTGCTCTAGAGCAGAGCCCTGGTGTCAGGTAGCAGGCATGCCTCTTGGACAGGTGGGAGAGGGGATGCTGGAACAGTTGCAGCATGGGGTCATAGACACACGCCAGTAGCCCTGCCCAACAAAATTGGTTGTCTCTGCAGTCACCACCATCCTCCCACGATGCCACCCAGCATTTGAGTTATCTACAGTCTTCTGTGCCCTGGTGCTCTCACCAGCTCCCACACTGTGGACCGGTGCTTCAAGCGTTAAAGAGCCCTTACCTTGAATTTACATTTATGCTATTCTGATGACATACAGCAGCTTCTGAGTAGGATTAAATCACATTACACTTACTATAAGCCCCTTTGCAATGCCCTAGCAGTATGTACAGGGATTTAGGATCCAGTGAATTATGGTTCCTTCATGCTTGGTTCTCTGTTACCAGGTTACCGGACACATTTCCCTGTGCTGATTGATGCAGCTTTAATTAGTTTTGATTAGCAATCCTACCACAGACGGCACAAGCTGGATCACAGCTGCACAAGTGAGTTTGGTGTTTGCGTGAATAAAGCAACATTGCTACATACAGAGGTGAGGACCATGGGTATGCAGCCTCCTGCTCAGTGGGAGGATGGTGTGGCAGTGATTTCCACCATGCCTGATGAGTTTTGACAGTCCTTCCTGCAGCAGTGGGGAAGACTGATCCTTTTCGTAAAAAAAGAATTCTTGAAAATCCAGTAAGAATAGCAAATAGTGTGGACATCACCTTCCACCATCTCTGAGCTGGGCAGGCCCCCCGAAAGGCAAATTCTTGTTCAAGAGTCCTTGCATCTGTTTGTTTCCTTCACACTCTAGACCTGAGTTTAGGTGATGTATTATTTAACCACATTTCCTACCTTAATAACTATCACTGACACCTCCTTGTGCAGGATGCAAGAGGTCTGTTTTTCCATGTGCCAGGTGGGCCACCATCAAGTGGGCTGTGCAAGTATGTAACAGGGGTAACCCTGGCTGCAGTTAAACTGCACTGTAGTCACAGCAATTCCTTGCCCTTGCTTGCATGTCTCCAGCTCTGTGGAAAGCTCAGTTTTAGGCCCCTACAGTAGTGGTGTATCCCTCATAACAGGACTTGGCACTCCAGACAATGTCACAGGGGTGGTCTGACATGACCTGAGCAGGATTACCTCCTCCTGATGCCATATGCACCTGAGGAGCATGCCCCCCCAGAAGACAGATTCATGTCAGCATGTCTAGTCCAACTTGCCCTACCTTAAGACCACCTCAAAGTTGTCTTCCAGAGGTTTTCAGGTGTGTTATCAGTATGCTTAGCTCAACCTCCTGGCCACTATCTTCTCTGCCTCTATCAAACAGACCCTGAAAAGCAACACCAATTCCCTTCCAAAGCACTGTTGACAGTCACGGCAATGAGGCTGTCCCTGGGGAGTGTTCTTCCCCAGTAGGAACCAGCACACAAAGTTGCTCTGCCTATCTCGGGGGACTCCTCCCCTTCTGGGGTAGGTTGACCCTCCTAAAATAAGAGCAAGTCTTAATGCTGCATTCCATAGGGCATCTTAAAAACAGCTCTGCGATGACAACCAGTGTCCTTCAGGGCATGGCGCTAGCTCTTCTGCCCCTACAGGGTATCCCTCTCCAACCTCACCTGCAATCCTCCTTTTGTCTTCTTTCCCACTCTCTCTATCCCATCCCACCAGAAGCAGCACCCTGTTGGACAGGCTGGCCTTCTGCAGGAGTCTGAGGAGAGACAGGGAGCAGGCTCTATCAACAAGAAGGTGCCACAGCAAGGGAGCAGACCTGGGTCCAAACCCAGCTGCTCCAGGTGATATTTCAAGCCTTTGCTTCCCATTTAAAGAGTGGAGCCCAGCGAGCAAGAAGCACTACTGAGCATGGAGAGGAACCCTCGCCCAGTGACAACAGTCCCAGCAAAGCTGCCTTGCACACCTGTCCCCTGTGCCTCGACAGCCCAAGGGTCTGGGACCAGCTTCTCTGCGGCAGACGCTCATTTGAAGCTGGAGTTTTAAACCAAACCAAAAGTGCAGTCCCTCTGTCACACCACCCTCCAAGTGACCCGCAACCTGCCGTGACAGTCAAGATGTTGTCCCTGTGGCCGAAGCCTACTGCCTGGATTCCTGGTCACGTTTTGGCTGTGGGCTTTGGCTCTAGTCATTAGGCCAGGCAGTCCAATTCTGACCTCTCAGACAGAAGAAGAAGAAGGGTTTTTCTTTAAATGCTAAATTAAGTCTTTTTAGGCAATGAAGGGGCCTTTTCTGATCAGAGTTTGAATCTACTTCCATTATTAGGGGTTTTTTTCTGTGTACTGCTCCCACCCCTGGAATGGATCTTCTTGGGTTTCTGTGGTCTTTGCACAAAATACACAGCACGGAGAGAAAGGATGTGTTTTTGCTGACTTGGGGAAAATGGCAAACAACCAAATGCATCAGTCAGGAACAGCGAGTAATAGCTTTAAATGCAAAAAACTGTTAGCAGCACATTTTAGTGCATTAATAATTTACACTCCACAGAAAGTTTAATTTATTCAAAGTGAGAGTTTTGTGGCATAGTTACAAAAGGCACACATGATCCTGGGGATAACAGATCTATAGCGAGCCCATGACTCCTTCTGGGGAGCCATACCCTGACTGCCAAGTCTCTTGATTTCATCACAGGTCTTGCTGTACAGTTTGTACAGTGGCTTTCTCAACACGCCAATGACTGGAGCAGGGGTGCAGTACGAGAGAATTTCCTCGTCCATATAAAGAGAAAAAGGTATTTTGAGGCCTACCCATGCTAAAGAAATACCTGAAACTGCAAAGTGTGCACACCAAAACATTCAGAAATCTTGCCAGCAAAGAGATAAAAAAAATATAATTATCTTTCAAGCCTCATGACCCAGTGTCCTGGTTTCGGCTGGGATAGAGTTAATTTTCTTCCTTGCAGCTGGTATAGTGCTGTGTTTTGGATTTAGGATGAGAATAATGTTGATAACACACTGATGTTTTAGTTGCTGCTGAGCAGTGCTTACACTAAGCCAAGGACCTTTCAGCTTCTCATGCTCTACCGACTGAGAAGGCTGGAGATGCACAAGAAGCCGGGAGGGGGCACAGCTGGGACAGCTGACCCAAACTGGCCAAAGGGATATTCCATACCATATGACGCTGTGCTCAGCATACAAACTAGGGGAAAGCTGGCAGGGGGGGCGCTGCCTGAGGACAGGCTGGGCATCGGTTGGTGGGTGGTGAGCAATTGCGTCGTGCATCACTTGCTTTGTATATTATTTTATTATTACTATTACTATTGTATTTTATTTTATTTCAACTATTAAACTGCTTTTATCTCAACCCACAAGTTTTCTCACTTTTACTCTTCCGATTCTCTCCCCCATCCCACCGGGGAGGGGGCAGTCAGCAAGGGTTTGTGTGATGCTCAGTTGCCGGCTGGGGTTGAACCACAACACCCTGGAAGGCTTGCTGGATTATCACTGATGCACTTTCACTTGCATCACCAGGTTGCAGCTGCTGCACCTCAACCTGCCTCAGACCCTGCCCTGCCCTGAGGACTGCAGCAGCCAGTGCCCACCAGAGGCCCAAGGACACCCCACCATCCAGAAGACACATGCTGGTGGGCCAGAAGGAGCTGGCTTCTCTGCAGGCAACACACAGCCTTGAAAGGGAGATTGAGGAAGATGCCAAGCAGCCCTGGAGCCTGCAGCAAAGTCCATCAAAGAGATGGTTTTGCTTAGGCTTCCTCCCAACCTGCTGTGTGCAGCATGCTTCAGTCCTCTGAGCCTACTGCCCCACTTATTCCTCCCAGTCTGTGGAACCATGGGACCACAGACCTGCATACCCAGCAAACCCAGAGCCCAGGAAGGTTGTCCTCTGTCTGAAGCCATCAGAAAGCAGTATGCAGCCTCTTGCCATTTAATGTGGCTTTTTGTGTACAGAAGATTGGCAAGTCAAATGCTCCATACGTTAGAGATGCCAGGTGTTTCCCCTGTGCCAGGGCAGAAGGATACAGCCTCTGGCTAAGTCTCTTTTGATGGTGCTTTTTCCAAACTCTCACCTCACTCCAGGTTCAGGATGGACAGCAAGTGACAGGAAGCGGGAGGTGAAGGTAACTAATTTGTGTGTGTGTGAGGTTTTGGGATGGGACTGGGAATGCAAAATGGATTGGGCTTCATGGTGGTGCCCCAACTTCCCATAATATTTCAGGGCACAAACCCCTGTTTTTTAAAAAGACCAGTTACACAAGTGTTCATCATTCTGCTTTGATTTGCAACCTTAGCAATCTTCAGGTAAGTTTTTCCCTGCAGAATATACGTACATATATTAAACAAGATTGCTTTCAAGACATTTGATTGATCAGATGCAAAACAGCTGTCTCTACACCCTATCTTTTTCCAAGGCCAGAGAGTTAAGAGATCAGCAAATGGCTGAAGGTTTTTAATAATTAATTCATTAACCCTGAATTCAGGAGACACACTAAAAACAAGGTCTGCACATGAGGGTTCGATAACAATGGTTTAAAAACACTTAGAGGGGAATGTCAGCCAGCAGGACACAGCAGCGTATGTCCACACCAACCCCCACTACCTGGCCTTCCATCTTTCCTGCTGCTGGAGAAAGTGCTCCTGTGAAGGCTAATTCAGATGAGCGCTCTCTTTCCCTTAATTACACAGAGAGAGCCTGGCTTTAACCTCAGTCTGTTTTTTGAATGGTGTCCACAGAGCTGTGCAGTATGTGGCTCTACTATGTCAGCTATATGAAACCTCCCCATCATTCACCTCATGCATACGCAGTAGTGACACGCTTTTCTACAGAAGCACACAGCCACCCTCATTGTATTTCATGGTAGGCTAACACTGCGCTGCTGACAAAACAGAGCATCATGTGCTTTGCAAATGTGTGTTAGCAGCATCAAGATCTTTGGCTTTCTTTAATGCCTGCACAAGCAAGTGTTTGGCTTTGTTTCTCTGTAAAATGCTGAATGAGGGAGGAAAGCTAGGATTTGACCTCTGAAGCCCACAATGCACAGTTGTGCACCCACAGCACAGGATCGAGGCTTGTCTTGCATTGAAATGAACACAGTCAAAGTCGTCCTTATACTTCTTTTCTCTAATCACTTTCCCAGTCATTGGCTTGCTGTTCATTTTCTGGGGTAAGTACTCCATTGTTCCCCTAATGTATGCCTAGCACAGCAATCTCATATGATCAGCTCCCACCTGTGTTAACACCCCCATGCTGCCAGGCCCTCCTAAAGGAAATGAAACAAGGCAAGTGTGTTGTCAATGCTAAGGAGATTTTTGAAGAGCAAACAAATATGCAAAAATGAACCAATCTGGGAAAAACAAGTCAAGCGGCCAGAGTTCAGAGGAAGAAAGAAATTTTGAACCTGAACTCTGTGCATACTTGGGATCAAGGTGCTGTGGTAGGAGAGCCCCCATCACTGGAGTGCTGCAGGAAGGCAAGGAGGAGGCAGAGCATGGTAGGCGAAGGATGGGCCCAACTGCACAGCGCTCTGCCGTGGGACAGGGGATGCAGCTGCCGAAGGCTTGTGGGTAACAGTCAGGGGACGGACCAACACAAGGGGTCGTGTGGGGGCACCTGCTGCGGACCATCTCACCAAGAGGTGAAGCAACTCTTAGACTGTTGGAGGAAGCCTTATGATGGCAGGACCAGGTATTCCCAGGGGACTTTTCCCACCAGCAATAGCTTCCAGAAGGGCCCCTGGCTGGGGCACAAAAAAATCCACTGGCAGTGGAGCCAATTGGGCAGCATCCCCACCAGGGCGGAGAGGATGCTACACCACAGGTAGGGTGCACAGGGCAGAGGTAGTGATGGAGGGCAGGGTCAGCCACAGTCCAGCAATCACCCAGCAGGTCCACAGGGACGAAGCAGGTCAAGATCAAGACAGAAATCCAGTGCGTTGGTCAGGATCAGCACTGTGGCCAGGCACGGGCATGGCACAGCACAGCCCGGACAGGGACTCAGGACCTCAAAAGCAGCTCTGGTGTGACAGGGGAGGCCCCAGGTGAGGCTTCTCCCAGCTCCTTCTCATGCTTACCTTAGCTACTTCCCTGCAGCCTGATCCCAGGTATCGCTGCACTGCGCTGGCCTTGAGCACAGGCAGCCAGACCCCAAGGAGGACAGGGAGGAGGCTCAGGCCTCTGACATAGCAAAAGTGAAGCAGAGAAATGTGAGCAAATGTTTGCAGTGAAAAAACAACCCTCTTGTGTTTTGTTTCCCAACACGACCGGATGCCACAGAGGACAGGATGCACGAGGGTGCCAGCACATCCGGGGGAGCTGGTGGAAGGTGGAGGCTGGAAGTAGAGAGGCCAGGCAAATGTAGGAGGAAGGGTGAAAGCAATCCCTGCTCCCATTTGTCCGTGCCCCAGTCCTGATTTTCCTTGGAGAAAGGGGAGAAGGAGGACCGTGTCCAAGGCCGACCTCCAGGGTCGCCTCTTTCCCAGGCTCTCCCAGACCCGCTGGGACTGCTGCAGATTCCCAGAAACACCTCTGAGCTGACCACAGGCATCTTCTGAAGGGGCAGTCTGGTCTCAAGGTTTTGTGTTTCAGATGCAAATGCCACTGCAGGCTTAGAGCTGATGGATATGGGTTCAGGGGAATAAATGCAAGCCCGGTAGGAACTGTCTCTGTGTCTTACGTCCCACTACAGGGGAAATCAGGACAGCTTGTTACCACTATGGAAGAGGTTGGGAAGCACGCACTCATTCATCCAGAATCAGCTCTTGTTGTTGGAAATGCAGTGTTTTTCTCAACTGTTTGGCTACTGCCTTTCTAAGGCAAAAAGAAAACGAAAAAGAAAGGTCTTTGCCATCCAGGATATACATAAGTCTGCCAAACAAATTGGATTCCTCTGTTGGCGAGAATTACAAACCTGTACATCGCAGAAAGGCTAGCAAATCAGCCAAAAAAAAAAAAAAAAAAGAGACTGGTCAGCTGCTTCTGCTTATTCCTTCTCAGAGCAGTAGGGGGAGAAAAGAGATCAACTTAAAATTCACGATGGTCAGTCTTTCTTACACTTGATTAGCCCACACAAATCCTTGCCGTAAGTCTCCCAGAGCGATGTTCACTAAGAATTCCCTCCACCCAGCACAGGAAAAAAGGCTCTAGAGGATGATTAAAGACCAAGAGGCCAAATTTAGGTTGCTCTGAACTAGCCTGTGGGAGCCAAGAGCTTAATGCTTATCCTCTAGAAAGGATGCATTGTGAGAGGATCTTGTGAGGCTGAGTGACAATTATCTTACACCACAGCGCACCTTCAGCCAACTGCTCTGGGGGCTCGTCTTTCTACTGTGTCTAGCAGTGGATGAAGATGTTACCTCTTCTGAAACACCTGCTGCTGACCACTTGAAATGTCAGAAAGTGGGTTGTAAACTAATTACTTCAGTCTTCCTTTCCCTCCCATTCCACCAAAGTAAAAAGGGGGATAATAATGCACCATAAACTCTTTGAGATAAATATGCCTCATATCTTTGGATAATATCTATCTACCAGATTGCTCAGGAAGCTCAGGATCTGACAGATTCCACCACAAAGAAAAAAATCTTTAGTTGTGCAGTTCCTGAGGTCTTTAAACAACATGGCTTGAGATTTTTGGCAAAGGAGACAGCAGAACATTACAAAAAAGAGAGTTAGCCCTTCATGCTGCAGATATTCTGTGCCATCCTGGGAGAAGAAACAGAGATTCATGGCAATGGGTGGGGATTCAGCAGTTCCCTTTGCAAGTGTTGTGGGATTTATGTCCAGCTCTAGGTCCTGATTCAGGAAAGCCTCTAAGTCTGTTGTTAATGCCACTTTCCTGAAGGGCTTCATTTGTGGAGCTTAGTTATCATTTGCACTGTAGATCACTGGGGAAAGAGTTTAAGACATGTCCAACAGATGCTGTGTACCACACTGGCAAAACACTAGTGGTGAGAAATTTCAGTGGGACTGTTTTGCTTAATAGAAACTGAGTACATGCTCATAGAAACAATGACCAATATTATATGGTTTGTGGCCACAAAACTGCTCTTGCTCTTGTTAGATTTAAAAGTAATAAAAAATTCACCAGCTATTTGGTGAGGAAATTTCCAAGGTAAGCAAATTTGCAGATGGCTTTCTTGGTGTAAATGCTATTCACATCCTTCCCCATGACTACCCATTTATAAAACAGCAAGATGCTTGACAGCAATCTTAAAATAGCCTGCTACAAGGAACAATTGTATGGAAATTATCAGACAGGTTATAACAGATACACTTGACCCCTAGCCATATTTTGGCTCAGGCTGACTGAGGAGCAACAGGTCTCATGCCCTGTGGTGAACCTGCAAGCTGGAAAGCTCCTGGCTCACATACAAGGGAGTGAAGGTTCTCACGCCCTGTGGTGAACCTGCAAGCTGGAAAGCTCCTGGCTCACGTACAAGGGAGTGAAGGTGCTCACACCCTGTGGTGAACCTGCAAGCTGGAAAGCTCCTGGCTCACGTACAAGGGAGTGAAGGTGCTCACACCCTGTGGTGAACCTGCAAGCTGGAAAGCTCCGGGCTCACGTACAAGGGAGTGAAGGTGCTCACGCCCTGTGGTGAACCTGCAAGCTGGAAAGCTCCTGGCTCATGTGCAAGGGAGTGAAGGTGCCTCAGCAAAATATTTTGAAAGGTGGTTTCAAAGTCCAAAAATGCAAGATAACCAAAGTATAGGACAAGATACCAGAGCTAAAACAAAGACATCTATCTTGTCTATACTATTGGCTAGCAGCCACCCACTTCACTCCACAAATATTACCATCAGGATGAGGCCAATTTGAGCTCTCCCTGAATTGCAGCTGCACTGCATGCCAGGTGACTCTCCCCTTGAGCAGAGATGCCTTTCAAGGTTTGAGATTCCTCACCTGAGACTAAGAGATCCTTCCTTGCACAAGACAGAGATCCCTCACTTGTGACAGATCCTCAGCAAGTGATGGACAGCATGCTGAATTAATACTAATGAAACATTACTAATCCATGTAGCTACCCAGTATTAATTATTATAAACTTCATATAGGTAATTCCATTAGACATAAACCGTTGTCCAAGTCTGAGACTAAGATTGGACCTAGCCGCACCTAGGCTCCATAAGGAGTTTAGAAAGCAAGGGAGGTCCACTCTGAACCTTGTGACTCAACCGGAGGCTCTTCCTTACCCTTTGCATCTCCAGTCTCTGCATGAATCATTCTAACTCAATTCTAACTCAATTTTCCTTTGTATGTTTCTTCCATGCAGTAATTAATAAGGAGAACCTTGCCATCAAACTTAGCGAACCTTGCTAAACCACTTTAAGCTTTTTTTTTTAATTCCATCGAATTTATTGAACTCTGTCAAATTATTATTTTACTTCAATAAAACATACTGCTGCTTCTCTCTTTTGAATGAGGTGCATTCCAATCATCCACGNTAATTCCATTAGACATAAACCGTTGTCCAAGTCTGAGACTAAGATTGGACCTAGCCGCACCTAGGCTCCATAAGGAGTTTAGAAAGCAAGGGAGGTCCACTCTGAACCTTGTGACTCAACCGGAGGCTCTTCCTTACCCTTTGCATCTCCAGTCTCTGCATGAATCATTCTAACTCAATTCTAACTCAATTTTCCTTTGTATGTTTCTTCCATGCAGTAATTAATAAGGAGAACCTTGCCATCAAACTTAGCGAACCTTGCTAAACCACTTTAAGCTTTTTTTTTTAATTCCATCGAATTTATTGAACTCTGTCAAATTATTATTTTACTTCAATAAAACATACTGCTGCTTCTCTCTTTTGAATGAGGTGCATTCCAATCATCCACGACAGGTGAAAATCTGCCTTTCCAGCAATGTGAACAACTTCATATTAGTAGTTACATTTGCCTGTGTACATGGGCATGCGTATGACTGACTGTCCCTCATCTGAATGGCTCCACCCAGATAATGCCATTTTGCAGATCCTGTGGAAGTTGACTCCTCCACAGACTGAGGTTGGAAGAACTCAGAATGAAAGCTGCAAGTCTGCATACCAGGCAAAGGTCTGTCCTTTGGCAAGTGATGACCAAGATCACCAAGTTTTTTTCTTTGTCAGATAATTCAGGGTTTTCTGTATTAAAACAGGTAGGTTGCTTGCCTACGTCTCCTTGTGCCTACTGAATACTTTTCAGCACCAATGGACTCTCAGTTTTATCCCTGCCCTTTCAAGCACATAATTCCATGCTTATATGTGAAACAAATACTAGTCCATCATCAGAAAGGCAAGAAGGTAAGCCAGACTGAGGCCAGCCTTATTTCTGGGGAGTACAGATATTCATGTGCTTTGCTTATTTTTAGCAGAAGATGGCGGGTAAATCTGAGCCAGCACGTTTTTCATTCAATCTGTCCCTGGACACTAACAGATGGTGCTTCCTTGTGCCAAGCACTAATGCACTTTACATTGGCACTCACTGTCAGGACACAAAGCTCGCCAAGTCCCTGCTAAATCTGCTGATGCCAGGAAAATTGATAATAAACAGCTAGCCAGGGACACAGTCCCAAGTTTTTCCTCTACCTCCAGAGCAGCTCAGAAGCTGTAGCAGTGCAATGGTGTCAGCTGCTCTCCAGCTCGTGGCTATCAATGCAGCAAAGGAGGCTCCTGGACTGGGGAAAGAGGGGTCCTGAGACCATGAACACAGTTATGTATCTAAAGATGGAGGGACATCCATCTGCTTCATGGGAACTAGCTGTGTGCTTAAAACTGGGCTTTGAGAACCTTGACAACTTATGCCTTAACGCTCAAACATCTGAACTAATGACAATTAATACAAATATAAATCATTC
>WAAD01039665.1:0-28850 GCA_013389945.1 Fregata magnificens
CAACCCAGTGAGTGTGCAGCTTTCCAGTGTGTCCTCTGTCAATAATCCTTGAGTGTCCACTGGAGAGGCCTGTAAACATACTTTTTGTATCTGAGTCACATAACAGATGGGAAGGAGAACATAGGCAGACTTTCATTTAATGCAGAGTGTAAGCCATCAGGGGAGTTTCTGAGATGGTGGACATGCACAAAAACTCCCACTTGGATGAGTAGCTGTACATGAAACATGATTTCAGGAACAGAAACATGGGAACATGGGAAGTTCTGGGTAGCAGCACTGCCTTTGAGCCTGTTGCATCAGAGAGCTTTGCAATAGCTTTTTGTAGAAGGCCTGGGCTGATGGGAAATTTTTGTAATTAAATGTGTCAGAGTTTGTATGGTGCAGAGAAAGTCACTTTTGGAAAGGGAACTGCGCTTGCAGTTGTAGCCTGTAGGTAGTCAACTGCACTGGAAAATGGAATTGGTTCGTTTTTCTCTTCTTCCTTCTTGTTTAGCAGTGAAAAGCTTGGGAACTGAACTATGAAATTCTCCAGAAGCTCCATGGTGTTTTCTTAGGTATGTCCCATCGCTTTGGTTTCCTCTGAGGAAGTGTCTAAGTTAATCTAAACGAGGGAGTCTCCCTTCACTCTATACTTAGATGGGGGTGTGTGTAATTACATTGCAGATCAAGTTACAAGTCTGCTTCTGTCTCTGCTTAAGTAGCTCTGGAAGCTGCAGCGATGCTATGGGATGGCATTCTCAAAACAGGTCTGGGAGAGCTAGGTGCCTACATCTGCAACATCTCAAAGATGCTTCAATATCTTCCTTCTGTTAAGTAGTGAATAAGCTTCCTGCATTTAAATTGAATGGTTGCAATCTGCAATTTTTTTCCTTCTCTTGACACCTCTGGTGTTTTAGGTGCCTAATTATTTTAAACATAATTTTCCAACTGTTCAAAAGCACTTCAATTCTTTGGAGACAATGTGTCTTCCTTAGTATCCTTGGTGCTACTTCTGCAGGCCTTGCTGTAGCCACTGCTGCCCATCTGTCTGGATAAACACCTTACCTGTACTGACCCCTCACATTACAGGATGACCAACACGGTGGCTGCTGTCCCAGAGCCCAGTGAGTTACTGGAAAAGGGAGGAAGGGCTGCTAGCTTTGCTGCTTCCTAGATCTGTGTGTGAATGCTGGTGTGGGGAAGGTGATGCTTGGCAGGGGGACCATTTTAACTGTGAGACCTGGTGAACAGCATGGTATATTTAGGATAAGTGTGATTTGTAGTCAACATCTGTAGTACTAAGCTGGGCACTCAGCTCTAGGGACCAACTTGTCTGAGAATGCCAAAGGGTTTGGAAATGTCCAAGGGCTCCAATTCCACCACCACACTCCAGGAGCCTATAAGGCACCTAAACAAAGCTGGTAGCCAAGCCCTTCAGTGTGTAGGTATCCTCAGTCCCCAGATGATTTGGTTGTTTGACTGCGTGAGTACACTTTTTCTGAGATATGGTCATTGTACTGGTGTAGGACAGAGCTGAAGGCAGATGGTGCAGCACGCTTAGGTCTCAGGGTGCAAGTAGAAGCATCTCAGGGGCAAAATACATTTAACACAAATTTAGCCCAAATGGTCAGGGATTGAGGGGAGTCTTTCTTCCTTCTCTGTGGATGAATCTCAGGAGTTGTGGAGGGGACAACTGCATCTGTGCTCAGTGAGATTTTGACAGGGTTTGTTGCACTGGGTGTATGATGTTGGAGGAAAGGTTCTTTTTGGGACTGGAACAAGGTTGTCAGTGCTACCCCGTAAGTACACAATGCTGTCTTTTGGGGAAGAGGGTCATGAATGAGCCTGAAGGACAAAATGCGCTACCAAATTCAAGGGTAGGGATGCAGATAGTTTCTGCCTGGTATATAAAATGCTCTTTGTCATGATATATAAAACGTATGACAGTGAGTTCCATCTTTAAGCTTAACCTATACTCTTCATATATCCAGATATGTTCTGGTAAACCCAATGGGTCCTGTAAAAATTAGATGTGGATCAACATCCTTTTCATGCTTTCTTATCAATGTACTTTCAGTTTCTGTTTCCGAGAGGTCTGCTACTTATCAACCTGAAGAAAATTCAAGGGTCTGTTTTCATTTGAGTAGGGGAAAGTAGGAAAAAAAGAGATTTAAAAGACCAGTATGACTTTTCACCATCCCAGTCTAGCCTATACTTGTAAAAACCAGCAATCACCCTGTCCTTAAATATTGTATTTTGCCTATGTTTTGTGTAAGTAAGATCTCCCAGGTTATTCAAGCAGGGCATTTCGGTAACGTGGCCAGTTACTGTGTGACATATGAGGTTCTGGTGCCAAGCTGTTCTTCGGAAGTGGAGCTAAACTGAAAGTTAATCTAGTAAGTAGACACAAACCTTTAATTCGACCCTATATAAGTCTGGAATGGCCAGGAAACACCATACTTTGGCAATGAGTTAAGTAGCTTCAGTTTAATTTTATTCTGAATCACAGCCACATTGCTGTGTAACCCATTAAATTGGGAAAAATCAAAACATCTGTTTAAAAACAAGTGTAAAGGAAGTTGCCAAATTGTTGCTGAATTTTGTGGGTGATCAGCATAAATTTACAGATGCAGAACAGATAAATTATTCAAACATGGGTTGGAGAAGGATAGGAGGGAGTAAGAAGGAGGTAAGTCCATATATCAATATTCATGAAACCAAGAGCTGATTTGATAAAATCTTAACTGTATTGAAAAAATGGGCATAAAAGTTTTTTTTACATGATATGCAGTAGTAAATTGAAAGAATCAGGGACCAGAAGTTTAGACTTGGAGATTCAAATAAAAAATAATGTTAGCTAAACACATTTAAAAAGGGATGAAATCTCAAGAGTAGTGTATGTGTGTGTTGGAAAAGTTTCTGGAAACTTTTTGCTTTAAATGTATGCAAATGATTGGGCAAACCTAGAGGAAACTGAATATAGTTTCCTTGCTTTAAAAGCTAGGTAATTTACCCTTTTCTTTTGCGTTTTTTTTTTTTTAACCCTTCAATGACTTTAAGTCATTTTTACATGAGAGCAGTGCTGTGGTGTAATGACTTCTAGATAGGCTTGAAACACTGCCTTGCTTCTCTTATCTGCCTTTGAATATCCCAGACTGTAGAGCATCTCATGGAGAAGTAGAAGATGGATTAGGCATTTAAATTCCCATAGCCCCATCTTTCCATGAAGAAAGAGCCGTATTTTTGGTTAAATTTTCAGTGATTGGATCAGACAACCTGTATTTGTGGATGTGTAAGTGATGACTTCAAGGATGGTTTTTGTTGGCTCATTTCTCACTGTGTGAACACTGCGTATAAAGTCTTCTTTGGAAAAGGGACAAAGCTTCTTGTGAAACCAAGTAAGAAACATGTTTATATGTATTTTCATCATTTATTGAGGATATAGATTTGAACAGCAGAGGGGCTTTTACCACCATAACTTAGGAATAAAAGGAATTGGCTGGTTCAAATGCATAGTCCTGATTTAAATTACAGTAATAGTTCTTGGATTGCCTGCCCATCTGGTGTATCCTGGAAACTGGAAAAAAACCCACCTGTAGATGGAAATCTGGACCAACTGGAAGTTGGACTTTATCAGTTACTCTGACCCTAGACCATGTTCCTATTGTTGTTCCCCTCCCTTTTTGCCGTTCCAGCACAACAAGGCTTTGGGGCAGGGATCACGTCTGCAAACGTCTTTGCAGGATCCGTTGTGCCAGGTCTAACTGTAAAGTCAATAGACTCATTTTTCTTCTAATGACGATCTTAAGCAGCTTCAATACTAAGGGTCCATTTGCATAGTTGCATTTAATGCAGACAGTGTGAGCCATCAGAGGAGTCTCTGAGATGGTGAAATTGAATGAAATGTCCACATAAGTGAGCGATCACTGCTGAAAGATGATGTCATGCTTCGAAAAGTTTCTAGCTGGAGGATTTCTGCTATTTAGTGAATACGATGCTCCAGGCTGTCCATCAGTGAGCAGGAATAGAGGCATGCGTGGTAGACTTGTGCGTGGTTTTCATAAGTGGATATGTCACTGCGTGACTTTAGCATCCACCCGGAAAATTGCCTTTGGAAGTGGGACACAACTAACGGTGCATCCTGGTAGGTATAAACCCAGCCTGAAGGAGCAGGGATAGGAAAGTCACATCCTCTACTCTGACAAATACTGCTGGGCTGTGTTGGAAACTGGTTTGCACAGGGATGGAGCTTCTGTGTGTGAGTGTAGTGGGGAGATATAGCAGACAGAACCGAGAAAGACATTTTGAAGGTGCGTACTGTGTGCAGGAGGGTCCAGGAGAAGAGCTTTGGTTTTAAGGCTGATCTAGGGCTGGAAGGGGAGTTGTCATGACAAATCTGTGGTCACAAACTAGCGTAACCGAAGTGGAGGGAGACTGGTTCAATCTGTGGGGCTTTTTGCTCTGCTTTCTCTGGAAGCAGCAGGGACCCTGATTCAACAAGACTGTGGATTTATTCCTTCTGCTTACTCCTGCCAGCTCCTGCTCTCTACCCTTCACATAAGCAGACTGGGGTCCTGAACCCTCTTCCTCAGAGACAAACATTTTGCACCATGGCAATCTGTACGTGTGAAAATTGGGGTGGTTTGCTGAGGGCTCTGTCTAGCGCAGCCCTGAGTCATTGTCCTTTGCTCTGCTGAAGACAGGTTGAATTAGTAATGCTCATTTGCACCAGAATCCTAGTTGTCATCCCCCCTGTCGATGAGATTCCCAAGAGATTTCTTATCAAGGCTACAGTTATTCCTGGCTTCAAGTGCCTGGTGTTGATGGCAAGTGGCTGATCTCCTGGCAATTAGTTGTAGAGTAACTAGCAGAACAGCTGATGGTTTTTGCTAGGCTGTGAAAGGCTGTGTGAAGACATGGAATTTCAAAATGACACTGGATACAGGGACACACTTGGTTATGAAGTCCAGTGAGTACAATTGCTGCACAGATGGGGGTATTTCTGGTGCTCTGTTATCGAACTCCTCACTTTCCACCAGCCTGAGCACTTGCTTTTATCTAGTCAGAGCAGGCATTCCCTGGATGTGAACAGGCTCTCCTGAGCCAAGCCCTTCTTTCCCAACATACTCTCCTCTTCCTCACCAATTGGATATAGGCTTGGTGTGGAAGAAGTGTGCACAATTTGATGGTCACTGACTGGTTGTCTCCCAGCAGCCTTTGAAACCCACAGACACCCAAATCTGACGAAGTTCCATGGGTTCCCTGCACATAAGCAGGCTTTTCAAATGAATGGTGCCCCTGATTCTGGGCAAGCATTACCATGAGTAGGACTTGTCACTCATGGGTCCTAAAAATGGGACAAGGCTCCTTGTGATGCCCAGCAAATGCTGGCTGACCAAGGCAGGAGTGCCTAATGCTTTTAAATCTCTCTGAGCTCCAGGGAACGTGCACCATCAGGCTGGTTTTCTCTCACCTTCGTGGAGTAGACAGGGAACAATGCAGGGGACAGCCTGGAGGCACTGTGGGGACAGGAGGAGGAGGAGGAGGTTTGAGGGGTGCCCTTAGTTCTGGCCCCAGCCCTGGCCTCATCCCACACAGGCAGACTGTCAACCTCCGCTCCTTCCCCAGGATCCTCCTGCCTCACGTCACCCTTCTGCTGCCCCTCCAAGCCTAAGCATGGCTGGACAAAGGCTTGGGGAGAGGTGCTGCTTCTGAAGTGGCTTGCTGGGCTTTTTGTTATGGAAGGAAATGCTGTGTGATTATGGCTCCAGCTACAACAAGCTGACCTTTGGCTCAGGGACCAGACTGTCCGTCCAATCCAGTGAGTGTGCAGCTTGCCTGTGCGTCCTTTCTCTTAAGTCCTTGAGTGTCCACTGGAGAGCCTTGTAGACGTGCTTGTTGTGTCTAGGTCAGCCTTCACAGGGGAAGGAGAACATAGGTGCTATTGCAATTAAGGCTGATGATGAAGAGGAGTCTCTGAGATGGTGAACTTGCATTAAGTCCCCATCGGTGTGGCTCAGGCAGAGGTAGCAGACCCTCAAACTGGGGTTTGTACCCACAGGTCCAACCATGCTCTTGATCACACAGACAGATCGCGGGGGTCTTCAGGATGTAGCTGACTACGAGGGACAGTCAGCACTGTCCAGTTGGGCTGATGGTGCCCAGCTTTGCCAAGTATTTGGGAAGGTTTTTGTTGAGAGAGGAAATGCTGTGTGACTATGGGAGCTAGTCTGTATAAACCTGTCTTTGGCTCTGGAACGAGACTCACTGTTAGGCCACGTAAGTCCAACACTGCTCCTATGCCTTCTGTTTTCTTTGAGGCCTTTCTTGGGGTGGTTGAGAGCTGCGGGGTGGCTGGGTGTTTGGTCATTTATGTTTGACCATATCTAGCGATGGACTTTGCTTTAAGAGAATGTGTCTGCTTGGTCCAAAATAACCGTTATTGCTCTCGGTTTGGCTGGGATGGACAAAGTGTTCACGCGGCTGCTCCTAAATGTCCCAGCTGCCCCATGGGGAGGCTGTCCTACTCCACTGCATCGCAGTGGGGTTTGTGTTGCAGTGGGAAGCACTGTCACCCTTCTGCTGCCCCTCCTAGCCTGGACGTGGCTGGGCAAAGGCTTGGGGAGAGGTGCTGCTTCTGACGTGGCTTGCTGGGCTTTTTGTTATGGAAGGAAATGCTGTGTGATATTGGCTACGGCTCCAAGCTGACCTTTGGCTCAGGGACCAGACTCTCCATCCAACCCAGTGAGTGTGCAGCTTGCCTGCGTCTCCTCTGTCAAAAATCCTTGAATGTCTACTGGAGCGCCCTGCAGATATTTTTGTTGTGTCTGGGTCACGTTACATATGGGAAGGAGAACATCGGTGCTCTTTCAAGATTCCCTTGTGCCTAGAAGCGTTTCCAGGTGGTGGACTTCTGCTGTTTAGAGAAACGTGCTATGGACATGGTCCTCCAGGATGCTGATAATCCAGCAGCCAACAGGAAAAGAGGCATGGTTTAGGATAGACAGACAGAATGACCAACTTGTGCTCAGTACCTGTGTATGGTTGTGGAAGGCCGTCGGGGGATACGTAAAAGGGGTTCAGTTCTGTTCCTTACCTTGAGACTTTCAGGTAACTCGAGCAAGGCTCAGATTGTGCTTGCTGCAAATGTTTCCCGATAGTCACGTCAAAGAGCTCCAGGTAGGTAGATTGTTTTTCTGAGCATAAGCAGAGAGGGAAAAGCTGTGGATCATTATGATACTTGCTTTCAGCCTAGATAAGGTGTGGACAGTGAAAGGAGGAACCTAATGTGGCTGAGCAGACAGCCAGAAGTGGAAGGACCCTCAAAAAAGCCAAGCAAGTGAAATTGTCCTCCACTGACCCCCTCCGCACAAATGCCGCAGGTTTCCACTTGAGTGTGAGCATCCCGCTTGCCCACGCTGTAAGCGAAGAGGCTGCCAGTAGAGGCCCAGTGGTGGAGGTGTCTCCAGCTGGGAGCTAGCCCTCCGGGTTTCTGTAAAGTGCTCTGCTGTTGTGAAAACAGCCTCAATTTCACCTCAGGTTGACCAGGCTTGTGGTAAAACCAAGTAAGATTTCTGAGATTTGGTACATTCAGTTGTTCAGTGGAAAAATTCAGTCTATCGACAATAAAGTAAATGTTCACTAAGAGAGTAGCGAAATGCAGTTCAGAAGTGGGCTGTTGACAAAAAGTAATAACAGTGATCTCTTGGCTACTATAGTTTCTGCTGGATATTGTAGGACAGGAGAGAGAGTCCGCAGGCCAATGATGTAAATTACACAAGCTGTGGAGCTTCCCTGTGAGAGAACACTTAAAACCTGGCAACTTCTGTAGGTGCATGCAACTCTAATTTTCCACTGTGAGTAGTTTCACGCTTGTGCTTGCCATGTTGTCTAAGCAAGCTTGGTGTCATGGTTTTCTTTCCAGAAATTTAATAAACCCCTGTTTGGACTAGGAACTAACCTTTTCCCTTTCATTGCGGGAAGAATGGGAGAAAGGTGTCACTGGTGCTTGGATTTTGTTTTCTCATTAACTAAGGAATTAACTGTGATCTCATTCTCTGTTTATTTTACAAGCTATTTAGGGACAGGGCTTTTTTATGGGTTGACTCTAAAGGAAGGACGCTGGACTTGAGAGTAACCAGTGAGTGCGGCTTTGATGCACTCTGCCCCGATCTCCATTTTTGTGCAAATGCGTTTTTCCAGTTATGTATGACTTGGTTTACAGAGGTTCCAGCACGCTAAACAAGTTTTTATCATGCAAAATTATTTAGTCCTGCAAACTGGGAGGATGCATTTGGACACCCTTGGCTAAATTACCAAAGTTTGTCTCCAACTGGTTTCTCTTTGTGATTTGGTTGTGGGGCGGGTTGGTGGGGTTTTTGTTATTGTTGTTGTTTTTCCATTTACTAGTTCAGATGCAAACTTCTGTGAATGCATGGCCTGAATTCGATTCCTGGTATTTGATGTTTCTGCATTATTCTTTTCGGCCTTTCTCACAATAATGATACTATTCAGGTTCTTCTGCTATCTAGGGCAACTCAGGTTCTCTGTGCCTCTGGATAATGGAAAATTGGCTATATATTGCTCTTACAGAGTGCTTGCTTGTGTGTGTGTAGCTATATAAACATCACTGCTGAACCTGAGCTGCTGTGGAAGACCTAGTTCTGGAGAGGATGGAAGGGAGATTTCTGTTGTGTGCTGAACCACTGTGCAGACTTTGGAGCATGATAGAAGCTCATGTTTGGTAGTGGCACCCCCCCCTCAAAGTGGAACCCAGCAAGTTAATACCTCATACAGTGCAGCCTGCAAAGGAGGGTGGCCATTGCAAGAGAACACAGCAGAAAGGTAACACAGACTGGTGAGACTCAACAGCAGCAGTCAGAAAGCTTCTAAACACTGTCTGGAAAGTTGTATATGCACACACTCATTGACAGATGCTGCTATTGTGTGGAGACAGAGCAAAGAATAAACAGATGACTAACTAGCTGGTGGACAATAGCTAGACTAGTGAGTGCCAGGAATGATTAAGCAGGCAGAGGAATGTGGCTGAAGGAAGTGTTTATTTCACTGTATGTGCTAAGGAGGTGGGCAGAAATGTTGATTAGATTATTCCAATATGAATCTTGCATTGCCATGTTCTCAAGTCTTAATCCAGCATATGTGCATACCAGTGCACGATTTTGCAAAGCATAGTGTCACAGTGTAATACCATGAGTTATGGCAAACTTACATTTGGAGCTGGAACCAAACTCACGGTTTCTCCAGGTATGCCTGATTTCTCAGATGTGATTCCTCTTGGAAGTACTGCTTTAACTTTGCAAGTTATTTTGCCTATGTTGTCACTCCACAATATATTAGGAATAGGACTATAAATTTTCAACTGGTATAAGAGCAAGTGATTTCCATGGCTGCATATATATTTCACCCTCCTTATTCCTGATGATGAACTAGCCATAGCAGAAGTTTTACATGTGCAAGAGGATTTTTCTTGGAAAGTCAACAAGAAGTGGGCTCCTAAATCAAAAATCTTCATGTAGAGGAGAAGCAAAGGGAAATTTTGAAAGTCAGCACAGGCCAGCAAAATGCAGAGTGGTGAGACTAGTCTCATAAAGCTGTAGCAGGTAAAAAGGACTTCTCTAGTATGTGGATGATAATACTTTAAGATAACAAGACTCCTAATTTTATGCAGATGCAAAATATAAGCACGTATTGGGTCTTTGCTTTAGAGATTCTCAGTAAAGCTGTAATCATAGGGGGTGGGTTTCTGTCATATTGTGAAGCATTTTATAAATACTGGAAGCTCAGGAAGCAAGCTTATCCTTGAGAATGATACCAAGTTTGTAATCACAGCCGACTAGTGTTGAGTACTGTGAAATTACCTTGGCCTTCAGCATCCATGTGAAGCTTGGAGCACATTAGAAGTGAAGCTCTGAAACTTTTGGAGAATAGTGTAACAAGTCTTAAAAGCTAGGGGTGGAATAGATACACAGACAGAGGAGAAAGAAGTCAAGAAACCAAGTTCATTACTGAATTACTTTTGTGGAAAGGTGACCCTGACCACAAAATAATTGTCTCTGAACAAAAAGCATGAAAATATTTGTGCTTTGACAGTTGCTGCCACAAGTGTCTGAAAAAAAATCTCCCCCAAACCCCACACCTCTTCTCTTGTCTGAAACGCTTTGGAAAAGGGAAAGAAAGTAAAGCAGATCCTGAGACACCAATATTCTTTTTTAAGTGTATCAATTTTTCCAAATGTCTTAAGAATACTTTTAGGAGCATTTAATATCTAAATGCTTTGGGTTTACTCTTGAAAAGTAATGTTTGAATTTCTTACAATGGTAGTGAATGTTAAGATAATTTCAAAATAATTTTATTCTGAAAGTTAAAAACCACAGCAACATAAAGAAACTATTCATTCTGAAAACCTCTGGGGAAATTCCTCATATTTCAAATGACCCTCCTAACCCTGTTCAAAAACATCTGAGAAAAATAAGAATCTCAAGTTTATATGGAGCTATTAGCAAGCTAAAGGAGCTATAAATCAAGGCTCTGTCTGAGTTCATTTACACGTCCCCAAATTTACCATTATGGTCATGTCTATATGCTCCAGATCTCGCTCTGGACACACTGTAGAACCTAAGAGCTTCCCGAATGCACACTGAAACCTCAGGGTTTAATGGCAGAATAAGCAATGGTCTCCCTGCCACAAAGAAATTGCATACCAAAAAGTGTGTTTTCTACTTAAAAGTTGAATGGCAAATTTGCTCTGGAATCACTCTTGACTAATTCAGATGGCAAATCAAGAGAATGGGATGATGGAGTTTGTACTACACCATCAATCATTAGGTGAGCTGTGAAGTAACAGTAAATAAATCAATTTTTGAGAGAGGAATCTGACTGGCAGACTAAATAAACAAGGGATGAGATGAAGAATAGAACTTGTGATGCAGGTGGCTTTCTGGAAGCAATGGGATAAATATGATGGAGGGGAATATTAAGGAACAGGTGTTTGGAAGTTTGAAAGATGCAAAACACCACATGAAAAGAAAGTCAGTTGGAAGAAAAGTCCTAGATAGATGGACCTGCCTAATCATAGAGATAAATAGGATTTCTTTTGGTGGAGTATTTCATTGTTGAAGGTTCCATTCAATACCACTCTGGATATTGTAGAGGCCTGTGCTATTGTGTGACTATGGAAGTAGTTACAAACTCACATTTCTATCTGGGATGAGATTTCTGGTTTCACCAGGTACATTTATCCTGATTTTTTGCCTAATTTGCAAGATTGTTGTGCATACGCACCAAGATCTGGGAAATGGCAGCTGTCAAAGGCATAGTAGCCTGAGGTCTCACCTTAACCGGTGGAATTTATTCCACGGCAGCTGTAGGCAGGCATGTGCTTTCAGTGCTCTTCCATCAATTGCATTCCTATGATAAGCTAAGACAAAGCCTGCTTTTGCTTTTCTGTCAAGTAAGTCATGTGGATTTGTTCTCTCCTAAGGGTAAATCCATGCCACTTCCATTGGCTTCAAGCAAAGTCATGGATGATATGTCAGATGAAAATGAATTGAAATACAAGAATGGTTATAATATTTATATTGCTGGACATGAACCAGCAATGTGCACTCACAGCCCAGAAAGCCAACTGTAACCTGGGCTGCATAGAAAGAAGCGTGGCCAGCAGGTCGAGGGAGGTGATTCTGCCCCTCTACTCTGCTCTGGTGAGACCCCACCTCGAGTACTGTGTCCAGTTCTGGGGTCCTCACTACAGGAAAGACATGGACCTGTTGGAGCGGGTCCAGACGAGGACCACAAAAATGATCAGAAGGATGGAACACCTCTCCTATGAGGAGAGGCTGAGAGAGTTGGGGTTGTTTAGCCAAGGCTCCGGAGAGACCTTATTGTGGCCTTTCAATACTTGAAGGGGCTTCTAAGAAAGATGGGGACAGACTTTTTAGTAGGGCCTGTGGTGACAGGACAAGGAGTAGTGGTTTTAAACTAAAAGAGGGTAGGTTCAGACTAGATATAAGGAAGAAATTTTTTATGATGAGAGTGGTGAAACACTGGAACAGGTTGCCCAGGGAGGTTGTAGATGCCCCATCCCTGGAAACACTCAAGGTCAGGTTGGACGGGGCTCTGAGCAACCTGATCTATTTGAAGATACCCCTGCTCATTACAGGGTGGGTTGGACTAGGTGACCTTTAAAGGTCCCTTCCAACCCAAACCAATTCTATGATTCTATGATTTAGAAAATATCCACTTATGGTGATTATCACTATTTTAGCTGGTCTTTGCTTGTAGCAGAATCCCACCAAGGAACAGTATACTTACAACATTTTTAATATTAGTGTTGGAATGGGAATTGGACTGCCTTTTAGTTGGTTTGTCTGATGTACAGATACTGTATTATCCACAAATATTGCAGGTAGATTCTTTTTGTGACTGGGACTTGACTCCAGATTTGCCAACCTGTCACAGCTACAAGGCCATACTTAACGCTTTACTCCTGCTACCGTATGTCTAAGTGAGAGTATATGAATCCTGAAGTAATAGAGTTAGAAGGCTCAGATTGCCTTTGCAACTGCCTGTGAAGCTCTAAGATCTAGACAGGGTCACAATGTGACACTGAAACCTGTAAGGAGATAACTGTAACCCAGGTCAAAGGGGTTCTTGCAAAGGTTTCCTAGGTTGTGTGAATTATGGGGTGGAAGGATACAAGCTGACATTAGGAAAAGGAACCTTGCTCGTGATCAAGCCAGGTGGGTAGTAAATGGTGAAACATTCAGGAGAAAACTTGGACTGAAAGGCAGTGGTCCTAACTACATGGCACAGCGAGGAGGAATTTTAGGTGATGTTACAGATGGAAAAACACAGATTGTTCCTAGTATTGCCCTGAAAGCTGTAATACACAATTGTAACCAGTGAATGAATGAACATATTTTTATTTGATCTCCCTGTTTCTGATCCTGATAATTTTCTAGTAGATTTCTTTGGTACTTTCATGGTGACTTAAATCAATGTGTTTTGTCATTGCTACCTTCTTAAGTTATTCCCTGCTCTGGAATGTCTGTTGACCTGGTTGTCAGTATGCATTGGGAAAACCTGTCTACATTTTTGTAGAGGTTGACACCAGTGTGCCAATCAGGTATATGTGAAACTCACATTTGGAACTGGGACCCAACTTCTTGTTACCACAAGTAAGTTTGAGCCTTCTGTTCCATATTAACACCAGGATTGGCAGATCATTTTTTCATTGGGTAGATGGACCAGGGATTTTCATGGAAACATGTTCTAACTTCTTTTCGGCTTCATTTGACAAAAACCAGTTGGAATAGAGATGCTGTCTTGGAATCCAAGGAGTCCTTGGCTATGGTGTGGCAGTGACTCATTGCAGGAAAGAACAGCTAGAGAAGCTGGTAATGTTCACACAGGTTTAATAGTCACAGCATGGTGCAGTCACGCATAGAGTGCTGCAAGCAGTTCACACATGGCTGAATGCTACATTAAAAGTAGACTTTCTGGCTATTTAAAGTTTTCAGACTTGATTTTTGCATCTTTAAAATAATATCTGGAGGTTATTCTGACTAATGGCTTAGAGATTGGATTTTCTAACTCTTAGACTAAGAGAATATGTCATGATTTTTTGGTTTTAAAATCCAAAAGTAAATTCTGCTTCCATATTTGTAAAAAATGATGTTACAATGTGAGCAGTCAGGAACTAGAAAAATTGTATTTGGAAGGGGAACCAAACTTGTTGTGATGCGTGGTAACTCTCTTTCCTTTCCTCAGTTATATTTTAAAATGATTTAGAGACCTGACAAGATGGAATGAAATTTCAAATGTCTTTGTGTGTCATCCTCTGGTAGACAGCTTTCCCACATATTTTGGATGAGGAGCCATTGGAATATGCAGGTGGTAGGCAGGAATTTATTGCAAAGGCTTCTTGTTGAGTGGGAAACTGAAAGATATAGTAAATTTGTGTTTGGAAGAGGGACTAGATTTAAAGTCAACCCAAGTGAGTAAGATCCAGAGGACAGGCTATGAAGGTATGAAGGTGGGAGCAGTGTCCGCTGTTTAGTGTATGTGAATAGGTCTACCTTTATGGAGAATGAACATAAACTCTAGATGACGAGTGGAGGGAGGAGTGAAGGCTGAAAGAAAATGAAGCCAGGATTATTTCTCAACAGGGTGCTTGTGAAGATGGAGCAGGGAGACTGGGAATAGTGGGAAATGAGACAGCATCATCAATGTCTTAGGTTAATGATGTTGACATATCATTAACATTAACTTCTGAGTCCTGTCAGACAGTAATAGTGTTTTGCCTTAGATTGAGGGAAAAAAAATTCAGAGATACCTCTGGGTTCATGTTTAAGCCTTAGTTTTACACTGCATTGTGAAGAAAATTCCCAGGTGACTTAGACTATGGTATTTGCAATGATTCAAACTGGGGTGTGTGGGATACCGGAGCTAGGACAGTAATTTTTGGAAATGGCACAAGGCTGTGATCCCAACTGAGTTATCTAATTAAATGTACCCATTAAATAGACTGTTCAGGAAAGGATATCATTTTGGTGTGAAATAGACATCTACATCTGAGGCAATTCCACAAGTGTAAGATCAAAAGTTCTTCTGACTTTTTGATATCAACATAAAAATGATCTTCCACCTGTTTTTAGAAAGGGATTTTAGGTTGATTCTTTTGAATGTGGTTTTTTTTTTCTTACTCATTAAACAAATATGATTTTTTTGGCTGGCGCTACATGAATAGTTAATCTCTAATTCAGAAAGTTTCTTTTTTTTGAGTTGAAATTATTTGAATTGAGGGTTGACTAGATGACCTTTAAAGGTCCCTTCCAACCCAAACCATTCTATGATACTATGAATTCTTTTCTAGAAACTAAATCTCTGGCATATAAAATTGAAAATTTGTTCTGTCAATTAAAACCCATTCTGATTTTGGAAGAAAAAGTATGCAAAAGTATTTTGTGAAAATGACAGAGGTTCTTAGGAGGTTCATGAGCAGCCAATTCAAGTCTTTTTGTTTCCAGACAATTGTTACACAGATGGGTTAAGCCATCTCCTTCACTTGTGAGCTTTAAAGAGTAGATTAGACAAGCAGAATTGCTTCTTCTGACCCCTCAAAATCTTTCCTTAACATTGTTGAAAGGAGCAGCAGAGGAGATCATAGTAAATCTCGCCCGCAGTTTAGGTGATGCATGAATAAATATATACATGAACACAAATAGGGTATTGCTTCCCAATATGAAATTTAAGAAAACTTCATCTCAACTTTTCCTTAATGTCAACACATGCTATAAGCCCAGGATTTATCCTGTTTGGGTACTAGAGAACTATTTAGTCCATTGAACACTTGATTTCTCCTCACATACCGGGTATCTATCTTCCTCTATTAATTCAGCTTTAGTGTTGGTTCAGCTAGAAATCTTCCCCTTTAAAGGTTTGTGAGAAAGATCTTGGATGGTTTTGGTAGTCTGACTTCCCCAAGTGTAATTACAGAGGCAATGACAAACACATTTTTGGGATGGAGACCAGAATTATGCCTGAATCTCTGCACAGAGTCTTTGTACTTTTGATGACTTGGCTGATGCTGGACTAGGACATGGCTTCTTTTATCTGAGTGTCTCCAGACATGAGCACTGGAAGTCTAGAGAAGATTTCAGGTACTAAATGCGGACATCTAGTCTTGCTGTAGACATCCTAGCATCTGTGCAGGGCTGGCAGATTTCACAAAGGACCTCTGGTAGACCTTTTGGAACCTCCATTGGAGGACAGCCAGCAAATATCACTAAAGTGCTTGTTAAGTCACTGGAGTTGCTCCTCTAGGGTCAAGATTAGCCTGTATGAGTGTGTGAGGGGAGTATATATTTCCTCTGAGTTGAGCGATCGCTCCAGGTTGACTCTAGCTGTGGAATATCATGTCTCAGGCTGAGGAATGGTAAGAGGATCAAAGACCTCTATCACACCAGTTCCAGTCTGACCAGAGATTCAGAGAGTTTGCTTTGGAGGGAATGGAGAATGAGATAAATCTCTGTATAATACAAACTGTGTGTTAAACCAGTTCAGGATTTCTACTGCAGCTTGTTTGGAAAAAAAGGCATGGGTCTCAGTCTGATGCTGGAACAGGCTTCTATTGCTCTCTCCCTGAAATCAGCCTCTGGAGTTGGCTTTCTCTGTAGACTGGTCAGGAATAGCATCCCAACAGCTCCTGTTTTTCTACCTGGAAGATATCCTTCAGTAAAGATGAAATTAGGCAGGGTGGACAGCTCAGAGTATCATGATTTACTTCTCAATCTTTCCTGCAAATACAGATCATAAATATCAATACAGCATCTCTAGCACATCACCAACTCATTAAGACAGAATAACAGGAAACATAGGTCACAGTGCTGTGGTTATAATAGCTGATATTTAGCAAGACTGCTATCTGCAAACTTTCATAACAGTGTGCAAATATGCAAAGGAACTTATCGGAAAAAGACTCTAGTACCAGAACAAAGCCAGCAGCCACTCTGAGCAAGAATGAGAAATGAGTATTTTGCAAAAGAGGTGCTGCTGTAGCTGCCTGCAAAAAAACAAACCTTATTTTTTTATCTGCTCAAGATAAAAGCATTGGACAGATTGAAAGGGAGAAAAACACCCTAATGTGGATAGAGGTAGATATGTAGCTCTTCAGAAAGCATAGTACTCATTATGAGAGAAGCAGAACAGCTTGATCAATTCCTCCTCTTCTCTTTCTTATCCATGTACTCCATGACAATGATGTACCCTGGTTCACAGAATCACAGAATGGTAGGGGTTGGAAGGGACCTCTGGAGATCATCTCATCCAACCCCCCTGCTTGAGCAGGTACACCTAGAGCAGGGTGGTTCATCTGTATTTTATACAGGAATCTACTGTCAAGCTTTTTATCTGCTCCTGTCTTCCTCTCCCTAACAAATGATCACTGAAATCTATTTCCAAAACAATAACTGGAAGTATGGGAGGTGGGGAGTGGGGTTGAGGGAGTCAGAACATACGTTAGACAGTATTCTGCGTAGTCAGGAAAGAGACAGTCTCATCAGGTTTTTCAAAGCCGGGGCAAAGCTGGGATAGATGAACTGCAATTCAGGAGAAGGGCCAGAGAATGAATCATTAGGCTTTGTGGATTAGGGTTTTTCTGAGATCATATTAATAAAGAATTATGGCTATTTCTTTAAGGTGCTGACAACTGGCAATTGAACAGATGAAAAGGATCTGTCTCAGTGATAGAACAAGGGTCTGCACTTAAGATTTTGAGACATTTTCTAAAAGCCAAGGTTTAGTCCAAACTTCCCCCATGGGAAGAAATTAAAACTTCATGTGGGAGCTAAGCTGTCTTTAGTATTTCTACAATATTTATCAGTGTGGTGTGTGAACAGGGACGAAGCAAGTATTAATCTAAACTCTCAACCCTACACGTTAATACTTTGTCAGTTTATAAATGTGAACTAAAGCTCCGTGTGATTGTGAAGTCTGATGGGAAACGCAGCCAGAGGGTTGCTGGGACCCCCAAATCTGCATCTTGGCTACAGTATGTCTTTAATGATATTTCATCTGTTCATCATTAGAGTACTGCAATGCCCGTAACATTTTACTATTACACATGAACAAAGATTTAGGGAAGCACCTTCTCAAAGAATCAGACTTCAAGAGCTGGGCAAGATGAAACACACGCTTAGAGTACAAGTTTACAAAGCTAAATGTGCAAAAAAGAGTTTAACCACAGGCAGTGTTTTGATATGTGTGGAAAATCCTACTCTAACTGACTTGCTAGCAGAATTTGAAACAAGAAAACAGAAATAAACCGCAGGTGTCTTATATCTGCAGCCTTTAGTTCCCCAAATCCCTCTTCTGCAGGGTAAAATTTAGTAAAAAAATCTTGGGCTGCACTGTCAGGTGGTGGAACATAATGAAACACTTGTTTGTTTCATCTTTCTTTCCCTAAATGCAACCATGTGTTCCTACTTTGCAGTGGCTTCCCTAGCTTTCTCCTATAGGAACACAGCTAGGCTGGTGGTAAATGTGGACACCCTTAAGACTCGGTAGTTTACCCACTATCCCTCAGGAAAGGTGGAGGAAGTGGGATTTTGAATGTCAGTGGTGGATTTGACTACACATTTGCAGGAAAGGCAGAATGCCCCTGGGCTGCTCAGGTCTCTCCAGACACATTACATCTCCTAGCAGGGAAGCAAGAAGAGAGTGCTCTCTCCGCCTGTTATACATGTTCCTGAATGCATCCAGGCCAAGATCCAAAAGGAAGCCCAGGCTGCAGAGTAGAGTTGAATGAGTTGTTACAGAGAGGATTGACTAGGTTAGATATGGACATCTAGGGTGTGGATGCCCACATCAGTATCAGTTGAAATGCTCTAGGGATCCTGCCTGACCACTCTCTGTGTCTCCCACACAACATAAGTCAACATAAGTCTCATGTAGCTCCTGCATCATCTGTCGTGGATGCCTTGGTTCTCTAAAGGTGTTCTAGCACAAGATCCCTATGATCAGGCAACTTCCCACTGGAATCATCAGAAACTTCCATACCTAAGTGTCTATATGTTAAGACTGAAGGAACTATGACTGTATACTCTCATCTAATGTCTCTTCTCTTCTCCATTTTCAGATGTTACTCCATCTCCTTCAGTCTACAGGCTGATCTCTAAAGATGATGAGGATTTGGAAATGTGCCTTATCACAGATTACTCCCCTGAAAAGCTTAGCCTTAACTGGGCTGATAAGCAGACAAATGATGTTGTTGTGGAGGTGGCAACATCCGAGAACAAAGAGGAAGCAAGCTACCTGTCAACCTACTGGGCCAAGAAAGATGAAATGCAGTGTGGTGCAAATCACGAGGGCTTTGGAGAACTGGAGGGCGAGGATCCTAAAAGCGGTAATGGCATTGCTGGATGTGTGTACAGGGCTAGGGGTATTCGGGTCTCTGTGCTAGTAGTATGAGCAGGACTTGTTCACATCTCCCACCCCTGCAAGCAATGCTGAATTATGCTCCCACACTCCAGAGGAATGTTGCCTTGTTGCTTCTGTTTTATTGTGCCTTCCTCCTTGGTGGAAACAAGATTAAGGGTCAGTAGACTGGTACAGTCACAGCAGAGAAATCTTAAAATCACATTGTGGGGGATATAAAGCTTGAAATTCCTCTGTCTGATGGGACACTAAAGTTTAATTAGATCATATTTTATGCTTGCCCTGAAAACAACAGAAATGAGTGGGAGGGTTTACTGGCCAGAAACTCTAATCCAGCCCTTCTAAGTAGAGATATCTTTATGAAATTCTGAAGAAGTAAATTTCTGTTATTAATAAATGTATTGTTACTATCTCCAGGTGCCAGCACTGTCTGTGTTACAGGGTTGTCTCTACACTTCAGGACAGGTATGTACACACCATTTTAGGAGTAAAGCTTGGCCTGATTAAAGGAAATGTCTTCCCAAGTTTTTGCTAATGTTCCCTGTTTGTAAAATTCCTGTTGGAGCAAAAAGCTCAGACTGGAAATTTCCAAAAGGGCCCTACAGGCTTTAAACATCAAGGCTAGAAATCATTGGGTTAATGTAGTCTTTCAGATCTGAGCTGATAATTTTATGTGACCAGTGTAGCCAGTGCCTACATGCTCTTGCTAGAACTAGCCAAACAACTACTCCCCATCATGTAATGATTTAAGGTACTGATATGAGTCAGCCTTACTGGATGTCTGTCTGCATTTCAGACTTCAAAAGAGTTGTTTTTATTTTTGGGTGCACAAACACCTAATGAACCAAAAGATAAGCAGGTGGTTTCTGCAGTGTGTGCTCAGAAGCAGGGTTGCACTAAAGATATGGTGCATCTGAGCAAGCTTTGCTTCAGCTCGTGGCTCTGGGGGTATACTAGCCAGTGCTGGAGCCCAAGCAATTGCTGTTCCTGCTAGTTCAAAGGAGCTGAGCCTGCCTCTGCACTTGCCCTGTTTGCAGAATAGCTGTACTTTTGCAAACATGCAGCCTTGCTGAAAAGAAACCAGTTAGCCAAATGTTTCCAAAACACCACTTCAGACAAATACTCATCAGCAAACTTGGCTGATTTGATCAGTCATTTCAGAGAGCAGTTTTCAAAGATAAACATGAGATGACTTTTTGATGACAGCTCCCTGCTTCCCCAATATAGATCAATGTCTATTGAAATGAAAATGGCTTTGTAACTTAAGATTAATAGAAAATCCAAATAGACTTTGTGTTCTTTGAATAAAATTTAACTTGTTTCCCCCCTGCCCATCTTCAAAAAATTTAGGGAGAGGAAGGAGTACCACCTCCAGCATCCTGTGTTCATAATACGCTGTATTTAAAAACAGCTAGCTGGTTGGCAGTCTTGCATATTGGATAATTAAGTGGTTATTGAATGAAAACCCAGCCCTTGAAACACCAGCTGGAAGAAATGAAAGTCTCTCAGTGAGACAGTTCTGCTCATTGTCTCATTAGCTATCCTACCAGCTGACTCAATCACACAAAGTGGAACAGCTTCATTAAGAAGCGCTTTTAAGTCTGTCTGGAAGCAAGGATGTCTCAGTGCTCTTATGACTTTCATTCTCTGATACTTTTTACAGATGAAAACCTGAACATGCTGTCTTTATCACAGCTGGGCCTGAAAATAATTTTAGTGAAAGGAATAATTTTTAATGTGCTGATGACGATGCTTATGTGGAAAAAAAAAGTGAGTATGCATGGAGGGTGGTTAAGGCCTCTGGCAGAAAACCTCTGGATCAGTTCACTAGCTATGAATGTTCCTTCTCTCTGTAATAACTGTTTATGCAGTCTAACCATACACCTCTTGTCTACCCACAGTAAAATCCCTCCACTCCTTTGGCCATATCACGGTTTTTGCCACCCCTCAAGTCTATTTACTTTTCCTTATCCACATGCAAATTTAACTTTTTTCTTCTTTCTAGACATCTCTCCCATTTTCTACATTCATCCCTTCCCTTGTCTGCATTCATCCATTACGTTCATCCCCTGACCAGTTTTCAGCTGGGAAAGTTTGATGCTTATTGTCTTTAAGACCTCAGACGTAATATATTAGTTTTGGCCGAGTGTCTCTTTCTCCTCTTTCTATTGCCTAGACACTTCAGGTCTACAATTGTGTAGCTGCGACTGTATCCCAAATATTGATTTAACATACCTTTATTTTTGTTACAGGAATGAAAGTAACCAGATGGTGCAGTCCTGAAGTACCAAAAAAATCTGCTGAGGAATCATTACCAGATCATTGTGTGCAAGAGGGAACACAGGCATTCCTGTTGCAAGTTGTTTCTGTATATCATGCCAGCAATTATAGTCTAAATTGCTTTATTTGCATTGTTATAAAGCTACTCAAAAATAAGCTTAAAATTTTCAGCGTTCTGCTCCCCCGGATGCCTGATTCATTTATCATGACAATGCCTCTTTTTGCATGAAGCATAGTTTGCTATAACTATAAATTGCCAAACATCACTATTACTTCTGTTAAAATGACACACAATTTCTGCTTGGGGCAGTGTTGTTTGTTGAAAACTACAAGCTAAATATCACTTGAATGTGAATTTTTCATATTTTGGTAGCTTTCAGGTATGCATGTCTTAGAGTGCACCCCTACAGACACCATTTCAGTTGCAAATGAAACACTCTGAAAAGCAAAGGGAGACTTATGCAGGGTGCTATGCACCATGTCCTGCTATCTTTTCCTAGATCAGAGCAAGGTATCTTCCCCCCCCCAAAAGATATGCTGCCAGGTCTCCCAGAAGTCCTGAATTCAGCAAAATTCTCACTTCATTATCACAGAACAAAAGGATGTTTTTTAGTATTTTTTTTAAAGTCTATATGGCCTTAACCTTTTCTGAATTTAAACCAGCTTAGGATTTGGCTTTGCATTTAGCAAAAATACAAACTACTTTTGTTCTTTTTGTTTAGTTCTAACAACCTTGGATTTCCCAATTTCTTTTTATAATCATTGCATAAACCTATACTGAAATATTTACCTGTCCATGTGTGCACTCCTTGGAAACAGTGCATGCATGTGGAAGTCGCACGCTGCTAATTCTTGAATTGTACTGGCAACCACACTGATGTCTTGGCATTTCTTTAGGCCTTTGGCTGCTATTAAACAATTCTTATAAAAAATAAGAAACTTGTTTGTCTTTTGTATCTGTAGTTCGAGGAACTTGGTTTACCCTTCAGATGAGCTTTAGGAATGAGCCTGACCTTTGGGGTGAGGTAGGCAAGGGGTGTCCGGACTCTCCTCTTCAGCCTGACTTGGCCACCAGGCGCTGTTTGCTATAACTGGCTGGATCCACCGCGGGGTGGGGGGAATAGCTACAAAGTCCCTTTCCAGGACATCCTTGCTGTGCCTGGGTGAGAACAGCATGGCTGGCTCGGAGGGAGGGGAACAGAGGAGAGCACCTCTCCTCTAAGAGTAGACTCTGTGCTATGTGAAGACAATGGTCAAATATGGCTTGCCCACAGTGAGAGAACTAGTAAGCAGTCCAGGTTCTTGAAGGCAGATGTCTACTGCTCTGGGGAATGCAGGAGCCTGAAGTGTCCTGCCTCTAAATGGCTCCTACTCCCAAATGTCACTGGAGAACAAGGTACTTGCTTTGCATTAATGACACCAACCAGCCAGCCTGTGTCTTCAGGTTCAGTCTGTCACTGGCAAGACCAGAAAGGAAATTTTCTCCTTTTGTGACATTGATTTCTCCATCTTCTTCTGAAGCACCAGAGATTCCTCTGGAGGGAGAAATGAGAAAGGTGCTCTGAAAGAAACACACCGTCCCTGCAAAGCTTGAACCTTGCTTGTACCTCACACCAGTGCCCACCAAACTGAGTGGCAGGGAAAGCCTCACCGGACTGGTGGGGGTGATTCCCCCTCACAGGATATTTCTCACCCTGCTGGATTCACAGCCATTGCAAGTAACTCTGATTTTGGAAAGGCTCATGCTTCAGATACTGTTAGCCAAAAGCCCTGGTGCTTCACGTGGGAGAGGGTCCCCGTGTGAAGACCGTGCCAGCATCCCTGCCACAGGATCTGACTCCACAGGGCCAACCAGCAACACGACAAAGTCTCCATGGTCTCCTGCCATGGTGCTGCCACCTGACCATTTAGCAGGTGGCCTGTCATAGGGTGACAGAGAGTTACTGACCCTTCCTGCCAGGGAACAACTTCAAACTTTCCGGGTCTGTTACCCTGATTATTTTATAGTACAGACGTTCATGGACTCATTCTCTTGCCTCTCCCTTGACACAACAGTCACTCTCATTTCTCTCCAGCTGCAGAAAGCCCACAGCTCTTTAAATTCCAGGCAGCTCTTGAAGCTTACATTTCGCTCATTATATGGTCTGCCATGGCACAGGGAAACAGCTTGATGAAGCTGCCTAAACCATATTTGAATTACAAAGCAAGTCATTGCATTTTACAGATTTCCAACTGATTAACATCTTTCCAGAAACCTTCAGGGACTTGGAAGAAAAGTTTCCATACTCATTTACCTTTAGCATCACTTTCTAAAATTAATATCCATCTTAAATTTTTTGTGTTGCACTTCAATCCCACTCCTAGCTGTATGGTCAAGGAGGAAGGACAGTGTGCTGCCTCTGTTTCCACATCTCAGTCTTTTCCAGGTTAAACGACCCCAGTGATAAGATTTGCTGAGTGAGGGGGTGGGTGTACAGGTAAAGTTAAATGTTTTGACTAAAGTGACTCTTAGCAAGTGGTCTGCAAAACACTGAATTTGTAGGTCTAGTTCAAAGATACTTTCAGACATTAGGCTTTCAATCTCCCACCACCACCACGTGCCCCCCTCCCCCCCCATCACCACTTTGCGCTTTCTTGTTTATTTCGAGAAAGAAAAACCGCAGTGCAAAGCAAAGGCAGGAAATAACACAGTAGGACAGGACGTGGAAGGGGTCTCATGGCCCAGGTGGGGCAGGAAGAGGACACACCAGCAGTTCCATGACGCCACAATTGAGATCTGGGTCACCTTTTGATGCTCCTCTACGCCCTACCACAGAAACCGCTTCCTCTGGAAAGTGGAGCGCAAAACAGGAGGTGGGGGGAGCAGGGCTGGTGTGGCACGTGGCAGGGAGGAGGAGAAGTGTGTGGAAAAGAACAGCAGACGTTAGACCACAGGCCAAAGTTGAGTGAGGTTAAGGCACCCTCCCTTCCTGCCCCCTTACCACAGCCTGCTCTTGGGTCTCGGGGGGGAGTTGTTTTGGGTACAGCAGGAAAGATTGAGCTATGTATAGCATAGGCAGGGGAAAGGAGGGGAGAAAATACATTATAAAGTGCGGTGGGTGGCGGGGAGAGATCTTAGAAGTGTGTAAGATTCCTGAATTTGCTGATAGGCCTCTGCACCCTGTTATACAGTCAGTGAATCTGTGCAGAAAAATCATTTCAATCCTCCTGACCCAAAAGAGGAGGAAGATGGGGCAGGCCAGAGAGTCTTCTCACATTGGCAGGGAAGGAGATGTTGCCATGGTCCATCTCCAGCACCCTCTCCCCTATGCCAGCTCCTGCCCCCTAGTACCTACCTATAGGTAGGAGATGAATTTACATCTTTTCTAAGGAGTTTTGTTGGAGAAAACACCCTGCCCAACATTTGTCATCTCTTGTTAACCATGGCCCTGTACACGAAACAGCCTTTCTTCTTGTCCTCTTCTACAGTGTGAACAGTGACCCGAGCATGGTCCTTATAAGGAGCAGAGCTTGAAGGTATCTACAGACTTGTTGAAGCTTATTCATATGTGGGAGTAGCTCTAACAGGACCTGAATTCTAGTGCTGAGTTTTTGGCAACTAGAGGCATTGCAAGCTGGTAAAATTCAGGAAAAAAAAAAAAAGAAACCCCACAGTTTTTCCTTTTCCACAGGCTCCCGTGCAGTTCTTAGAAGTGGCCACAGGAGGGTCCCAGCCTGGAGCTCTAAAGCCAAACCGTGGGGAGACCGACTCACACAGACCCACAGGGAGGCACTCGCAGCTTGCAAACACCAACAGCTGCAGTGGCAAAGGGGAGACCCTGAGCTGTTCCTCCTCATGTGAACATGCTGGCTGTGTCTGCCACGGGCCTGGCTCAGACAGGGCCCTTCCTATGGGAAAAAAGAGCTCGGTGGCTCATTTACAATCCCT
The DNA here is from genome assembly GCA_013389945.1 of Fregata magnificens. NCBI lineage: Eukaryota > Metazoa > Chordata > Aves > Suliformes > Fregatidae > Fregata > Fregata magnificens. Next base: position 25,142 of record WAAD01039665.1, read on the forward strand.
ACATGCTGTCGAGTTCCCTGCCTGCTCCCCAGCAGTACAAAGCTGGTACCATTGTAAACAAACCCAGCTTAATGCCTGGGGCTGGAGGGAGGTGATGGTGTCAGAGCTGGCATGTTCCTACCACAGACCCAGACAGTATCCTTTGAGACAGTAAAGACCCTGCTCCCTCATACCTCACTCTTCACAGCCTGTTAGGCAAGAGACTTAGGAACCCCAGGTTTCACACTTTATGGGTTTAATGGCTGCAGCACAGCTGGAAGTGCTAAAAGGAAAAAGGTGGTAAACAGGAGCCATAATCCTATGCTGAGAGGTTGAAGCTATCAGACCCCATGTTTTATCTCCTGAGTGCCAGCAGACAAGCATTTCTTTGTCACATACCCTCAATGCACATTTTACCTATCTGGTGTTTCAGCTGCAGAGCAAACGAAACAAGTGTGAAGCAGGATCAGTACAAGGATGCAGCCTCACGCATGAAGGTAACCTAGGTAAATTCTGCAGCCAAAGGTGTGGAGGGGCTAGCTGGGGTTAATATCTCGTCCTGTGCCCATAATCTTATCAACACAGGGCTCTGATTTTCCATCAGGACAAAGAAGCATTTGACTTCAATGCAGGAGCCGCTTGGGCTTGAGGAGGCAATGGCCAAGCGCCAAAGCCATTGAGTTTAAGCATTTCACAATGCTTTAGAGGCGGAAGGATTTTCAATGAGGTTAAGTCTGAGGGGTGAGCTTCGCCATGGACCCAGAACAGCTCAAGTGCAGCTCTGTCTGCGTCACTAACACAGCCTGACAGCCCCTTCCAACATCCTCGAGTTTATCAGCACATCAGACTGAAGAAAAGCTAACACTGTGGTAGGGTGGCTGTATCACTATGAGGCCTTAGCGAGCCTGTTAAGTCCAGCCGGCACATCCAGCTGTGCCCCACGAGACATATGGGAGGGCCTGTGGGAAGATGGGTACACCTGGGGATGGGCTGGAGGACACCCCCCACTTCCTTCTGTTCATGACCACTAACCACAGCCTAACCTGAACTTTCCACAGCTTTGAAGCCTGGGGCACATTGGCAATACACTTTCCATAAGATAAAGAGGCATGAAACAGGGAAATGAAAAGCGTGGATGACAACTGAGTTTCCATGACAACTTGCTTCCTGTTTCTCTCCAAAACTGGGGCACAGAAAAAAAGCCTGCTAGGTAGAAAGGGAGGGAGGGAGGGAGGAAGGGGGTTAAAAACAGGGAGTCGTGCCTGAGAGGGAACTTGGGTGTCAGAAGAACCTCTGTATTTGTCACCAATAGGGAAAAGACTGCAGTATTATAAAGGGTTTTATTGATGGAAAGGATTACAGTAACTGTAATGAGGCAGCAGACCCCTCCATAGCACAGTCTGTGGGGAAAAATCTTGAGCCCTGCATCCCCTTCCTCCACCAAGGAAGTAGGTCTGCTGGGGAACAGCACTTCCCAATGCCAGGCTTTGGCATCAGAGCAATTCAAGACCTGGAAAGAGAGAAAGGCAACATGAGTGATGTTTCTGCAAAGGGAAAGGATATACCCCACAAGCTCCAATGATCTTGGGGCCCCTTGCAACAGTAACAACAGGGCATGTCCTCCACTTTCCAGCACCAAACTCTCCCTGTCCCAAACTCCCTCCTCTCATCTGCCGAGAAACTCGAGGCTTGGACACCAGCCATACCATGGCCTCCAAACAGAGCCCAGGAGTTCCAGCTCCTAAGGCCCCTCTAGTAAAATGGTGTATTTCTGTTATGAGGGAAATGTGGGTAGGTTTCTGTAACACTCCTAGTTACACTGCCTTTTAAATGATAAAAGCCAAAAAATACATGCACAAACCCAGAAACGCATAAATCCTAACCTTGTATAAACCTAGAGGACAACAGCTTAACTGTACCTGGCCAAGACGAAGCTGGGAGCTAAGACTCTTGGATTCACTATCTGTCTAGTTCTCTCCCAACTCTACAAAAGTACTGAAGTCGTGTGAGCTGTGGTTGCCCCTCTTGCGACCCCATGATTCAGTACCTCACAGTCTCTTCCAGAGCTCAGCCAACAAAATTGATGACGACAAGATGGAGGATGGTGTTGGCAAAGAGAAAATCAGCAAATGCCCGCTCCGGTGAAATGCCCTGGAACTCGCCTTTGTTCTGGGGGTTGATCTGGATCCGGAGGCAAACTGCATAGCAGAGAAAGAATGAGAGATTAGGGATCACAAAAGGAAGTCATGGTGGGAAGCACAGTCTTCCTTGGGCAGCCAGTCTGTGTCACTGTTCTACCAGGGTACCACAAGAAAACGTAAGTCCATATTTATTATAAGATGAACAGGACACTGGCAGGGGATTTACACAGGGGTTTTATGCAATCAGTTCTCCCATAGCCCCTACGCTACCAGGGGTGGCCAAGTAAGTCCAAGTAAGTTCCCAAGTAAGGGGAACAGACTTGTAACAGGACAGGACTCACACAAAAATGGGGATATTTCTTTGTTCTCCATTGGGTGTGTTGGGGAGGGCTGCACAGATCTAAAGGTCTTTTCCAATCTAAATGATTCTATGATTCTAAGGTAGTTTTGCAGAGTATTATGGGAGATCAACACCCTGAAGCAGTCATTGCTAGAGTTTGGGTTTCACCATGGGATGGTTACTAAAGAACGACACCAATACAAGACGGTAAAAGGAAGGGCTCCTTCACTGCCAGAGAGAAGGACACCCTGTGGCTGATAAGGAGCCAGGCTCTGTGCTGCATAAGGGCAGGACCCCCGCAGGGTCACAGTCGCTGTGGAGCATCCTGCTGTGGGGCAGGCTGGGCCAGGAACCCGCAGGTTTCTGGGAGCAAAACTGGGTGTTATGGGGGAAGCGGGGGAGTGTTGGAAGTTGCCACGGGGAGTCCCTGGCTGCCAAGGTAGGTTTGAGGGCTGCTGTGGGTGACTCCCTTGCGCTGTTAGAGAACGCCTGCGGCCGGCTAAGGGAATCCACTGGGTACTACAAGAGATCTGGGCATTTCTAAGGCAACCCTCTGATGGCCGGGGCCTCTGGGCCTTGCTGGGGGTTCCGCGGTCGCTGGGGGAGGCTCAGGCTTTGCTACGCAGGGTGCGCGGTTGCGAAGGGGATTCCAGCGAGAACCGCGCGGGGCCGGGGCGGACGTGGCGGGGCACTGACCGCCGAGGATGAAGCTGCCGACGGCGGAGATGAAGCCGCTGAGGAAGGAGTTGAAGGGGAAGGTGCCGACGCCGAGGCAGTAGCCGAACTGGAGCGCCCCGGTGAGCAGCACATAGAGAAGATAGGCGTCCAGCACCTTCAGGCGGCTCGGCGTGCCGCTGCCGTACTCCGACAGGAAGCGCCGCACCACCGAGCCCACCGAGCCCGCGGCCCCCGCGCCGGAGCCCGCCGCGCCCGACATGGTCCCGCCGGCTCGGCTGAGGTGGCCGGAAGCATCCCGGGCAAGCGCTTCCGGGGAAATGCGGGACAGCGCAGACGCACGCCTGACTCGCCGCCAGGCCAGTGAATGCTGCGCAGGCGCGGTTCGCTTGCCCGCGAAAGGGCGGAACTGGGAGGTGCCGCCAGCCGCTGTACGCATGCGCTTGTGTACGTGTTGCGGAGGGGGAGAGGCAGACCGGGTTCTCAACTAGCGCATGCGCCGAGGGCTTTATTGAGTCCGCACCCCGGTTTCCAAGAGCCAACGAGAGCCAAGCAGCCGCCGTTGCCAGTCGGA
>WAAD01039666.1:4020-15416 GCA_013389945.1 Fregata magnificens
ACAAAGAAGAGTCTAAACATGCTGAAGAAATTACATGGGAGAAAGAAAGCTAACAAGTCTACACTATACTATGGGATAAATTTACTTACATAACTTGTAGTTCTAAGGCTAAACAGAACATATGCTTGATACCTATTCATTTCTTTAATATAAAGAGTAATATGAATCCTTTGTGCATTTTCTGTACCTTTTAAAGCAAACATCAGACTATAACTCTTTTGTATCTAATAAAAGTGGACACTAGGTACACAGAAGACATACTTGATTTTATGAGCTTTTAGGAATTTAAGGATGCAGGAAAATATTCCTAAATGATTGTATCTCTCTGAGTTCTTGACTTCAGAATACCCCTTCTTTCTTTTTTTTTCCCCTAGTTAGAAAATAAAATTTTGAAATATATATATATATTACTTCTGTTGTCTAATTGCTCACTTTCACAGCATAGGTTTTCACTTTATCTTTGACATTGCTCAGCTATAAAATGACAAGGCTTGGTCTTTTGTCATACAGGAATCAGGAATTTATGCACTGCAAGCTCAGTCTTAATTAGTTTTAGTTTGGCTGTGGTTATACTGTGAACCAAGTTAAGATCCTCTTTCTGGTTTCTAGCACCACTGTGCAGATACCCAAATGTTTAATTCACATGACCAAAGCCTGCCTGAGTTTAGTTGCACCATTGGAACTCTAAATGGAAACTCTAGTCCTTGTGACTGTAGGAAAAACACAAAGTAAATGCCCAGGCCATCACAGCATTTCTCCACAGACACCCAGCATTTGCAAGCTTCCAGGAACCTGATTTAAAGTTTACATTTTAAAGGATGTAAAACAATGAAAGAAAACAGATAAAATCTTAGCAAAAAGGTTTCTAAATCAAGTGTCCTTAAGACATAAAGCATGAAAGAATATAGGTTCTTTTGAGAACAAGTATCTTGATTTATTGATATATTTACAGCTCCGTCCTCTCCTGACGTGCCATAGAGGACTGCAGTACAGCTGTGCAGGATAAAACTCACCTGCTCGCCAGCCCTCTGGGACTTAGGCAGTAATTCTCATTTCACCCTGTCACTTCAGATTTCTGCAGGAGATGTCCCATTTGAGCTGCCAGAAATGGCCAACTGAAAGAGCGGAACAGTTTCTGATCACCTCTAGCTGTGCAGTCCTCGATCTGGCAACTAAAGCTGCTGGTTCAGGTAGCCTTATTGGGTGGTAACATTCCTTGTAACAGACCATTTTTCTTGGATACATAGCTGTCTTTATCGGGGATGACTATCGAATCAGAAGAGGGCAGAAAAGCTCAGCAAAATTATAGCATGAGATGGGTGAAGTTGATGCTGGTTTAATTTAGATATGATTTGTGATAGAAAAATAGTTTTGTTTAATAATATAAATCATTGACTAACAAGGGGTTTTTTTGCTGCATCATAGTGGATGGACATGCTCACTCTAAATCCTCTTTGACTTAAAGCATTAGGAACCATATATTGCTTTTAGAAAGCTCATCTGTTTCTGAGAGCAGGACACTCAATTTCCAGCTCTACAGTGTAGCATTTTAATCACCACAGATACATTGGGCAGCAGTTTGATTTATGACGGCCATAGCTTCAACCGCTGAAGGTCCTCAATTACACCAAAATACCATGATTTGGTTGGCATTTTGCTTTTGAATAAGATTCCAGGATAACTTCTNTGCAGGAGAATTTTGTTTGGTTTGCACTGTGTTGTTCCTTTTTGGGGGAAGGAGAGGGAAGAAGAGAAGAAGAAATTATGTTTAAAACCTATGTCAGATAATGGAAGATAAGGTGATTAGTTCCTGCATGCATAAGAATTTCATAGTGATATAATTCTGAAGTACTGACGTTCTTACAGTTCTGCAGAAAGGATCTCTTTTTAGAGGAAAAAAAAGTCTTCAATGGAGCTAAATCCATGTTTTTTCAATTTCTGCATCTCCTGGGTCTGAAGAAAATTGAAGTGTCTTATTTCATCAAGAGAAAAATGCCAGACAATCGGAAAATCACTCGACCTTTTTTATTGCCTTTCTATTCTTTTTTTATTGAAAAAAATTAAATACCTGGCAAAGATGTCAGTCAGCCTCAGAGAAGTAAGTCTACTTTCTCACGGAGAAAGGAAAACTGCAATGCAAGTTTTCTACTAATAAACTGCATGTTCCCCACTGCCAACATCTACTTCTGTACCAAAAAGTGCTTCTACAAATATAATACTAATTTGGTGGGTGGGAAGTGCAGGGGGTTGTAACAAACCTAATCACTGGAAAATTCAGCAGTTTGGTTATGAGAAGATGAATCTGCTAAACAAGCAAACAAAACCCACAACACAGGAGTCACAGAACATGTGAGATCAGTCCAGTGATGTTTGGTTCAGTTGCTGCCAGTGGCCAGTCTTGTAGAGCAAACTGCAAGATGCTTGTGGAGCAATCTTTGAAATTACAGTGTAAGGTACATTTTCATGGCAGTTGTCTCCAGTCACCTAATCTTTACCTTCTGTATCAAAATCCCTGTTATTTTTCCTACTTAACACAATTTTTGATGTTCTAGTTACCTTATAAATATCTGCTTCTTGTTTGACTTTAGCTATCTTGTGGGAAATGAATTAATGAAATTAAATAATTATGCATTAGAAAATGAAGCATTTATTTGCACAATTCTTAAGTTTCCCCTTTCTGTTTCATTTGACGTTCTTTGTACCTGCATTCTGTGGAAAGTGGAAATTCCTGAATTAGCTACTCTGTATTGTTTGTTTCATATGACTTTCACACATGTATACATTTATATGGCTGCCCATGTATATATATTTGTCCCACTGAAGCTGATGGTAAAGATGGGAAAGAAAGGGAAAGGGATACATTACATCATATTTACATCAGTGTAAGACTATGCAAACAGGCAGTTATGACTGAGAAAAGAAATCCCATAGGTTCATAATGCACCTTCTGTTATTTTTTCTTATGCTTCATCTCTAAAGTACAGCATTTTTAATGCCATCATACTTAAGAAGTACAATAAGTATGTCTAAGAAGTAAACTTTGGGGGGAAAAAAAGAATGAAATCCCTTTTTAAAGGCCAAAACCACCATGCAAATTGATCACTAAAATGGTTTTTAAAACATGAGACACTTGGATTTATTGTGATTTTACTACAAAATCATTTGAAGCATGATATGGCCTTATAGAGCCACTGCTCCTTCACAATGGCAACGAGTGTGGTGTATGCTACCACACCAGTACTTGCAATCTGCCACAATGCCAGCATTTATACCTGGAGGACCTAATGGGCTCTAGTTCCCACACTGTTTATATCACAGTAACTTAATCACATAGTTAGCTCATCAAGCATCTAAAGACTTTTGAAAACGTGTCCATAGGAGGCTTTGAAGCCTCAATCCTATTTTCAAAATTGACTTAGTTATTTGAAATCTAATTTCCTTTGACATGCAATGAGACAAGACACAAAGACTGGCATAAAATATTAAGGGGAAAAGAAGAACAAATGTCTGAAAGTTTGGTATCATATCTCATCATGCCATTTTAAAGATAAGCAGGCCACAAAAGGAGGATTTGGGAGTTTAGGGAGTGAATGAATCCTCAAAATCCATGATACTGTTTCCTTCTAGTAACATTGATCTCCTGAGTTCCCTTCAAATACTTTATGGGTTTTTCTTTCCCAAAGAGGGAATATGCATGTATTATACCTTTTTCAAAACTACAATTGGATTCACCTCTGCTCCTCTCATTTTGAAATGTTAATATGGTTTCTCAGGTTTGGCATCTGTTCACCCTATTTGTTTTCTTGCATATTGATTTGTGCACACTCATACATGCCTGAAAAGATTAAAACACGAATAAATAAGTCCACCTACAATCAGTACCCAACTGCACTTCTTTACATAGTGTCCTCTACTCCTCCCACTCACTCCCTATTGCAGAATATGAGTAAATACAAGGATAACGGTCTGTCACAGCAGAAAATTATGATTGTAGGAGAATTACTCTGAGACAGACACTGATGCAATAAACCATCCATGAGGAGCAGTTAGTTGGTGGCAAGTGGCTTTTGGTGTGCCAAGGAACAGTCATTCTCTCAGCTAACATGGAAAGTCCAAAACAATGCTGGCATCTGCCATATAAAAGCAGAAAATTTGAAATTTTCTCTGCCTAATCAGCTATTAGGTATACATTTTTCAGTGTATTTCTATGCCTAAGGAGATTTTGAAATTCACTGTAGGCACTTATCAACATAACTATTTTTTTTCAAATTCCCTTACCTTCAGAAGATGTTTGATTCCACCCTAAAATAAGAATCTATGATAAACAGTAGAACTGCCTTCTGGAGGTGCCTGTCTGATGGCTACAGAAGAAATCCTGATAACTAGACCAAGCTAGGCACCTGCCTTCTACACAGTTGTTAAGTGAAGTGATTATAGTTCTAAAGGATTTATATACCTTTTTCCTCTTTTTACACTCATAATCAATACAAGACACTTAGGAAAAGGTGAGTTAAATTTTAACCGTCTCTGTGCAACAACAGGATTAGTTGTGCATATGAAGTGCCAACCAGTGACATCTCTGCAGAATCACTGAAATAATTTAAAGTAATTGGCTTCTACAAGTGCAAGGGAAGGCGTGACTCATAACCCTTTATTTTTGGTCATATTGTCCAACCTAAGATGTGACTGCATAGTATTAAACACTGAAATAATACTTTTGAAAAATGTGAAATAATTCACTTCAACTATATCAACATGACTGCTCATTTGAGCAGTTGTTTACAGGTTAGTAACTGTGTTATAATTCCTATCAACTTCTATGCTATTCCACACTTTAAATCTTGTCCAGATTGTCTAAATGTATACACACACATAAATATTTTACAAAATTAAGTAGAAGCCTGAATGTATAGAGCTTGGCACATATTAATTTTAAAATTTGCCATTTTTCATTCCTCAGTTATTCTAATCATATTTCTTAGGCTGGGAAACTAAGTAAAGAACTGGAAATAAGCCAGGCCAAATTTGATGTTGCTCACTGTGGCAGATTGACCTTGTCTGCTGCCATACTCTCACCCAGCTGCTCTCTCATTCCCCCTTCTCAACAGGATGGAGGGAGAAAATCAGATGGAAAAAACCTCATGGGTCAATAAAAAGACAGGGATATCACTTACCAATTACCATCACGGACAAAACAAGCTCGACTTAGAGAATATTAATTTAATTTATTGCCAATTAAAATAGATTTGGATGGTGAGAAACAAGGCAAAAACTAAAACACCTTCCCCTCACTCTCCCACTTTTTCCCAAACTCAACTCCTTCATTCTGGTCTCCTCTACCGAGTAGCACAGTGGGATGGAGAATGGGGATTGTGGTCAGTCCATAACAGTTCTTCCCTGCTGCTCCTTCCTCCTCACACTTTTCCCCTCTTCCAGAGTGGGTCTTCTCCATGAGCTGCAGCTTCTTTCAGGAAATATCCACCTGCTGCTCCAATGTGGTCCTCCATGGGCTGCAGGGGGACAACCTGTTTCACCATGATCTTCTCCTTGGGCTGCAGGGGAATCTCTGCTCCACTGCCTGGAGCATCTCCTCCCTTTCACTGCCCTTGACTGCAGGGCTGTTTCTCATACTGTTTTTCCTCACTCCTTTCTCTGCTGTGCAGTGTTTTGCCCTTTCTTTAATATGTTTTCCCAGAGGCACCACCTTCTTGGCTGAGGGACTCAGCTGTGCCCTGTAGTAGGTCTGTTGGAGAAAGCTGGAACCAGCTGTGTCTGGCACTGGACAGCCCTAGTCTCTCCTCACAGAGGCCACCCCTTCAGCCCCCACTGCCAGTAGCTGGGCACCTACACCCAATACATGCACCTAATTCTACTACGCAGTAAGAATGCAAAGTGTTGAAAATCTGTAGCAGGAGAGATAATATTGATGGGTTGTCTTGGTGTTGCTGCCAAAAACTCATATGAGATAGACTAAATGCACAACTTTCTGCCTCTAGAAAAAGTTTTAGTTATAGTACCTCTTTTACTCTCCATATCTTAGTCAAAAATGGTGACTCCTAACCACAGAAATGTGAAGAGCTACCATGTCTCTCACCTTGTGGGATCATAAATAATCTTCTTCTCTAAATTCCTTAACTCTGTGTACGGTAATATATCAGTGGAAGTATATAAGTATCAATCACTCCTCCTTTTGCCACATTGGAGCTTCCCAAACTTCATGTGGCTTCCAAAGATTATTAGATGTGCTAGAAACAAATAGATCATGTATTTAAAGAAGTTCCTAGCTCAGCTTCCAAAAATTAGGATATACTTCTAAACTGTCCCTGATGTCATGTTACACTGCTGAAGACTTTAGAGGTTTCTCTTAAAAGTTCTTCTGCAGAAAGGAAGCAAAATGAAGAAAGTAACAGGCAAAAATGAGACAGAAATAGGTTGCCCCTAGGATTCATAGCTGTATATCATTCTGTACCTAACACACTTTAGTTTCCTTGTCCCAAAAGTGAAAATTCTATGTTTTACTGTTGAGACTTACTATTCACTGATTGACATACAAGTGTCTAAGTCTGTATATATGAATGTGAACATATACCTTACTGATGAGATACAAATAAATGGTACTCAAAAAGATGTAATTTCCAAAGTATGAAGACCAATAAAACACCTTGTACATTGTCAAAGTTCATTCTTCCTGTAGCACCTCAAGATTTATTATTTGCAATAGTACAATGTGAAGTGCACCAAATTTCATTGAAAGGGTTGCTACCTCACCATCTAATAAAAAGACATCTAGAGATTTTCCAGCCTAGATAAAATCAAATTATTTTCTATGCACAACTAAGTATCAGTATAAATGATACAAGAAAAAGAATACTTTTACCATATATAAACAAGAAATAATAATTCAAAACCATTTGAGTGATTATTTATCATTTATTTTGGGGGTATGCCACCATCTCAAGAGTATGCTACCAACTACTATCAATGTGTTTTGGCCAGTTTGTGTGTCCAAAGTGCAGATTTCTTTGATTCTAATTTTCATCTTAAAACAGTGTTGCCATTGTCTTTTGCATTACACTGAATGACAGTGTTTAATCCATTGACAGAAGTATAATACCCTCTCTTGCCACTGTTGCTACAAAGCAGACAAATTATCATCTTTGGTTTGACTTTGTCAAATAAAAGATATTCATTAGAGTCACTTATCAGTGTAATGCACTGGAGGCTGATTGAGAGGAGGGAGAAAAATATAAAGAATCAGGGGTAATAGTAAAGCACCATCACAAACATATTACAGAAGTCAAGAAAGAAAGACAAGCATGCAACAAAGAGTCTGGCAACACTACAGTGACTTGTCCAACCCTACCTCTCTCTTTTGGGCATACGAAAAGTTCCAGTATAAGTCATCTTGCAAAGTTTAGTTTCAGTAGTGCACAACTCTTACCACTGCAAGACAGAAGCCTATGCATGGAAAAGAAAGGCTGGGAAATGAAAAGAAAAAGAAGCTCAGACTACAGAATTCATTTGGCATCGCTTACTGTTATGATTTAGTAGCTTAGCATCATAAAGAAGCTCCCTTTGAATTATATCCTATCAACATTTAATTCAAGAGAATGCTGAAAAGTATGATTTATTCAGATAAGGAAAAGTTACTTTATATCTTCAGGCAATAAGGTGGCTCTGTTATCAATAACTACAATCACTTAGAATCATAGAATCATAGAATCATTAAGGTTGGAAAAGACCTCTAAGATCATCAAGTTCAACCATCAACTAACACCACCATGACTCCTAAACTAGGCCCTGGAGTGCCACGTCTATACCTTTTTTGAATGCCTCCAGGGTTGACGACTCCACCACCTCTCTGGGCAGCCTGTTCTTAAAGCACTCAGAATAATCTGAATGCTAACTTGCTAGTAAGCAGTTCAAATAACTGAGCTGTCTAAAGAGTTTTGTCCCAATTCTTAGCTTTTCATTCCATCAAGGCATGGGATGCTTATTCAGATATTCATTTGGTTTAAACAGAAAGATGCATTTAAGTGACAAAATATGTAGTCAGCTGACAAGTTAATTACTCAGGTCATGCAAAAGAAACCAAGAAATGCAAGTGAATATTAAAACAGAGTATTAGTTCAGTGTATGTCCTTATAATGATAACACTCAAAGCTCAGAATGTATCTGTCATTACCAAATAATAGAGGTAAGAAAATATTTGAGATAAGGGATATTTCCAGAAATTAGATTTGTTATTCCCACAGCATCGGAGTGTGATTATGTATTTGGTGATGATCACATATTTAGGGTCAGTACCTGTTTTTGGCTAGAGTACCCCATTAGCCCATTAGCAGGGCTTTTTTTGTTTGGAGTGAGGTACCCATTGTGTCAGTATCTTTGCATCTGCTTGGCAGCGTCCACTGAGAAAAGCCAGGGAATCAATGGTAGCTCTTGAAAGGCACTGTATCTGGAGCTCACACTGGGAAGTGACATTGTCACTGGTCCAGATGACATCTCTATAACTGAGTGAGCCTCTTGTGCATTCGGGTCCACTGGAGTGGCACACAGAGCTCAAAGGACTGCAAAATGATCTTGTTGAGACTGTGTTATGCATCTTCAGTAAGAAAACATAGATTGTCTGTAGGTATACAAGGGATGTCTATGCTTCAGGAAGCTCACAGCCGTTGCAAAAAGAAAATTAAAATGAAGACAAATGGTGTATTATAGGTATAATTTGCTAAGCAAAATAATTGCATGAGTACTTTCCTTCCGACTTAGCATCAGTCCCCCTCTTTGGCTTTCCTTAGTTACTACAGAGAAAACTGGTTGGTGTTTGGGAAGTGGAGTAGCTAGTATGTCCATATCCCAAGCTGCTGCACATTGCTAATGTTACAGATATCCCCATGTAAATATTAAAATAACTGAGACTGCTCCTAGCAACATACTACAAAGCTGGTGAGAGTTTCCAACAGCACCAAGCTGTCTACAGCAGCAGCGGTACTGTCAGGAGAAAATCCAAAGTACTTGCACCTAAGTGTATTGTAGCGCCCAAAGATGCATTTTGACATCCTGACCAGAAGAACAGGCAGCCAATTAACTCTTCAACAATTTCCATACATCAGCTGAAAATGCACTATTCTTTCACTCCTTTTCCTCAAGATTCAAAATCTCCAGGAATAAAATTGACACCTCAGTTTCAAGTCCTTGTTTGCTAGAAATTACGTCTGAGGCTTTCCAACAACAGAATGTAGGAATGTTCTTTGCTGAATTATTTGTATATTCATACTTTTCAGGCTAACTCAGGAGCTATCATCACCCATGAGCAAAACCCTGCTATTTCACCCCAGAAGACTGTGTGCTCTAAACAGTGATTGTATGATGTCTTTTTCTATTCCAACAGGCAATGTGATAGGCTAAACTCAATCTGAAGAGTATGCGTTGCTTTTGCTGTTGGTGTTTACTCACAGAGTTCTTAAATGTATCTATCATCTGTGCTTAGAGGGCATGCATAAAATAAAAACAGGAATATATGATATGCCTGCCATGAGAACTGGTTGAGGCAAGAGTGACTGATAAAAGCCATTATTTTTACTGCTTTATTGGATGCTTTAAGCAAAAGATCTGTGAAACTAGTTCAGTAGTCCCTTGAGAAATCACAATGGAATCTGTGAGCAATGGACAAAGCAAAATACGCAGAGACATTTCCCGCAGCGAACATTATTAAACACTTTGTTTGAAATTGCAACACAGCATAAACCAGGCTTATAAAAATAAGTATATGGTGATGCACCTAAAAGGGCACCACAGAAAACCCCTGTAATCCCAATTTTAAAAAGAGAATTGAGTGTAAACTTAATAATGGAGAAGATTCACAGATGCAATCCAGCTGGTTTTGCCGCTCTGGTTATGCAAAATAGCCATAAATGTGTATGAACAGACTGGGATGGTTACTTTGAATTATGACAAGAAGGCAAAGAAGATAGAACACACTGTTAAGATTGGACTTGTGATTGTAAGTGGATTCGATTTAGTGAAGTATACTCAGTATAACTTTCACGGAAGAAAGGTGCTAATATGGGAAACTTCTTAATAGTAGATCAAAGTTAGCATTGCCTGTGTTAAGGAACATGAATATTATTATTTCTGATTCATAATTGGAGAAAATGGATTATAAGAAATTGAGTGACTTGCCAAAACAAATGCTTTAGGTCAGTTACAGGCATCTAAACTCTCATTTCAGAGACCAACAACAGGAACCTACAGACTCTTGTACAGATCTTTCTGATTCTATATCCAACATCCCAGGTCTTCTCAGGGCTTACTCAACATAGCTACAGCTTAAGGAATTGTATCTGGTGCAAAAGAAAAAAATTAGAACATGAGCATTGCCCAAAATCAAGGTCTCCAAAGCACTATTACCTTACTAAACTGATGAGCAGCAAAAGACAAAATTTTATAATCAGGGTTTACTACTAACCATGTAGTTTCATAGCTTTCCATGATAGCTTATAATAAAAAATAAAAAAATATTGTCTCTAACTGCGAAAGATAGATAAAGACTGTACACAAGTATAGGAAAAGGATGTAGCCAGGTTAAGGAAACTCCCAATGGGACTCATTTTGCCCTGAGTAAATACAATACAGTACTGACTTCTCAACAAATAACTTCTGCGTTTTTTTGAATATTCCCAGGAAGTGCAGGGGTCAGAAAACTGGAAGCCTCACTGATGTTGATGGAATGTTCACATTTGGCCTTGGCCACCAAGAAAACAACTGACAATCCCTCTGATTTTATCATGGGAGGAAACAGTGAAAATAAGTGAAGAATACACTGCTTAAAATGTGTGACAGAAAGTCCGTGATGAAATTTCCCCATTGATTTATCAGTCCTTAGCATGATACAAGCATTCTACTGTCAAAAAGACTCATCTGAAATGTAGGTACAGTGTGGGTGTGTATGTATATACATGTGTGTGTACTGATACATTTAGCAAAGTATGACATATGACACTGTTTTCCAAGTTCTAATATGATCTAGAAGATATTTCAACATTCACTTACCTATTCTTCTGTGGTGGGTTGACCCTGGCTGAACACCAGGTGCCCACCAAAGCTGCTCTATCATTCCCCTTCCTCAACTGGACAGGCAAGAGAAAAATATAACAAAAGGATCATGGGTTGAGATAAGGACAGGGAGAGATCACTCAGCAGTTACCATCATGGGCAAAACAGACTCAACTTGGGGAAATGAGCTTAATTTATTAACAGTCCAATCAGAGTAGGGTAATGAGAAATAAAACCAAGTCTTAAAACACCTTCCCCCCACCCCTCCCTTCTTCCTGGGATTAACTTCACTCCCTATTATTCTCTACCTCCTCCCCCCGAGCGGTGCAGGGGGACAGGGA
>WAAD01039668.1:18562-29911 GCA_013389945.1 Fregata magnificens
TTTTTAAGTATTCAGGCAGGTGAACTCTATGAAATCTTAAACATCTGCTAAGCTATTTCTTGTAGGTCAAAAGTAGGTGCTAGCTACAACAGAAGAGATGAATAACTACAAGTTATGTAAGCCTCTCATGATTTTCACTGTAAATCAAGCAGGAAAAAGACAAATTAAACTCAAGATGAAGCTGATCTAAATTATGTGGGGAAGCTTTTTCACTTGCTACATCGCTCTAGACAGTGATTTTTCGCAAAGATATTAAGCATCTTGAAAAAAGAAATTTTTAAAAAGACACTACTCTGATGTACTGGCATAGGAGAACCCCTGCTTCTACTCGATTTCAGCATATAAAATCTCATTAGTGAATGTAAAACTAGCTTTACTAATTTGTTCATTTTAAAGCACAAGGTAAATACAACACACTAATGGCTATAATACTAGCAGAAAACCAAGAGAAGCCTCTTGGCACAGAAAAATTTTATCCAAAAAAAAACCATGGGAAAAAAGGTATTACTCAGAAGTACTGTGATATGCTGGGTTTTTAACTCTGAAAAAGTAGTACTTGAAAGTTCTTCAGGTAAAACTTAATCAGTAGTGGCTCAGAAATGCATGTAACGCTTACACTGGCTTTAGTCTCAAGATTCTTCAAAGGAAAAAGAAAATACATCATCTCTGATGGAACAAAATAGATGGATAAAGGTGGTATATTTTAAATCAATTTTTAAATATTAAGTCAAACACAACACATTCTTGAAGTTACTAACATTTAAAACTGAATATGAAATTATGAAAACCTGTAAAATAAATATTCACACAGTGCAAATTTCCAGTAAAAGTTTTAAAGAAATCAAACCACTAAATGGGTGATGTATCATCAGCTGAAGACTCATAACCTAAATTTGACAGCAGAAGCCTCTTCCAATGGCAGAGATGTATGTTTTCATAATTGTAATTCATTTAACCATTTCAGGTAAATGACTAGCTTATTTGAATTTTACGAAGTAAACAGGAGATGAAAGGAAAAACAGTGTTTCTCTTCTGGTCTAGGAATAAAAGCCATGTGATAAAAATATTTTTTACTCCTCACTGAGGACTGTGAGGTAGCTGTGAATCAGAGTTCAGTCTACTCTTCACCAATACTACTTAGTTTAAAACAAAGTTTGTTTTTAATAATGAAACTTGCCTCGGTAAACGTACTTTTTAATCTATTTATTTATTTCTCTCTATTTCTCTCGAGCCTCAGCATTTCTAAAATGCTAGATTTTTATTCTCTTCTAATCTCCATTCAAATCTAACTAAATAGAAATTATGAAAATTCATCACTACTCACCATAATCACTTTTAACAAAACAAACTGAGAATCTACAAAGAATTTTTGTAAGCTACAGAACTGTTAAGACAGACAGATGTAAACATATTGTACAGTCCTGACCAGTAAAAAGGAAGGTCAAATTTATTGCAATGGCCATACTCAGTTTTATTAGCTATCAGTGCATGAATATCCTTCTGTCTTTACAGAGCAAACAAAACCCTAGATTAAATCAAATATTTTTTTTAAAAAGTCTTTCAGCTACTTTGTTTAAAATCATGATTAAAATAGGTCATTTTAATTACTTTGACTTCAAACTATTCAACTTGAAACAAATCAAAGCCATGCTTACACACGAGACATGGAAAGTATTAAAATCAGCGTTCTGACTGAAACAAGGAGAAGCACAGGAAAAACATGCAGGCCACACAATTTACCCATGACTACTTTTCTTACTTTGATATTGATTTTTAGCTGCTCATTTTCCTTAAGAGATGCATGACAAAATCCTTTGCCTTCTTTGTACCTATTACTCTCACCAGTACACTGACTGCTTTCAGCGGAGCTGTAACGTTCCACTACATGATGAGCATGAAACTCAAGTTTGGCATTATGTGACAGGAAGTTGTGTATATGATTACAACATGTATACATTAGGGTATGCATACATGCACCACCAAGTAGATGACTTTTCTCTGAGATAAAGTTATGGAATAGTTCATGCCACTTGTATAGTGAATCACCTCTGAAATTAAAGCATAATATTTGCTGCTCTTCAAAAAAAAAACAAAACAAAAAAAACCCCAAAAAACCCAACCACCACAGTTCAGAACATATACTACCCATACAATTCAGTTAGTTTACATCATTCAGAAATCCGTATCAACTCTAAAAACACGTCAAGAAACATGATATGAAAATAAATATAATTTTAAAACATTATATTTAAAAGAGCTTGATAGCACAATGTTGCGTTTCATTAAGCAGGCAACACAGGTCACAAATAAATAAAAAAACCCAGTGATTTTTCACTCACCCGTTTTGATCTTACATCGCTGGTCAAAGAGATAGATTCTTCAGAGGTATTTTTATTCCCTGCTTTGAGTAGATCAGGGGAAGGAACTATGAGTTTTAAATAGGTTTCCTTTTTGGCTTGATGTACCAAAGACAAAGGTTTCACATTGGGAACCAATCCCGTAGACTGTATTACACTTGTGTGTTTGTTCACAGATTCCTCCTTTGCCTGAGAGCTTTGGAAAATAAACGGAAGCTGCTGTGACAAAACCTGAGGCTGCTTCTGCTGGGACTGGAATGATGAGTGAGTCTGGGAATCAGACACAAGAGGTATCTGCTGGTGTGTTCTTTTTTCTTGGGACTTTTCATGTGGTTTTTGTCCATCAGTTTTCATATCTGTTACACCACTATGCATTAGCACCTGCAAAATATGTATTTTTGACTGTTCATATTAGATCAGTTAAAGATCCTTTAAAAAAAAAAAAAAAAAAAGGTACATCATCAGTCCCCATGAAACAATTATTTAGGGTTGGGGTTTTTTTTCCCCCAGAAAGTTTCAGCATGCGAAGACAATGCTTAGTAGAGAAGGAGTACTAAATCATGGTTGGTTTTAAGTGTATTTTTGACTGTAAACCTAACAGGAAACCCAAGATTCCAATCTTGTTCTCCTACTGGCTACCAGGAAAAGGAACCACTCTACTAGGAAAAAAGCAACTGCCAAAGCAGTATCCATAGAAAGATATATTTCCAATACGCTATCAGCACACAGCACTTAAATTCTTTATATTTCCCACTTTATAACAAAAATAACAGTCTAACTGTAAACTCCTAGCCCATAAAGAACAACAAAACACACACATGCAGACACACAAAGGAAGGAAAAAAAACCCAGAAAACCCTGAAGCAAAACCAAAAAGAGTATTCTTAGCTCTCATTAATGTGTAGTTAAACAATTGCTCACTGGTACAAACAGGAGCAGGTCAATTTTTCACAAACAGCTTTCAGTGACAAGACTGTGAGCAGCAGAGTGAGGTGTCATACCTTGTTCTTGGTTTTGTGATGTGCTTCGTTTTCAGAATCAGATTCATCATCTTCACTCTCTTCAGCACTCTGGTCCTCCTCCTCCTCTTCATCCTCCTCTAGATCATCGGAGTCACTACTACTTATGCCTTCACTTGAGGTGTCTGAAGAGGAGCCCGAATCACTGTCGCTGTTACTAGAGCTTTCCACTGCTTTTTTTCTGGGCTTCTACCAGGAAGATGAATGCTCTATTAATGGTTCAGCTTTAATCCATTATATCATCTTATTAGTATAAATAATCTTTAATAAAACAAAAAACAGTAAGACTTTGGAGTAAAGTGATCTGCAATCCTTGAACACAACTGACTGTCTTTGCAGAAGACTAAAGGGAAAGAAGTGCTTCACAAGATGATGAAAATGAAAAACTGGTCACAAGGCTCCACTAAAGTATTTTTCTGACCACATGCACTGGCAGAACAGTTGGCATCACTACATTTCAAAGCAGTATAATCAAATTTAGGCCTAGAAAATCAGCCTGGAAGTCAGGTCTAGCAAACCTCCACAGAATGTACTGCTTCCAAAAAAAATTTAAAACCAAAAGCTTTATTGCAAACTAACATAGAAAGAACAATACATATTAGATTCATCAATATGTTTCAGTGACACTTTCATTTAACTACCCTACTTAACTTGTAATTTCACAATATGCACTGTTCAGCAATGTAGGGTTTTGAGGACCAAAAAGAATATGCTCATCAAATTGCTTCTGGGATTTGCTTCTGAAAAATGGACCAAAATCCGCTGAAATACTATGACAACTATATTATATTTAAATTATTGGAAAGAACAAATTTGCAGCCCAGAATGGGAAAGTAAAAGAAGCAACACGCAAGAATGCAGGAAAAGAAGAAAGGTATAAAAAAACCACAGGAACTCCCAAATGTTGACACTGCAAGACCAGATTTTAAAGTGCAATGGATGAGGAAAGTTAGCTTTTTGGGGAGCTGACTAAAATGAACCTGTGTATTTCACAAACACATCTGAAGGAGGTGCACGTGGACTCGAGTGTTACGATGGTGGCTATCATGAGACATGAAAGTATGCATTACTGCATTAAAGCGTATTTAATCATTAAAGAGAGTTCGCAGAATAATGCTGTAAGATAGAGAAACATATGAAACCAGATTACAGATGTCAGGCAGCAGCAGCAGCAAAGTGCTATGCAGCATCTAAACAGGGCACATGGAGTCACTGCGTGAATTGTAAGGTTAAAATTAGTCAAAAGGAAGATAGGTGGACAGCAAAAGTAGGTGACTGGAAGGCAAAAAAGTTGCAGCAATTCTAGATAACAACGCAGACAGGAGCATCAGAGAAACAGGGCTTTAAAAATATAAGTTTTCTTAACAAAACTTTCCCCGAAAGTCTACTTTTCAAATCTATTTTTTATGGTAGGTATATTATAAAACAAGAGGCTAAAAGGAAAGAGCAATTTTATATCAAAGATCCTTGTCTTACGAAGAAGAAATTCACTTATATTAGTGAGAGAACATAACTGGTGTACTGGTTTTGGATGGGATAGAGTTAATTTTTTTATAGTAGCTCTTATGGAGCTATGTTTTGGATAGCGACCGAAAGAGTATTGATAACAGAGGGATGTTTTCGTTACTGCTGAGCGGGCTGGCACAGCATCAAGGCCTTTGCTGCTCCTCACCCCACCCCACCCGCGAGCAGGCTGGGGGGCAGAAGGAGCTGGGAGGTGACACAGCCGGGACAGCTGACCCCAACTGACCCAAGGGATATCCCACACCACATGGCATCGTGCTCAGCAATAAAAGCTGGTCAAAAGAAGGAAGAAAGGGGGGACTTGAGGAAAGGGGGGGAATTAAGGCATTTGTCTTCTCAAGCCACTGTTACGCGTGATGAATCCCTGCTTTCCTGGAAAGGGCTGAACACCTGCCTGCCAATGGGAAGTAGTGAATGAATTCCTTGTTTTGCTTTGCCCACGCATGTAACTTCTGCTTTACCTATTAAACTGCCTTTATCTCAAGCCACGAGTTTTCACACTTTTACCCTTCGGTTCTCTTCCCATCCCACCGGGGGGGAGTGAGCAAGCAGCTGCGTGGGGCTGAGCTGCCCACCGGGGTTAAACCACAACAATAGGATTCAATTTACTTTGTGAAACAGCTATGAAACGTGGAAGCTGTAGGTGAATTAAGTCTCATCTATTTGTCAGTTGGCTGGTATCTGTATCTTTTTTTTAAACTAGGCTCTCTATCGATTCCTGTGATGAACACAGCAATACTTCTTATCATCAATACCTTCTGCATGCTGTCACATGCATTGCTTCACTGTTGGAAAATCTTAAGAATTTAAGTGTATTTATTTGGATTTATTGTTTCACTGCTCAATTCAGAGAGGTATCAGTTGATACTTCACATGAGGGACAACGATCTGAATGTATGCAGACACTTAAAAAATAACAGATCTAAATAACTCTGCCAGTCTATGGTAGGTCCTACATGTTTCATTGCTGGTGTCCTTTACATCATATTTAAGTATCTTGCTGTCTAATATTTGGCACAGATGCAGAATATTTCTTCATGAAGGTTAAGATCATAAAATGAAGGACAAGACCATGATCTGAAGCAGTAAAAGTAACAATGCCTCCTGGAATCACACCTCTAGGATTCTATTCTGATTTTTCCCCTTCATGGTTCTCTATTTATCTCTGTATGTGGAAAACACCCAGAACACTGCAATAATACTAAATCAGAGATATTCACGATGCTGATGAAATAAATATTCGTAACATCAGCTTCTTAAGAGATGCATGTAACAGTCTGGAAAAAGAAGAGTATGTCAATGGGCTTACTTAGCTGATAGTGTTTACTTCCACTCATCAACAATTTAAAGCTTTTGCTGTCCATCTACCTTTACAAAATGTGTTAGCTGCTGTATCTTACAAATCTATCTTTTCATACTGCAGACAAGAACATAAGAAAATTACCATACCAAGAAAGGAGTCAGGAACATTCTTGTGAAAAAGGAGGCAGCAAGTGCCAAGCAACATCCGACACAAGTCTGATTCACAAAGAACTACCTCAAGTAAGAAAACAGACAGCTAATTTTGACATAACATTTAGTATAACATGTAAGCAATCAAATGCTTCAAAACAAATCAGGCAGTTAACTACACTGTGAAACACAACCACTTCCCGGGGAGTTTTTACTTCATAAACAAATAGAATCTCTTTTGACATAGATAAAACCAATACAAAGAAGTTGGATTAGTAGGATTACACAAGAAGGGATGGCAAATTAGTAGCTTAGAGAAAATGTAATGATAGGGAAAATTTAAACTCATGCATTTAGTGGCTATAAAAGGATTAATCTTGATGGAGAAGTTTCTATCAAATCCAGCATAAAAGGTAAAGCAGCTGGGGGAAGCCAGTAAACTGCATAGAGAAGAAATAATTCAGACTAAATCAACTAATGTAAGCCAGAAGGAGAAAAAGATTAACTGTAAAGAAAAATCTCTCTGTAAAGACATTTAGAGCAACAAAACAATACTTGAAAGAAAGAAATTCTAAAAGCTTGCTCACACAAAACAAAATAGTCAAGAAAGAGAAGGAAAAGTACAGATCAAAAAGTAAGTACTGTTTTGTCAGTTGAAATATACTAGAAAGAAAAAAAGAGAGCATTAGACTTCTGAAGATATATATAAGACCCGACAGATATTTATAGAATATCAAAAAATAGATTATTTAGAAAAAGATAATAAAAGACTCTTCAAGAAATACATTCAATAAAAAATTGTTATTAAGTTCTATTAAAAGAGCAAATTTCACTTCAACTAGTTCTTCTATCGGCAGCAATATAGCCACAAAAGTTGAGCCAAGAGTTGGTTCAATTAAAATAAATTTCATATTCAATTTTGGTTCACTGACTTTAGCAAATCTGCTGGATGGTTATGCTAATTGAAAATGTCCGTTGTTCAGAAAGCAATAATCTAGACTGAGCACAAGTACCAAGAAAAGTAGCCTGACCTTAATGACCCAATGGGATAGTCCCATAAAAAGGTGACTAAAGTGATAGTTTAAAAATATTTTAGTCATGACTTCAAAGTACTGAAGTTTATAAAGGAAATACAGTATGGTAATTGCCAAGAAGAGATATGAAACGTAAAGGATGTGACTACAGTTAATAACCTAGCATCCTGATGCCAATTCTGGAATCCTGGTAAATAAAAACCCTCAACGCAAGATCTTGGAGTGGATTCCTATCTCACCAGCTGCCCATAATGGCAGGGGACTTTCTCTAAACCAAATGAGACTCAAGTTCACCAGTTATGCCTTCTTTCCCTTGGAGACTCTTGCTTTACTAATGTAAAAATCCTGCTGACCCTCCTCATCCTAGAAATTCACTAATGCAATCAATAGAGGGGCAGTCAGTTTTACACTTCTTCGGTGAGGCTGAAGCAGCATATTCAGATAAATATACGGTGATGAGTGAGGATTTGGCACAATTTTAAACTCATGTTTCAGACAGATTCCAGTTTATCATTGTCTGATATGCATAGCCCTCTGAATGATCAAATACACACCCTAGACACAAGGAACCGGATGAGAACTTCTAATAACTACAGCTTGGACGATCAGATGCTTCTATCAACCCAGAAGTTGTTTTTCATACACTACAAGCAAAAAAAATTATGTAATACAAGTTACTATCAGACTGCACTTTAGGATTCCCTAAGATGGTAGGACAACAGAACTCAACTCCAACCAGGAAGAAAACATTGCACAAAAAGTAACTCGTCTAGATTTTCACCAACTGTAAAAACAGCCTGGTATCAGCTTTGCCTTTTCTTATTAAAAAAAGATTTTTAAATACCAACCTCAAAAGAAAATTACAACGAAGGATATGATTGAAGAAATCAGCAGATGAATACTAAAAAAATAAAACCTTAAAGAAAGGAACATTTAGAGAAGTATAACTAAACGTTTTAAAATAAACTGTGCTCTTTAGAAAAAGAGGCAAGTGTTGTCACACTTTGAAATTTAAAAACAAAGCCCAGCACAAAATACTCCATCTGCCTACTGTCCCTTGCTTATTTCTCTGCCTTCAGTTCCAGTTGTGGCTTCGTTCTAACATACTGAAATAAAAATACTGTTTTGTTTTTTTTTTTTTTTTAAATCAAATCTCTTGATCTTCTCCTCCTCATGTTGGAATTCTCATTTAGAGTATTCTGTATATTCTGATTGGAAAGCTTGTTCCAATCATTACATTGACAAATACCAATTACCTCAGAAGTTTCAGAAGAAAAGTTGTTAAGAATAAGGATTAGAGGAACATCTAGAATGCCAGCATATAGAGTAAGACCATGAACAACAAACTCCACTTCAGTCTTAGGAAAATTACTACAAAAACTCAGGAAGCAAAACTGTTGACAACCTGAAATTTATCTGCATTAGACAGACAATTTAAATGTTAAGATACAAAACTAAACAAAATTAAGAAAGGCGGTACACTAATTGATTGAGTACATGGTTTTATAGCAACCCACTATTTAGCAAATTGAAACTGGAGTTTGAAATCAGTACCCACATCAAAAGAGAATGTATCACGGATACAGAATTTATGCTTAAAGACAAGTGGTAATACGAAGGAGAAGATAACAATACTGACAAACATCCTGACTGAAATTTGAAAAAAAAAGTTAAAAGATGTGAAATTTTCAGTGATATTCATATTAACAAGCTTAACCAGCTCAGTTTTCTGACTAAGGTAAAGAGCCAAAAAGTGAACAGAAAAGAGTCTGTTCATTTACTTATGATATAAACTTTTGGGAAGGTACTTGGAGATAATAAAAGATAGTAATTTATTTGGTATTCTCCATAACTGCATTAATAGTCAGAAATGCAGAGACATTATCTGGAAAAAGCTTTACTTCTGCACCACAGAAACAAAGCTTACATTTTGCACATAGATATCCAGGATAAAAGCAGAATTTTAGAAAGGGAAGAGCCATTTCTAGTATTTAAGCCTGAAAAAAGTCAAAGAGTTCCCAAATACCTTAATACCCTCAAAAGTTCTTCATCGCTGAACACATAAAGAATGTTTTATGGGAAAATATTCTTTACTATGTTAACAATTTTCCTATTGTTAATATATTAAACACTGTATCACTACACAAATATAATTAACCATTTTAGTGCTAACAGCTATTTTTATGCAGATATATGCAAACACCAACTGTCCTTTGAAAATGCCAACCTCTCACCAAAGAACACTCAGATTTGGGAGCTGAATGTAATGCAATAACACAAAGAGAAAGAAAGCAACAGGCCCAATTCACTCACAAAACAAAAATATAAATAAATATCAAGAAATAGAAGTATTTTAGCCTAGATGGCTGCCAGTAGCAAATGATTCCCTTAGCTTCTATCCTGACATTAATCAATTTCCCAGTATCTCATTTCCTGTGTTTTGACTAAGTAGTTTTGATTCCAAGAGTAGCAAAGTTCTTAGGGAGTGCTTGGGTCAGTATATAAGGAGGTTTACTAATTCACTGAGACTACTCATGCCTTTCATATGAGATGGCTGTCTAAGTTTTTTGCTGAGTCACAGCTGTTAATGATACTTCTTTCTTCCGATAAATAGGAAATTACTCCCAGAAAAGCATTTTTCTTTTAATGTCTAAAAATTTCATTTTACTTCTGAATTTTTTTTATATCTTAAGTTATACAAAAACATAACTACACAGATATAATTTATAATATATTGTAATTTGTAACTATAATACAAATATTTATACTCTAATATAATATCAAATACTGGTGTTAAAAATACTATCCTTTATTTTTATAATTATATACATTAAATACAAATACGTTATCGCATACAGCTATTAACTAGTGGAATTAGTGCTAATGGTAGCTTTTGGTTCATAAACATGTCAAAAAACAAACAAATTAAAAAAAAACCCCACACAAAAAACCCCAACACAAAAAAAAAACCCCACAGAGACAAGGGTACAGATCTTGCTCTAATAAACAATAATAAGAAAAATCCAAAACATTTTGTACTGGGAGAGAACACCTAAAAATGCTGCTGTGCAGAACACTTACCGTGTCAATTTTTTGTCTGAATCTTAAGGTTTTTTCCGTATATTTACCTTATCTTTGATTTTGTCAGCTCTGGTGTCCAAAAGCTGAACTTTGCTTTGCTCCTGGTTGTATTTGCGGCCTCCTGCTCCTGAGGTTATAGCTTTCACTTGTCCTGCAGATGTTGCAATGCTAGTGGACAGTACAGACGTGCTGCTACCAGATACTGCAGTGGTACTGTTCCCATTCAGTGATCCATTTATACCTTAAGGTGACAGATTTACAAAGTGACACTTAAAAAAATCTGAAGTAGCAGATACTTTCTTTGAGATGTTCCAGTCACACTAACCTAATGTAGCTTCCGTAAACACGTAACAAGACACTAGACGACTCATAGGTTACTCCCAACATATACTAAAAATTTGCCATCCAAGAGTCACTTTGATTTGCTCATGGAGTTATTTGAATTAAAACATGCAGAGCACCCATGATTTAAAGGACAAACACACATTTACCACCATAAGGCAGGCGGAAATAATCTGAAATTGTCCATTTTTAAGCCCAAACTATCCTTGAGTTTGGTCAGGGGCAGAAAAATAATATTTTGAAGAAAGAAGACACAAAAATATACATTTCAGTAAGTATCTCACAGAATAATTTATTTACAATTTTGAAGTATCAGTCAGCTCCAAAGAAAACCACATGAAGCCCAAGATATTTTATGAGNTTCTCTATCAAGAAGACTGTTGTTCTCTAGGAAAATACCCCTAATCACACAAACTTGCTACTCTGCAATGCCAGGACTATTATCAGATTGATTCTGAAACACACACCAGGTCCTAAGCCTTGGCAAAACTATAAAAAAAAAAAAAAAAAAAAAAAAACTTTTTTTTTACATAATAAAAT
>WAAD01039668.1:29970-60853 GCA_013389945.1 Fregata magnificens
AAGCTTTGTTTGTACATCATAGAATCACAGAACAGAATATCCCGAGTTGAAAGGGATCCACAAGGATTATCAAGTCCAACTCCTGACTCCACAGAGGACAACTCAAAAGTTAAACCATAGATCTAAGAGTACTCCCCAAATGCTTCTTGAACACAGACAGGCTTGGGGCCATGACCACTTCCCTGGCGAGCTTGCTCACCCTCTCAGCGAACAACATTCTCCTAATTTCCACTGTGAACTTCCCCTGATGCAGCTTTAAGCCATCCCCTCACGTCCTGTCACCAGACACCAGAGAGAAGAGACCAGCACCTCCCTCTCCGCTCCCCCTCATGAGGAAGCCATAGACAGCAATAAGGTCACCCGTCAGCCGCCTCTCCTCTAAGCCGAACAAACTATCAAACAAATGTATCTTACCTCTTCAAAAGGCATGCAATACCACTACATAAAATACCGGTTTGAAATGCAAGAAAATGTTCTAATGTCATTGGGCTATCTTCATTGAGATCCTGTAGTTGTAGCCATCCCTCCCTCCATGCCCCGCAACAAACAGCTACCTGATGCCTGCTTCCTATGTGCAGAGGAACAGTATTCGCTATAGAAGCACAAGGCCTCCTAAATCAAACCACAAACTTTAAAAGAAAAATTTTCCCTACTACAGTCCCAGACAAACTATCTAAGGAAAAAGAGGGGGGGGAATATTATTAGACAGAGTATTTCGTTATTGAAAGCCCATACTTGTATGTCTCATGCTTAGCCAACAGAATTGATTTTTATAGAACTGTTTAGGAATAGGAAGAACAATGAGAGGTCAAGCTCAATTTCCACATCTTTCTGCGTGTGCAGAAGTTTGATAAGATTATTCCCTCTACAACTTTAGCCATTACCTTTTTCTGTACTGCTCCGACTATTTTTTCCTGTGGCTCTTGAGTGGAATGAAGTTGAATCACGATTCTGTGCAGGAGGTGCAAACAGTGGTGGAATTCCCAAGAGTGGTGGGAAGAAAGCTGCCCCGGGACGAGAGTGCGTGTCTGCTGTTCGCCACCATTCTGCACCACAAAGGAAATAAAAACAAACTTCAGTTGTTCTAATAATATACTTAAATATTCCTGTAGGCATCTTGCTGTGCATAATCTAGAGCAGATTTACAAAATCTGGGAGTAAGAAGAAAACACAACACTTAGGAACTTTGTAAATGACATGAATTTCCTGCAGCAATTTTGGTCTTAAGTCATTAAAGCCATTCTGGTAAAGATTTCAATCCAGTTTTATTTAAACGTATTCTGAAAATACTTAATAGAAAGCTATGTGACAGTGATCACCCCAAAATGAAACTGTTAGTCTTATAAACAGGATCAATATTCACAGGTGACTCTTGAACATTCATTATTACCTCAGCAGTCTTCCTACATCAGAACTATGAAAAAGCAGAACAGCTTTAAGTCACCTCTGCAATCTCAGTCCTGGAATACTCCAAGGCCTCCACCACAAAAACAGATCTGAAGCAGTTCCCCATGAAATGACATATTTAAAATAGGAATCTCTAGCTACTCTGTAGTAGCTCTATACCCCCTCTAAGAGATTTCTACCCTGGAGTTTGACACTGGATCGGAAAAACGCAGTCTATTTTTTTCTGTAACATCCCTATTAAAATGTTTGTTTGACAACCAGAAATAGGGCTACTCTGTGCTGCTTGTTACATAAACTCAAGCGGTTGAGCTAGGAATAAAGATTTCTTATTTTAAAAACAACCTAACACTCTTTTTGGTTTTGTTGCCCTTTTAAACTTTCATCTTAAATGGTTATTGACTTTTGTTTTCCAGGAAAATGAACTTCAAATGAGTTGATACAGTCCCTACAACTTCCAATTTTTAAAGCACTTTATTATAGCAGCAACTATTTAGAATATTTATGCAACCCCTACATAATCCTCTTCTGCAGATTCTTGGAACTCTGCAAGACCAAACTGACTGATTTTTTTTTTTTATAAGCCACTACTAAGCCTAAACAGCCATGTAAGAGGCAAATATCCAG
Source organism: Fregata magnificens (assembly GCA_013389945.1). Taxonomy (NCBI): domain Eukaryota; kingdom Metazoa; phylum Chordata; class Aves; order Suliformes; family Fregatidae; genus Fregata; species Fregata magnificens. The sequence continues at coordinate 32,002 of WAAD01039668.1, forward strand.
TGCACTGCTCTTGTCATAGGTTTCTGTGCTCAAACAGGAGCCCAGAAACGGTGTGCAGATTTGCATAGAGGAATTCCTTAAAAGTGTCAGGGTCGTCTTTTATAATAGCTGTTGCAGTAGCTACTACTACATTTTGTAACACATCTATTATAGTCAACAACTGAAAAAAAACCACAAAGCGTAATTGAAGAACCACCTTTCAAATCCCTCTGAAGGGAAAGAAACTTTTGAAAGAAGATCCTATGTTAAAAATTTAATAAGTGAGAGCGAAAATGTGTGTGTTTGAAAAAAAATGCAGTAAAATTTTGACAGGAAAGAAAAATCTCTTCCAAACTTCTCTTAAAACCAACTCTCCCCACCCACCACCAATCAAAACAGAAATGACATCACATTACAAGAAACAGACGAATCAGAAACATGACACATAAATACCATTGTGACAAGGGCTAGAAACATAGGTTTGGTCTACATAAAACCTAAATCTAACAAGCAAGTGCACATAAAATAACTCGAGTCATGGAAGAGATGGTTATCTCTTGGCCAGGTCCTATAGTGGCCATACAACTGTGAAGGTGTTTAAAGGGTAGCAACAGTAAGTGTTTTGGTACAGCTGACATATAAAAAAAGTTGTTAAAACACAGTGCTTTCTTTGCTTTTTTAATGCTTAAAATAGCAGATTTGTGAGCACACTTTCCGGTCTTACAGTGAAAACTTTATTATGAAATACTAAACACTAGAAACACACTGGAAGGCACAATCTACACAAGTAACAGGACAGACTAGGTGGTAAGCAAGTCTTTTCTGACTTCTGTGATTGACTGCTTTTCCTCTTCTTGAAAATTATTTCTTTAGGGCTTAAGTGCAATTATAATTTTTTTTGAACCCTGAAACATAGATTAAGTTGCGGCATACATTCAGGACAGAAACAGTTTTGCATAACATCCCTGTGAACAGCTGAGAAAGGGCAAAATCTGTGGTTTGGCCCACTGGCATGCTTCATGTTTTGTACATTACGAGGACAAGAAATGTGCCGTAAGTATAGAACTTCTGCTATTTTACACACATACATTACCAGTGTGATTAAAAGAATTAAACCATATAGTTGAGCAGGATTTAGTCTCATGCATTTTAAGACAATTATTTCATATTGCTATAAAACACAAGTATAAGGGTGTTACAGTAATTAAGATGCTTAATGAATACATAAATGAAGTTTTAACAATGCTAATAAACAAATTTTAACCTGCCAGTGTCAACAGACACTGAAATTGTAAGAACATACATCACAGTGATTTTAAAATGTTATAAATGAAAGATTCTAACTGCTAAAAAGACAAAAAATATAGCTACAACACCAGCGATGAAAACAAAGACTGGACACTCTAGAGCAACAATTCCAAAACTTTCATCATGGTATGACAAGCAGGCTGTAACTGATCTGCAAAAACGTCACATTATTCTATTAATTTAAATTTGGAATTTGAGCATAGTGTTACATAGTAGTTTTGTATGTATTCTGAGTGGTCCCACAAAGTTACAGAATCGTTGTCTTAGAATATACTAACCAAGAAATGTAAAAAGAATGGTCACTGAACAATATATATATAAAATAGTACACACGCAGACAAATTGCTATCATATTAAGGACAAAGGTGCCATTCAAAGGCTTAAGCAAGATTATAACAACTACATACAATTAGACTGCCTAAGATAACTTCCAAGCTATCTATTGTATTATCAAGATCTATGGAAAATACTGCCCTTCAATGAGACAGCAAAGCCAAAATTTTAAGGTTATTAATTTTTTTCCCCTACACTTACTTACCCAGATACATGAATATAAAAACCCCATCTTTACAGACATGAGTGTCTCAATTTTTAATTGAAACTTTTAAGAACATCACAGAAGGTCAGAAAATTGTCTAAGGTCAGATGCAGAGGTCTTTCATTCCTACTTCAGCAAAAATAAAATTTTCCAAATGAAGAAAGTTCCTCGTGCAAAATGGAACAAAGTCAATAGAAGCTATGAACAACTACCATCCCTTAGAGCAGAGCTTAAAACAAGTACCCGTTAACTCTGCTGCGCTAACACGTGTTAGATGGCTGTTACAACTGAATGAATCTTTCCATATAATAAAAAAAAATTCACTGAATGAGAACATTAGAAATGAATCGGTATTCACTGCTTTTTGAAGTATTTTACCCCTCCCTACTTCACCTCTACATGCATTTCTTTCAGATGCTTTTGCTTTGTGTAGGTATGTATATAGTATCTCATTATCCTCCCAGTAACAAAAGTCTGCTTTTACTCCTCTGGCATGAATAACTAAAACAAAATTCCATCATTTATATCAAATAAAATTTTAAAAATACTAAAAGATCTCTTTGCAATATTGACTGTAGGTTTCTACCAGTACCTAGTCCTACACTCCTAAAACTCTACTGGTGGTGGAATCCCACAGTCCTAAATTCTACCGGCAGGGCGGTGGCACGGAATGGACACACAGGGCCTGGCCAGCCAAGAAATGGGGAGGTCTCTTCAAGATACCCACTTCCTGGCAGGAATAGCTTTTCTACAGAAAAAGTGAATTAAGAAGCATCTTGACTTACGCGTACTTTGGAGAGTGTATTACAGTATTTAATTCATTTTAGAAAGCTTTGTTCTCAGATGTAAGATTTATGGAGTATGCAAGACGTGAAAACACTAGCTGAGTAACTGACATCTTACGGTGGAAGTCGGACATCTGACTTTACAAGATGCCACCAAAAAAAACCCTTTATTTCTGAATAAAATCAAGTAAGAAACAAGATCATGCTGGCCAATCCTATTACAGACAAATGATATGTCTGTAATAGTACTTTCAAGAATTGTGGTTATGCAATCAACACACCCATGTAATGAACAAGGATGTTACCTCGTGATGAAAAGAACAAAAAAGATCAAGCACTACTTTGTTTCTTAGAAGACAAAGTTCCTGAGAAACTCAGCCAATATATTTCTTTCTTCTCATCAAAATCGTCCTGGACTTACATCAAGCCTATAGTCGAAGTCTTTTGCCTTGAAGTCTTTTACAAGGTCTGCCTAGAGGGTGAGGACAGTTAACTCTCTTCTTCAGTTTAATATTCCTTGCAACAATGTTCACCTGGAAAAGGTGCTAGCTGGGGACGTGTCGCTAAGGCTGTGGGTGTACCAAGTGTTCCCAAGCCACCAAACCCTGAATACCCTGAACTGGCTGCACGCACACCAAAGACTGGGTGGCTGACCACTGGGAAGGCACTCGATACAGTGGATAGGTTGCATGGCTGATCCCCAGCTGTTCTGAATGTATGTCCTCAGGGGCAAAAAAACCCCACTTGAAATATCTGTTTGGATAGTGCAAAGTTTAACCTCAAGCTTAAAAACATTTTATTAAAAAGTTTTTATATTTTAAAAGCTATCATTAAGTTTTACATATAGTATCTTCTTCTAGTATTGGCACTGTATTTCTACAACACAGAAAACATCTAAAAACACGAGCAACTAACAAAAGGTTTGCAAGCAAAAATGAAAAAAGATATTATATTTGCCATGGCAATTTCTGTCAGCAGAGGAAAACAGTCTGTCCCTTTAACATCCTGGGATCAGAAACAGGGGAATATCCTTTTATAAACAGAACTGTTTGATGTATCTATCCTTAATACACATGAAATATCCCATTTCAGAGATCAACAGGGGCCTACAAAACACACAATGCACAAACTAATAATGAAATGCACAAAACAACAAAGACATCTTGCACACATTTTGTAGATTTTAAATTAGAACTCAAAACCCCCAATAACTTCAGTCATTTTTGAGATCTAAAATGAAATGTATGCAAGCTAGTTTCAGCAAACAATTTAAAGAATATCCTATTGATTGTGATCAAATTATCCATTCGTAGGCACTTCTACATTCGGTCCTTACTGGTATCAAAAGTACAAAATAGAATTTCTAGGGAAGCCGTTAGCTTTGCCTTGTAGAAGTTATGAAAATGCTATCATATTACTTAAACATTGTATTTCATCTTTTTAGCTATGGCCCTAGATGAATTATATTGAATTAAACATGGCTCAATTTCTGAAGATAATATAAAAAAAAAAAAAAAAAAATCCGTTTTAAATGGCAGATATACATTACTCGTAAATCTTTTTCCACAGCAGTTAGTTCTAATCTCACACTATTTATATTTTCAAAGCTCACAACTTCATTTAAACTCCTAGAATACTAATTTCCAATCCCATGAACAAACAACAGGAAGCGTTACAATGCTTCATCTGACTTCTGTCGACAGTCACGTCAAGTGACTTCACCAGTCACACTTGGGTATGTTACAGCTGTTTGTAGCCTCCATTTTGGTGGGATTCTTCTCCTTTTCTTGACTCCGTTAAAGCTTTGCCTTAAAGCCAATTTGTTGTTGTTGTTGTTCAAAAAACTGCTTTACAATAGGATATCTTTCACATAGACTTTCACATGGACTTCAACAATAGCATCCAAAAAATAAAGGCACTATTAAGAAAGACATTTTTTTAAACAACTCTCATCATTCCTCTTTTTTTTTTCCCCCTTTTTAAATTAACAGGGTTACCAAATCCAAAAAAAACAACAGTCTACAGAAAAGGTCTTCCACCTGTGGCTTTAACAAAGAGAAGAAAGAAAAATAAGTCTGGTGTCCACAAACTTAGCAGTCTGTGGTATGTGTTTGCCTTAGAAAAGATTTAGCAGTACACAAATCTAAAATAATTTAAACCCCTAGAATGAGACACTGAGAAACTGGGTTTTTTTCCAACAGTCTACATTAAGATTTCTCAGTACTGGTTTGAGTTTTAGTGTTTTGGTTCTTTTCTCTCTTAGTGGATTTATTTGAAGCAGAACAGGTTGCCCCGAGACAACATGCAGTCCCAGTCCTTGGAGATTTCCAAAACCAGACCAGGTAAGGGCCTGGGCAACATGCTGACACTGTAAATGGATTCTGGTCTTCAGACTAGAGGCTTCCTGAAGTCCCCTCCAACCTGAGTTTTCCTATGACCCTACAAACTTACAAGCACTTCTCAGTGTAAACTCAAGACAATATCCCAATGATATTTTTATTTTGCAGCCCTATTTTGGAAATACATATTACTCAATTCCAATCCAACTGTTTTAATTACTCTTTTTCAAGAATCCAATTCTTTACCTCATTTTCATACCATTTCATCTTCTTCTAAGCTGTAATCTGTGGTAACTTCATAAGAGTCAGGAACTGGTTTTCTTTACTTTTTAAATCTATACAAGGCAAACCTTTTCTTTGCATACAAAGGTGATGAAAGCAGTAAGAATCAAATACTACCACAAGCACCTCCACACATGTGTAAGAACAAATTATTTACTAGTTCTATTTAGCAGCTTACACCTCATACAAAACTTTACATGCAGTTATGACGAATATACCTAAAAATATAGCAAATATTTAGTAGTAAATAAAAACATTTGTTTTCCTGTAACTAGATATTTTTGCTTCCAATTTAAATTTTTAATTTATAGAAGTCTTGCCAGTGTTCTGCACCACTCTAGTACCTTATAATTTAAATAGTTTTTTTGGGTTTTTTTAAGATTTCTTACTATCGACTGGTATAAGCATAAAGGCCATTTTAAGCTTGCTTCTTGTAATTTGTTAGTGTCCAGAACAACATTCTGACCTGACTTTTGACAGTAGTACAGCTATACCACAATGATGCATTTCCCATTATGACTGCATACAGTGGACATACTGCAAACTCTCAAAACGATCATGTACCTAACTGTCACCATTTCTAGCCAAATCAGGCCATCACTGTAATTTGACTCAAGGATAGAACCAGCCAATGCAAGGACAAGGTCACACTCTATCATCATTGAAAGGTCGTGCAGATTAGGGGAGGTCTCCAACAACTGGAGAAAGGCCAGTGTTGCACCCATCTTCAGAAAAGACCAAGAGGACAATCAAAGGAACTACAAAATGGTCAGACTTATAGTAGTCCCCTGGAAAATAATGCAGTGAGCCCTCTATATGAACCATGTAGGAACACATTCCTGGGCACATGCAAAACACCTGTGATAAAATTACTGGGTTTACAGACAAGAGGAGAACAGTTCATGTCATTAACCTCTAATAAGCATGGCTTTCGATACTGTCTCCCACAAATACTCCTTAATCCAAATTAGGTCATTATGGCCTGGCGGGGGTGAAAACTAGATAGGTATGAAAACAGTGGGATGCTCAGAGGATAATGGTTAATGGGCCCTACTCTACCTGGATGCCTGTGACAAGTGGAGAACTGCAGGGGTTTACCCTGGGACCTGTCCTGTTCAACGTCTTTATCAATGACCCGGAGCCCGAAACGGAGTGCTTTCTCATAAAGTTTGTGGAAGACATGAAACTGGGGGGACAAGTCAGTCCACTTGAGGAAAGGGCTGGTATCCAGGGGGACCTGGACAGGCTAGAGGAATGGATTGGCAGGAACCTTATGAAACTCAACAAGAACAAAAGCAAAGTCCTACACGTGGGAAGGAATAATCTCTTGGAACAATACAGGCTGGAGACTGACTGGCTGGGGAGCAGCTCTGCAGAAAAGACTCTAGGGGTTTCGGCAGACACCAAGCCATACATTAGCCAGCAGTGTGCCCTGGCAGCAAAGGTCAGGAGCAGGCTGGGCTATAGGAGCAGGAGCACAGCCAGTAGAGCAGGGGAGGTAAATATCCCTCTTAACTCAGTACTCTGCAGACCACATTTAGAATACTCCATACTGTTTTGGGTCCCAAAAACACGACAGACACTGACCTCAAAGCTGACCTTGCTTTGATTATGAAGCTGGACCAGATGACCTCCTGAAGTCCTTTCCAAGCTTAATTTTTCAATGATCCATGTCTACAGATATGCAGAGACCCAAGGTAGTTCTGAATCAACAAGTAGCAACTGCCAGAAGCACTCTAGCTATGGAGGTTGAAGCTCCAGAAGGCCAATTTACTGTACTTCTCAGGAGGATTAATTAACCTATGGGATGACCAGCACAGTGATATCACTTGATACAGCCTAACCAGCTTGATCTTCTCGTTGATGTGTTTTACTGAACTACAAAGGCTTACCCTACACGTGTGGGAGGGAATCTCATTCACATATGTTAAAGGTCTCTCACTGCAAGGAGTGTCCCACCTGAATAATTTGCCCCTTTGCCCTAGCACAGAAATAGCACCATTTGAGTTTTTAGTAAACACATTTCTTGAAGAGGGGCAGACAATAACCCTCCTCTACTCTCTAGGCACTGTTTGTTGGGGGTGGGCAGTGGAGAGAATTATCTTGCTGCTAGATGATAAACGACAGTAGAGGTGGACTACAGTGAGTATGTTCCAAGATTTGTCTTCTACAGGGTGGCTATAACATGGTTGTTGAACAGATCATTTCAGTAAATTTTACTCTGTTCTTCAGACCTCCTGCCAGAAGCACTGAAATTTTTACGTGCAGCAATGAAAATGCCAACAGGTCCAGTCACAGTGCTTACTTAAAACTTTCCAGGGCAGGTACTGATCCAATTCAATACCCTCTAGCAACCATTTATATTGCGCATTCTCATGAAGAAACAAATGCATTACAGAAAACCTGTTCCACCCTCTAGCATTGTCTTCAGTCATGCCACTGTGATACAACCTACACATTTCAGAATGTAAACAATGACTACATCCCATCATTATCATGAAAATCAGACTGGGGTGATTAAAAGTTGATTAGTTTTTTCTTATTAAAAAGCCATTATCCCATTGCCAGGCTTCCACCTTAAAAATTGATGTATCAAAAATTTCATGGCTTCATCCCCCTCCAAAACTGGAATGAATGAACTAACAGAAGATGCAAGATATTCTTCACCTCTCTTCGAGAAAATCATTAGAACAAGCAACACACATCGAGCAATTCTATCTGTAGAAATGAACTGAACAAAAGGTGATTCAAACCATCGAGAGAACCACTAGAAATCCTAGAGGAAAGCCTCATCAAGCAACAGTTAAGCTCTATCATGCCACCCTCATATTTCTTATTGGAGGAATGTCCATCATTTTAAAAAAAAAAAAAAAAAACAAAACACAAAACCCACACACCACACACCAAGGAATTAACTGCACAAAACTGCAAGATGGTTGCAAGTCTTCACTTCACAAATGTACTGTTAGTATCTTTCATCATTTGTTTAATTTTATGAACACTACAGTATTATTCCAATTTCTTTAGTTTGCTTTCACAGTAAACCTGCTCTGACCAAGTTAACTGAAAAGCTCTGGAAGTCTAGAAACAACAAATGCTTTAGAACAAAAGTCTCTTCGCTTTTTTCTGATATCATCTGTTCTTTGATAGAAAAGCACCATTCAAACATTCCACAGCTGCTACCACATATTTACAGCTTCAACTATGGTGAGACCATTCATTATATCATTTATCACTCAAAAATAACTAAGAAAAGGGAGGTTTGCAACAGTTTATTTCATCAGAAGTCTAGTATCATCGCTGCATAATACACCACCTTCTACAGAGGGCTCCTCTTTTTGCTGACTCTTGCATGGACCATTTTAAAGGCATAATTTCCCATACAAAGTACTCTGTGATAGCATTATGAGGGCATACACTGTCATACTTCATGCCAGGTCGTTCCTTACTCTGTGAGGAATCTTACCTGATGTCTACCAAGTGATTAAGAGTAGTTCTAAATGAGAAGAACAAGCCAAATGAGGTAAGACGGACAATGCTTACATTAATTCCGAGACTGCATACATCTTCTATGCTCAACTCCATTTTTCAACTTTGAAAAACATGAAGGAAGAAAAGACAGGCTATGAGTAGCATCTATGTTAAAGCAGAAAGCAGAGCTGGAGGATATTTCTTCCAACAAAGACTTGTCTGAGATGGAAGGGATGTCTGGCATTCTGAAAGCAGGAAAACTGAATTAGAGAATCTTAACAATCTTACACACCAGTTAGTTTCTTGTAAGCTGTAAGAATCCCTGAATTTAATTAACTTTTTTTTTTTAAGAATTGTTTCTGCTTCTTACATCTATGAGAACTCAGCCAAATTAACAATAACTACGTCAGGCAAAGGAGTGCCAACAGGGTATCTTTCTTTTAAAGCCCTCCAAACAATTTGGAACTTCGAGCTGTAGAGTGGGCAGTGAGCTGCACCCTTTGTCTACAATATATCGCATTGTTTCTGACTGTACTCTAATTTTCAGGACATACAGTGTGCTTTACTTATTTAATCAACAGGTACAACTGCCCCAGTTTCAACTGGTGCCCCTGCTTTTAACTTCAGGATGAGTAATGCCATCTGTAAGACTGGGAGGTTGGCTATAATATGAAGATAAGACATGATGGGTTGGAGGGAAAAAACCAACAGGACTAGATGAACTGGATTGTAAAAATTATGGGTAAAATGTAAGCATAATGGAGTTGTGCATACCTTAAACAACAAGGAGAGTGAATCTAATGCAGAAAGGAAAAGAAGTGAAAAGGAAAATGAAAAGGGGAAGTGACCAGAAAGCAGTAAAAAGAAAGTTTATTTGAGCTGCTACACACCTGGAAGGGTGGGGAAGGGCAGGACAGAAAAGAGCAGGCACAGTACAGCACGTCAGCATGTGTTTATATGTTAGGACAAGGCAAGAATTTATAGTAACAAAGATGAGATGACAGATTTCAGGTCTGGATGACCAGAAATTTTGTAATGCTGGTAAAGGAAATTTCATGGGAGTTTCAGAGCTAAACTTCAACTTTTGAGATAGCCTGAACATGAGGATGCAAGAAAAATCAGGGAACTCCAAGACTGTAAAAGCATACATAACCTGAAGAACAGAACGGTTGCTAATGGAGAGAAAAAGCAGGAAGACCAATATCAAAGAACAGAAAGTTCATTTGTGCTGTGCTTTAATATAAAGAGTAGTTCACCAAAAAAACAGCATCAGAAAGACCAAGCATTCCCTGTTTTCCAAGAGACTCACTTTACCACTAAAGGGCTCTGCAAGCTAACCACACTTTTGGGGGACTTTGTACGCAGAAAATATTACTTGACCTTGTTTGACAATTCCATTCCTCATTCTAGATTTTTTTAATGCTATTATTGTGTTAGTGTATATAACAGATAATTTTGGAATCTCCTGACTGCAGTATCTCATCATGTTAGGTGTTACGAACACAGGCGCATTCACTAGGATTTTTTCATTTATTAGCAACTACAAGGCAACATAATGGCAATATTACATACACTGCGCAGGGAAATTCCTCTTATTGATTTGAAATTTCTGGTTCAGGTGCTTTTTTTGCTTTTTTTTCCTCCTCTAAAACAAGAATGGACTGGCACTTAACTCCACTGATGCTAACTATTGCAGGTGATGTGTATACTGAGTATTTCTTTATACTTACAGCTTGAGTTTAAAAACATTGTATTTCAGTTCTATGTTTGCTGAACTTAGTTCAAATGCCTTTAACTTCAGTTCATAAATTATCACATTAAAAAAAAAAAAAAAAAAAAAAAAACCACAACCCAAACCTCATTTATGTACCTCCTTCCACAACTGATGTCCATACTCAATTAGTAATTCTAAATGTTAGTTACCATCTCCTGCACAATTCAATTAGGAAACTTCACAATACACTTTTTGTGTTTTTTCTTAAAAAAAATCAGTTAACAACACTCACTTCTCTCTCACAGGCCGCAGTGGTGATTCTTAGTGATGCTGATGAGCAGCAATGCACTGCAATGTTTCATAATACTCTGAAGATAGGTCAAGTTAAAACATCCTTTAGCTTGTTATCAACTTTCTTCATCACACAAAAAAAAAAAGCAGGTGACTTTATACTATATTACACATTATTATGGCCTTTTAAAAAAATACATTGTATGCTACCTGAGTCGCTATCTAATGTGTCCAGAAAAGTGAACCCATTCATTTTTAAATATGCATTTAGAAACATGGAAGAAATAAAACATGAAGGAAAAATGGAAGAAAAGTCTTGTAACAATAAACTGAACTGTAATGACATTTTTCCTCTTTCTTATTTGATGAAAACATTAACAGTCTATCTAGCAATTAATTCTAGTATTTCCTTAATTTTCCTATTTTACTGTTTGCTCTTCAAGTTACTAACTCACTGTAGCCATGCTCTGCATAGCAAAATTTCACATTAAACTGCACTCCTTAGCATTCTTGACTTACTTCAAATAGGTTAAATATCTTTGAGCACAGCTTTTGAAATTCTACTAACCACTACACAGATAAATGATTGAAAGCATTACTCCAAAGGGCAACATACATTTCAACAATGCTGGTCTCTTAGTAACAAGGAATGATAACTGTGAATGCCTTTGTTAATATTAATGAACTTCACGGTGCAATATAAGGTTTTCAAAAGAGCTAAAAAGGAATAAATACTTAAGTAATGCCTTAAAATACAAAGCATCAATGCACCAACCAGCAGAAATACAAAAATAATGTGGTATTTCTAACAATGCTAAGGGCATTCCAACATACACAGCAAATCTAGAGAACTGCTTAGGGTGACAGAAATTACTGTGTATTTTCCTCCTTTCTGTGGTGTTGTTTAATAATTACAGTGCTAGCGAAGTTTGCCTTCTACATGCCTCCCAACACCGGTAAATCTTCCAAACTCCTTGTATGCATGATTCCAAACTACTTGTATGCGTGGTTTCATAGTACTGGTGAATGTCCCTCAGTGTAAAGAGCTGGAAAGCATGGAAAAGGCTGGAAATGGTCTATGTATACATAAGTAACAATCATCCACTCTTATTGTTGTTTTAAAAAAACTAAACCCCTCATCTGAATAGAGAAATGTCAAAAATATCTGTTCATTTAAATGAAGAGCAAAGCACTGGCTATCTCATTAAAGCACTTCAAAAAAAAAAAACAAAAAAAATTAGCATTTTAATAAACTCTGAATATTCTCTCACAGAAGCAAGTACACAGGTAACAAACATGAATGCAATTGCAAGGACTCCATCTTTAACTTTCCTTTATAAATCATAGGTGAAAAGAAGCTAGTGTTGGACTGATTTTCTAAAAAAAGGAAATTTTCAAAAGTGATTGACCAAACTGCACTCTACTGAGCAAGCTGATATATAATTTAGGCACAAACACTGCAGATTATTAACTTTGAGGAATAAGAATACAAGGAACATACACAGAGCACTGACCTAACTAAGCCATATTTTAAAAAGTATATCAAACACATGGCAACTCTCAGTGAGGCTTGCTTTAATATAAGAACTACTAGGCGCTTGATGTGGTTTTAAATGAAATTATTTAGGTGCTCAAATGCAATGGTTTCCTTTAATCTCTAACATCCAAAAAGCAATGCACTGAAATTGTTTTTCTTTCAATGTTGTTTCTACAAAGTCCTTTCCTTACAAATGAAGATAATATTCTATGTCCAACCAATGCTCAAAATCGTTCACTCATTTTTGTAGTCCTTATAGCAAATATGAGACAGAATTCTGAAACATGGAAGTACTTGAGTTATGCATATTAAAGTACTTTCTTCCCTCCCACCCCTCCTTTTTTCTTCCATATTTTTGCTTTTATGTTCTTCAATAACATTGAAAAATAGGGTGGGTTTTTTTGTTTGTTTGGGGTTTTTTTGGTTTTGGGGTTTTTTTGGTTTTTGGGGTTGTTCTTTTTTGTCTGTTTGTTTGGGGGATTTGGGGTTGGTGTTTTTTTTTTTCATCTGGCATATTATTCTCATATTCTTGTCCCTAAAAAGCAGAGTTTGGCCAGTGCCTGGACCCCACTGCACTGTGCAGTCCCAACACTGAGAAAGAAATCAGCTTCTAGCCTATAAAGGTAACAATATGAAGCAGGAAGTCTAAGCGAGGCTGGTATCATGTTTAAAGAATTGTTGATAATAGTGAAATTAGAAATTGCTTCTTAATGATATGTATATAAGACACTAAAATCAATAGGTACTTAACACCTTAACACTGATTTCCAAAAATTGAGAACTTGTGACGTAGACTGTATAACACTATGGGTAATCTGTTAGTATCAGAACTGGCAATTGTACTCTACTATTGTTCACATCCTTGTACTTAATCTAAGCATCTGCATCACTTTAACTATTACCATCACATTCTCCCTCAACATTTGAAACTGTTGTCCATGCCACAAACTGTTAAATCACCACTTTGTTTTTACATATCCATTTCAATTTTGCTATTATCACATAGCATTCAGAATCCTTAAAATGTCCAGAAGTCAATAAATACCTACAAGCCTCAGATGAAAATTCTGACAAAACCAAGGACTATAAAGAACACTTACAACAAAAGAAATTTGTTTATACAGTTTTACATTTTAGGCACTAAATCTGATCTTTCTCAACATTTATTTCATGAGCCACAATGTAATTTTTATATAAAGACTGAGACACAAAAAAATAGCTGGTGTTTTAAAAAAAAAAAAAAAAAACAAAAAAAACACCACACCACCACACTTTGTTAATATAAATCAGAAAATGAAGTGGAAAGTTCCAAACTTTTCCAATTAAAACAATCCTGTGACTTTGTGCATTTATGTCCACAATTTTAAAATTCTTCTGGGTCTCATTTAAGGAGAAATAGTGGACTCCAAAAAGACGGAAGATTTTTGCTTTGATAGAGGCAGCTTCTGGTTTGGAAAAAAGATTTTAAAAAAAGAATTTTTCATTTTATAACAAGTTAATGAACTTCCTTGAAAATTAAAAATAAAGAACCCTTCAGGTCTGATAATATCAAAACAGTAAGACTCAACTGTTCAGCTTTGAACAGTTTCACACACTGGTATTATGGCCCCTCATAAAGACAAAACACTGAATTATGATATCATTTACTCATGTGAGAAAAGACTGTTGATTTATATTCTTCCAAAGTTGCTAACATTCTCATGAGGATGAATTTAAACCTCTTTCCAGAGTCAATTTTCTTTTCCAATGAGCCTTCTTATTTTCAGCAATGGGTGAATAAGAAGAAAGCAAGTAAAGTATCTGTTTCCTTGATTGGAATGCTTCAATTATTCAGGAACTAGTGCTGTATTAACCAATTAAACTAACAGTATGTGACATATCCATAAGGGTTTCACACAGGTGCTTTGTCTATTTGACCTGGGCATGTGCCAAAATAATTTATTTGTAGTGTAATCTCCCTGGCAAAGCATAAAGACTCCCAGTCCTAACTCACCACACATCGTGGGGAGCTGACAAGGTATGCAATCAAGTTTATTGCGGGGACTACTTAATAGACTATTGGTTGTTGCAAAGAAAATAAATAGATTAATTGGAATGAAAAACCTCTCTAATCTAATGCATAGATTAAGATGCTTTTACCTTCCCTTAGTAAGAATAATTGCTCATTCCTAAACAATTTTTGTATTAGATACTAGAGAAATGCATTTTTAAATGTGAAGATAATTTAATTATCAGATTGAGATTGGCAGACATTGTTACTTTTTTTTTNNTCACAGAAGTGAATAACATCTCAGTTTAGGAACAGGCTATGATACTAGTCTATCTTGACTACAGAATATCTTGTAAATTCAAGAAAGTTTTGACACAATGAAATTGTCATTCCAGCCTTAGGTCAATTCATGGGAAAACAGCCTTTGGCTAGTTGACAGCATAAACACTTCTGTGAAGTTCCTCTAGGACAGTGCATACCTTTTCAGAGTGGATGCAAGAGTAACCATAGTGTACTGTGTCAGTCAGAGAAATGGATATACTCATAAATAAAACTGACAGGACAGTACTGATAGTAAACTACATTCCAGCCTGTTTTTAGAAATACAAAGTGTCCTTGAGAAAATATATATGTCCTTAAAGCTCAGATGCAGCCAGGCAAAGGATCTGACCGTTAAAAAAAACTAAATGGAAACAACCCGTGAATACTGCGAATTACTATCCGTCTTTACAACTATTAGCTATCAAACAGAAATGAAACTTTTTTAAAAAAGAAAAGCTGAGAATGAAATTTTAAAACTACTTAAGAAAAGGACTACCTGGCTTTTCTAATGAAGAAAGAAACTGACAGTTTAGTATCTTTATTACATAATTCATCTGCTTTAGTCTTACTGCATTTTGATAGACCAAATATATATCCTATATATATACACAATGCTACAGGAGACACAAAATTACATGCTGTAATATCTACAAAGCAAAGGCAGCAAGGAGAGGTAAATGAGTCGCATAAATCCTCAGTTTGGGACTGTACATTTATAGCCATATGTAAATGAACTCCTACTACATGCTGGGAACCACCACAGAGAGCCATTTCAAATGGCATGGGCTAATGAACATAGACACAAAAGTCTTTTGGAGTTGAATTTGTAGTGGGGTACTGAAAAATAAAACACATTGTTATTTGTTCTGGATCAGTTTTAGTTAAGAGCTTTTATGGCTGACTTTAGAGTAATTAAAATAAATAGTTGAGACATAATTCTAGGTACACAGTCATTCTGGTTTCGATTTTTCTTCCCAAGGAAGCTGCAAATGCACAAATGCAGGCTGTAGTAGGGCACTCAGAATTTACTGGTTCTATATTATCAGGGCAGAAGAGTTTTTCAGTTTGGAGAACACATGCTTGCTCACTCTACTGCAAAAACCAAGTTTGTTCTGAAAGTAGTGGATTACCATGAATTTAAGCCAAAAAACTTCCTATTTACTGTGTATCTTATAAGAATCAGTAGAACTCAGGCCAACAAAAAGAACTTATATGATTTGTTTCTGATTCAAGCCAAGAAGTTTCACTCTAGTCAAGACTATCTAAGACTACGACATTTTGAAATTCACCTTTTCAATTTCAAGTTCCGTTAGAAGAAACTATTCCTCCAGACATAAAAATACAGTAGGGGTTGGGCTTGAGCACTGAGAACACGATGTATATTCAAGAAGTTGATTATTAGATCTGAAAGTGGCACAGAGTTTGCTAGATTAGCAATAGATAGAATACATATTTTGATCCTTGCTTCCAAGGCAACTTTGCAAACTGAAAATTTCTTTCACATTTGAAATCGGCAATTTTAAATTAATTTCATTCCATCAGTAAACAAGTACTGTGTAAAACGTATTCACATATGAATGTCACTTAGCCAAAAAAACCCCAAACATTTTTCTTCGATGCATCTGTGCAACCTTATTATATTTGACTTGTAATAATAATTACAAGTGTTGACAAACACTGAAATCACATTGCAATATATTATTGAGTCATTTTTACCGCATGTGTTGATTGTGGAACTCAGTGACGCAGCTCCAGTGGAAAGGCCACCTTTTGATACTGCTGAAGCTACAGACGGTGTAGAAGACACTGGAGTCGAAGCAGCTGCAGTAGAGGAGACTGGCGATGACGTTAACCGCTCTCCAGACTCCATATCTATAAGAGAGAAGATAAATGTCTGTCTTCTACAGCAGGAAATGAAATCACAAGGGGACTACAGGACCATGTCTCAGGATCCACACTCGATTCTTTAGTGGTTCCACGAGACCTTCCCATGAGAGGTACATCACATGAACAGCACTCAGTCATCAGGGGAATCCAGCACAACTGCAGCAGTAAGGGAATTAGGTAGTGCTGTTGAGAGCTACGTCACATTTCAACTTGAATGCCAGCAGCCTCATCTGGGACCACCACCCACACCCTCTGCTCAGGAGCTCCATTTCGGCTCAGGCTGGCGCCTTCAGCCCTTGCCTGAGTCAGGACTCAGCTCTGCAGCCCAGTCCGTGCCCACACCTCCTGGCTAGATCCCACGTCTCATGTCAGCTTCCCTCCAGGCCTAGATCAGCTCCTACCTTCTGCTACTCCTGATCAGACTACCGGACGGACCCTGGGCCTAACAGATGCCTTTATTTTGTCTGGACCCTATGACCAGCACAGTGTTCAGATCCTGTGGGACCATGCCAAGGTCGGCAAAAGTACTGCCCTGCATCATCCTCGACTGCCAGCTTGTCCCTCCTTGCAGAGCAGCCCTGCTCTTGCTGTTCCCTGACAGACCCCAGCTTTAAAGAACCGGTAATGCATGCCCAAAAGTCTGTATGTAGTCTCTCAAGTTAGGGGAAGACTCAGCAATTATGGTGAGAGAGTATAAATATAAGAACTCCTGTAAGTTGCTAGCTTTTTTTTTTCCTGGTGAGTTTGTCATATAAAATAAGGCATTTTTATTCATGCCATGAATCGCCTAAATCACAAGTTGCCAGACTTATTTCACTGAACAAGCATGTGTATTTTAAGAAAAACACACAGTAAAGTTATTATTAAAAATACTACTTGTTGAGAAGTAGTTTCTCAAATACTTAAAAAATGCAGCCAAGCAAATGATGTCTAAGCATAGTGATAGCAGAGTCAAAAGACTATCCAACTCAATCTGCCAGAACTGCAGTTGACAATGAGTCAGGATCAGAGGGGAGAAGTCTTTTCAGAGTCCCTTTATTACTACAAAGGCAACGAGACTAAGCACAGTTAAGTCCTAACAGGGACACTCCAGAGAAACCGGTTCCTGTCCTGGAGTCTCCTTCAGCTACAGAGGCAACACCCTTTCTCAGACCTACCACTGTAAACGTGAGGAGGCCAAGTCAAACAATTGCTATAAAAATCTCACTCCCGGTCTTTGTAAAACAGAATGCCAAGTACACGAGAGAGACACTTTTCCAAATTCTATTTCAATAAATTTAGAAAACTGATGTGTTAAACAGCACTTCTGATCCAAAGTTATGTTAAACAGTGACTTCCCAAATACTCAGTTGGAAAGCCAGCATAAAAGCTGTTATCTGCTTCTCCAGAAAGATGCAGCATCCTTGGTTCCTCTCAGTCAGTAAAAGTGAACCTTAAAAAGCCAAAGGAAACACAAAAGCAAAAGTCACAGAGAAACCCACAAAATATCTGGAAGATACACTGTGCCCATTTTAACTAAATCATTAATTCCCTATCACTAATAATTTTTATATGTGGCAATTTCTATGTACCGGACAAAGTCTGTAGGCTTTGCTAGCTAGCAGAAGAAAAGATACTACTTTTCCGAAGTGAAAATTCTGCTAATAAGGGAACTATAGCATATCATATAGGACTGCCTACCCTTTACACAAACTGCAATCACACTGCAGAGAACAGGACCAAAAGACTTCATTGCTTTTATTCTTTACAGCCCGATTTCTCACACATAATTTTCATGCATGCAGAAGAAAATTAATTTTTCTCCGCAAATACAGAAAAATCAACTACCTACACTGATATGGTACAAAAAAGTATCTACTACAATACCGCATAGGAGGGCTATGAACAATAGGAGGGCTTCAGAACAATAGTAGAAATCACAAAAACTATTTCCTTCACAGAATTTATCAAGGCAAAGTATTATTAAACATTTTAAATTTTTAATTCAGAGCTCCTAAATACATACTTTTCTTCAATTAAACATCTTCTATCCATAGTTAAAGAATACCTCACTGATTTTTAGTAATCTGTGAATATAATTCCGCTAAACTGCTACTCAGTGGAAGGCCACTGAAAAATACTGTATATACTGTAGACTTTAAATGTTACGTCCATTAAATTTTATAATTATTCCTAAGGATAACAATTAATAGAAATCCCTTTCATAAGGGATCTGTATCTATAGATTTAAGTCTGTAGCATTTGCAAACACATGCATTATTTCACACTATAAAAAATTTACTATCTTTAGTATATACAGAGAGATCAATATATGAATTCATTCACATAAATGAATATAACAAAGTACATTTTTTAGACACTATGAATGACTGAACTTAGGTGAGGCCAAGAGGTAGTCCTTGTACAAAAACCTATGGTTTTGTCGTATTTTGGTATTCATTATTGTAAGTATGGCCACAGTGAATTCACTGTATATATGGATGGCATAAGGGAAATTAGAAACACCTCATAATGGTATTATTACTTATGTTTCCTGACAAAAACATCCAGAACTCTCCAATTTCTAAAAAAAAAAAAAAATTGCTGTCATGTTGTGTGTAATAATACAGCATTAAAATAAGTTTTTACCATCTAATGTATTTTATAAATAAGCACAGTTAAGAACCACCTATAAGCAATCCGCATTCATGTCATAAATGGGAAGATATCCTTGCTAAATCAATACTTTTTTTAATACAGAAATGTAAATTTAGCTATACTTGCAAGCTTTTAACCAACGTAAGCCATCTGTTTAAACTGGTAATACAGCATCAAATAAGAACTGGGAGAACAGTAATAAACTGCCCTTTTAAGGCTCCCTCCTTCCTCCCCCCCTCCCCACTCTTTTTGTTTCAGTTTGAGGGTGGGTGGGGGTGTTTTGGGGGGTGCATTTCCAACCTTTAATTCAGCTGCTTGTTTAGAGTCATTAATAGAAAACTGGAATATTGGTATTTCTGAATGATTTTGAACTGAAGAAATTATATTCTTTTCCGAGAGACATATACACTTTTGCTTTCAAACTAAGTCAACCCTTAATTATGTTTAGTTAGTTTATTACCCTAACCACAGCAGATGGCTGACTCCAAGAGAGATAATCCCCGAAACAGTCATTAGTCAGGATCAGCAATAATTACACTGTAGACCTAATGCATTCTGTGACTAAAAAAGTCCATACCAGTTACAGCAGATCTATATTCTTTTTAACCTCAAGTATAGACATTTGTTCCATTGTTGAAAGTGCAGGGGTAAAAATATACTTCAGTCTTTGTCAATGACCAAGTGAAATTTGTAACAACTACCTGACAGTCAGCTGGAGAAGAGTCCCACAACATTTGGTGTTCTCTTGCCTTACAGCAAGGTATTTAATTGTACTGTATCATAATATTGCCAGTCCGTGACTATTTCTTGAGTCAATAGGAGTGCCCTAATGCTGAAGATCTTAGAGCTACTGAAGGGAAGCACAGAGTCTCTCAGAACAGGCAGTCCAGCACGGTAGCATTCATCACAAATCTGAAATTTAGTTTCATTTTAGGAAGTAAAATTTAACATGTAATTCTTCTCCTTCAAAGTGGGGCAGAGCCCAAAAAGGTCAGTGCACAGAAGGTAAATGCAGAGCATGGGTGCTGGCCGGGGGGGTGACCTGGCAGGCCAAGCAGCACCCATGGGTTCCGCGCCGCGATGTCACAAAGGCCACAGAACCAAGGAGCAGTGGGTGTAAAAGCAGCAGTGTGCCAAAAAATACAGAAAACAAAACAAGTGCCCTGGCCAAAACCTCACAGAGAAGGAAGCGTAGCACCCACAGGAATGGGTGCGGTTCATTACAGACAAGCTATGGACACAGGAGGCTCCCAGTGGTGCTCCCTGCTCTAGTGACAAGGTCTGGCCATAGACCTTCCAACATGCAGTCTACTACTGCTACAATGTTTTAGACATCTGAGATTTTTAAACTCAAATAAAAGTGTCAATATAATTAATGAGATTCACTTTACATGTCTCAAATGCTGTACAGGCCTTAAAGGCTAGGTTAAGTGCTAAATATTCCAAGTTTTGCAGAACTTCACTGTAACTATGTTACTTTCAATAATTTACTCTAGGCACTTTACATAAAACTCTCCAGGGAAAAAAGCCACCACAATAAAACTTTTTTTTCCGTAAATCAACAGCAAGATTGATTTGTGTTTCATAGGTATCATAACAACTACGAAGACACTTCTATCCACAACTGACCGTAATATATTGCTGTCAGTTACACCGTGCGAGGCACACTGTACATTCCTGCGTTATGCTCTATGCCCTTTACAGCCCTCCCCTTTCTAATACCAGGCCAGATTCAATCAGTGGTATAACTCACTGTTTACTGCATCAGAATCCATAGCAGTGAAAATATTCATAAAATCACAAATACATCACAATTCCACAAATGTTTGTTTTAACAGTCTTTATCCACATATGGTGGCTTACTGAGAGCCACTTAAAAGTAGATCCAAGTCTTAAGTTTGGCACAACTGAGCAGGACTGGCCTGGCAAAAATGGAAACAGAGAAGGGAATCAGTTGCCATTCTACTATTTGGTAACATGCAATGGCCATTTTAAACAGACTCAGGATAAAATATGACATTTTAAAAAAATGCATCTGTTTTGACTCCATCTGACAAGATAAACTCATTAAATGATACATGCAAATTAAGTTGCAACTCAAAATCTTAATTCTCCTATTTTACAAATAATTGTGTAATTTTTAGTTGGAAATAAACCTCCCTTCAAATACTTCTGCATTCACACATTTCATGATCTTCATGATTATGGTAAAGAAAGAATACTTATGAATGACAGAGGGCATTATAATTCGGTTGCTCTACATTCCACGGAGGGAGGAGGGGCACACAGGTCAGGTTAAATTCCAACCCTCCACCATCGTCGCTTTTAGATAAACTTCAGAATATATTCCTGACAGCTGCATAATGCTAGGCCAGAAATACAATCTATCCAATTTGTACCACAAGAAGTGAATGGCCATACCAGGTACCCATCAGAAAACAGCACTGCAGGGAGTCACTTAATGCTGAAGTGACCCAAGTCTACTTAAAACAAACATTTCAACCCCAGAATATCAACACTAAGAGTCTGGTTTAAATAAATAAACAAACAAACAAAGGCAAATCTACCTGTATTATTTGTTATTCTGTTTGATGTTATCAACTTCATACATGTATGTTTAGCAGTCACCACTTTTACTTCCAATAAGCACCCCTTCACCTTCTGTTATTTTCACTTCTATGTTGGGTTAGGACAGGGCAACCTGACACCACCACCCTCAAAACAGGAAAATAGATTAGTGGAGATAACTTCTTACACAGATGTAGACACTTTCAATCAGGAATGCTCACCCTTCAAAAGCGGCCTGCTAGTACAATTAATCTGCACAAGCCACCCCTTGCAGCGCAGCAAATTTCCATCAGGTGACAAAAAAAAGGGCCCCATCATGGAATTTACTTTTGCCAATGGAAAAGCTGTGCAATTCATCCAGCTCAAGAAGATGAGCACTCATGCTTTAGACAGCAGGATGACAATGGTGCAGTGCAATCCTGTGCAGACAACATTAAGGCTCACAGAAACATAGGTCATGGAGTGGAGATGACGGCACTACATGTCTCTATTCCAACACTTCTAAGCAGATTCTAAACAGCAAGTAAGTATTGGCACTACCTAAAATTGATGCAGAGCCTGGACTCTATCGTGACTGTAGAGGCTGAAATAATAGTACCTGAAGAACATTCAAATGCAAGGATTCTCTGGCACCAGTTTGGTAAATGCCCAAAAGAGGCAATTCTGCCAGATTCTGCCATCAAACTGACACAAAAGTTTCATCATTTCAGAACTGATGTTTCACAAACCTTTCTGTTCCAAGAGGAGGAAGGAAAAAAAAAAAAAAAAAAAGAAAAAACCACACCACAAAAACAATCACTGCAATATTTTATACTGACTTGGGATGAATATCAGTTTTTAAGGATTACGTTTTTGTGTATGACAGCTCAGCTTAAACAGATTAAAAATGTTTCCAGTTTCTGTGTAAAAAGTCAATCTTTCATTCCCTACATAACTATTTTTTTCATATCCTGATTATGATACTTTGATACTTGGTTCATCTGCACTAGATTCTAGTACTACTATATCTTGTTCTACAGAAGCAAGACTGACAGCATTTTATACTATTACTTAAGTTTGTGGGGGCACTGAGCAAACTGTATCTATAACTATCTCTATATTTTTTAAATCATAAAGTATTATTCAATCTTTGCATCCTGATACTCAATACAACATTTTTAAAATACATAGCAAAAATTCTTTCTTAGGGTAGCTCTGAAATAGCAAACAGGAACCCACATTAGAAATCCTATGCCAATAGTAGTTTGAAAAATCAGTAAGTGTTGAAGGAGCACAGAAAATAAATTACAAGTGAGCAATTTCACTAGCGTGCTTTTTACAGAAATTACTATTTGGGTCTATCAAACAAAACCTCAATTTCTAAGGATAGCTGCAAAAATAATTGGAATATTAAGATGAAGGAAGTATTTGTATTTCAGGTATTCAAAAGCCCATTTTTTATTCCTTTTTGTTGTGTGTATACAAAAATAGCATGTTAAACATCCTATTTCCTCTAATTTTGAACTACACAATAGATTTGTGCCCAATTTATCCAGTCATTTGATAATCAGGTAATTTTTAACACTGAGCTAAAAAGACAACGCATTGCTTCCTTGTTGGCAATACTTTGTTGATAGGCCTGTTTCACTACAGCTTACAATCAAGAAAACTCTGAATTAAATCCATAAATGTATGTGTAAGTAGGCTTCGTACACGAAATCTCAAGAAAGTAACTCAGATGGGNTGTTTAAGGACCCAAAAGAATTACATTTTGCTCTACAGTCTTACAAACCTAATTGTGTGCTAGGGCTCCCAGTACTATGAACATCAGGCCCCCGGCTTCCAAACATTATTAAGGGAAACAGGACTAGTCAGTAATATGTTATCTGGCCACCACCTAGTCTAGCATTCTGTGACTGAGAGTAAGCACCATCACCTACTTTTGTGGTCATCTGCATCCTGTTCTCCTATTCGCCTCTCTAAGCTAAACAACTGGACTTTTTCAGGTTCTTTTCCTGAGAATCACTTGGTTATCTTCCCTCCTCATACCTAAAACTTTATGTTCTATCTGAAACAAGTATTCCTGCATATAATTACCCAGTGATACGCTCCATATTATTTTGCTTACCAGTTATTATGTGTCCAAATTTTTTACTTGCTGATGTCTATCAAGCTACTCTTTTCCTTCAACTATGCACTACTTATGCACAAAATACCTAGATACTTCACAGAGGTGAAGAAATGCATTTAGAACTCACTGAAGTATGAATGCACATTTATATTACTACCCTTTTCCTCACCTACCAAGAAGGGACAACAAAGAATAGTGTTGTTTTAAAAATTAAGGTAGTGGAATGACCAGTGAAGTGCAGCAGCACAGTCTCTTTCGATACACTTCTCGAGCAGGTCTTTAAAGCAGCAACACTTGAGTGCCGAAATAATACCACTCACACAAAGAATTGCTTTGACTGGACTTTAACAGGAAAGAAGAGGAAAGGAGTGTCTGAACATCCCTGTGGCAGACAAATCCATTAAAATCAGGAGTGTGAAATAAAAACTGTTACTTTTTATTTATCCGTCTCTAATTCTCACCATCATTGCTTTAAAGACATCAGATACTCTAATAGTAAAAGACAGATGCCCTATATTGGTAACTCTAGGTGAGAAAGCTCCTGGGCCTCACACGACTAAACACTTGGGACTTGCTGCTAAGAACTGCATTAATTGGCCTTTTTGTACTTTAACTGTGTAAAGAGCGAACCAAACTCCTCTGTCACTGTTTTCCCTCCAACTTCAAGTATCCAATAGAATAATGGTCCAGTAAGAATAATGAATAAAGGGAAGAACATTGCCTTGTGGTAAATGCCTTGTCTTGTTTCATTAACATCAACAGGGGCTCCTAAGGTGTTCATTTTCCATAGGATACGGCAGGCCAACTGTGAAAAAACAGCTCAGTTGTTTGAATAGCAAAAGCACCAAAAACTTTTTCCCCAGCGAAGTAAGCCAGTTTAACAGGCTCGTACACTAGATTAAGATGTGTACCTTTTACTGAACCAATGCTATTTCAAAGTCACTGTGATCCAGTCAATTTTTGACACTACCTCCTTTTCTAATCTGCCTGAAATCTCTGGATCATTCAGGTGCTAAAAAGCTCTACATATATGAAGAACTGGATTTGGCTTTTCCAACTCCTCTCTGTAGACACACCATCTAGAATCACTTGGAGGTACACACGTCCACGGACTGAATTACAGGTGCTGTAACAATGATCTGTGTGTAAAGGACAGAAGCAACCGAAAACAGAAAAAGTTCCATTAAGTTTACAAAGAGTCATTTCACCGAAGTGCCTGTGACACTAACGTGTCCTGAAATTGCCTTCATCTCCAATAATTAAATGCCTAAATAAATGCCTAACAAAAAAGTTTATCTTTCCTCTACATCCTACATCCTAATTTTTCCTCCAAGTTAAATATTTTCGCTTCAGTGAAGAAAGCCTGAATACACTTTATTCTGTGAGAACCAGGTGAGAAATGCTCATTACATTAAATGAGAATCAGTATCGTACTTTTAAGTGGCCTAGTTATTCATGAGATAATTCCCACAAATTTTTTCAAGACTGATGACACAGGAGTGTCCTGCAGTCAACATTTTTTAGCTTGGTAAATACCACCATTGAGAATGGTAAGAGGGAGAGAGCATAATTAACTTCTAACTATTGCCACGTAACAGTAGCTCACATACCAGGGGTTTAGGACAGCACTTTCTAATCTTTTTAATGTTAATATCTAGATATATGCCACTTGGTAACATATCTACCTCCTAATTTTGTTCTCCTTATCTTTCTCTACAAGGAAGGAAGAAATGGAGAAAATAACAGTTTGAAAAATGAAAATTATATTTCAGTTGAGCATAAAGAACAATTTCTTACCCATAGTTATATTTTGTAAGTAACAGTGAAAGGAACACTAATTACAAAATAATCTCTTTTAAAATGAAATTGAAAGCAGATGAAAGGGTCACACACAAAGGCTCCATAAACCATATTATAGCCTTCTGACCTTGCCTATGACGGTGCAGCAAACGAGGCAGCTGACAGAGGCAGAGCAATTGTCGCAGCAGTTAAGCAGGTTGCAGCTTCAGAGAATTTTGGGGGGAAGTTTCCTCAGGAGTCACCTTTTAGGAACCTCTGGTGGCTTGCTGCTGACAGCAATGGCTGGCACCAGGGGCCTTTGGCTTCTGTCCACTGTAACTGTCAGCGTCTACTAGCCATTTTCTGAATGGGGAGTGCCTGTACCTGTTGCCTACAACTGGAGACGCAGCTACAGGAAAGGCAGGTCGCAGCACAGCTCATGGGGGAACAAGCAAAGGGGACCAGAAGCCCTGCAGACGGCTGCGCAAGGATCACGGTCACACACCATAGGGCCTGAGCGACTGTCCCTACTGCATCAGGGAGCTCAACCCATGAAAATCTCTCCCAGATTTGCTCAACTCTGTAACAGTACATTTGATTTATCAAGATGAAGCAAACCTGAATACGCAATGGTAGTTTCTTGCACTGTCATACAAACAGTTGGGAAAGATTACTAGTAGCTATTTTGTATCTGACTTTTCAAAATAAACAGCTTGAAAAAAAGGAAAAATAAAAATATTCCAACATTTTGTTCTGTTTTATTTCATCTGACAATATTCACACAGCAAAATAGCAGCTGTCCAAGGACTGGGACGCTAAAACAACCGCTCTTCTTTCAGCGAAGCGCTTTTAACTAAAACTGATTATCTTAGCAGAATAAGCTATTTTTAAATAAACACAGAATCGACTCACAGAAGTCTTTACACATAATTCTAAATGTTATTGACACTTGACTGAAACGTGTTTTATTTTTAAATGCAAGTAGAAACAAGTATTTAAGGTAGTTAGCTACCATAAGTGATCTACTGAGCTGAACTAGTGTTCTTTTATTTTTTAATTCTTATTTTGGTCTCAATGTGTTTATAAAGTTGTGTGCATGATATACAACAGCCTATTACCTAACAGACTATTATCCGAACAAAAAGTTTAAATTAATGCCCAGTGAAAATATCCAAATTTTGCATTGTTATGCTCAACTGAACAGAGTTCAAATAACAGATAACTTAAGTGCACCTTCAAGAAAGCAAGTTTAGATTTCTTGTAATGAGTTCTGAAAGCCTGTTGTCAAATGATTAATGGGTATTTTACATTTATACTTTAAAAAAATTCCTGTCCTCATAACTGTCACTAGTATTGTATAAAATGTTTTCCATTGCCAGATCTACGACTGAAAAAAAATGGCACCAAGAAAAAAAAACTTCACCTTTTAGACTAACACTCCAAAAGAGGAGGGTGGTGCCAGGGGATGGGGATACAGCCAGTATTCTCAAATATATTGTTTTGATTAAACATGAATGAGAGTAGAGTTTGAAACAAAAAGTACTGCCTAATATTTTTAGAAGTCCTAGAATTACAAGAAACTTCCACCTCAGCTATATTTAAATAAATTCTCTTAACAACTGCATATTAGCACCAAATCAACACGACAAAAGAGAGAAAAGCAATCTATGCAGACTGTTTTCGAAATCAACCTAATAGTTATACTCTGAAATCAACTCTTTATGTATGTAGCTCTCAACATGAACTTTCTTTAGTATTATGCAATGGCATTTATTATTAAAGAGTCAACAAACAGGATAAAGCAATGTTGCTTAGCAGCTGGGTATTCCTGACCATTGTATGATTCGTCTACAATTTTCTGACCCATTTCTGCATGGATTACATGAGTGCTCTGCAACGCGCATTGTATTTTATGAAAACAGCAGGTCTCAAATAAAACATTATATTAATTGAATAGATACACAGTGTTCAAAATATCTGTTAAAACTCACCTTGTATTAAGGAAAATCCCTAAGACATACAACAATCTTTCTGTCAAAGTATGTACTGATTTTAAACAAATTCTGCTAAATAGCTCAAAAAATCTTTTCAATGTCAGAATCTGTTTCTTCATGTCCTACGAATATACATATAGCAATGCATTTGCACAAGATAGTAACTTCAAGCATTTTAACTCTATTAGAACTGTCTTGGAGCAGATACAGAACTAGACAGGAAATATAATACAAAAGAGAAATACACACTGTGGCCATGAAGTTCAAAACTGGGACAGCTGAAGTCAATGCCTTTTTTTTGTGCTTTTCCAAAACCTGACTTTCAATCTGTCAGAAGCACAGTTTCTGCTTTTCTCCTGACTTTTTGTCACTCAGAAACTTAGTTCCAGTTTAGCCACTGTATTGTACACCTTTTCCCATGGTTCAAAAGCCAGACTTCATCACCTCAAGTTCAAAATCAAGGCTTAGCTCCAATTACAGGCGCCAACAGAGCTTGAGAAAAACTTACAGAAGTGCCCTGCTGAACCTTTGATGGCAAAAGCTGCCACAGGTTTGTCTGAAAATTGTTAAAATTCAAGAGGATTAAAATTCATGCTTGTGCCAAACATGGTGGTTAGTATTTCTATAACCAAACCTTGCCTATCTTTGCCAAAGAACGATAGAAGGCACTAAAACAAAGGCTAACTTTGTGAAACCTTATGTATCTGCTCTAACATACATATATAAAAACTCTCCAAAAAACTCACTATAAACAACATATTTTGCCTACCTGGTATTATTTTGCTTCACGTTGGGAAAAAAGCACATTAAAAAAATGAGCAGGCAGAGAAAAATGTCAATCCAAACAGTTAAACTTTTAAAGTATACGCTAAGGGAAATAATTTTGGGAAGAAATAACTACAAGCCCAGATATCTATCTGTGTGTACGAACTCCACATGAGTCAAAGTAACCAACTCAGAACTAGTTCATGGGCACTCCCCTGTAAATCTTTCAAAGAATAATGATGCAGAGAAAAGGATTCCTTTACCCTGAGTCCTAAACTTACAGACTACCATAATACCTCATGTACTCCAACGAATAAGAAGGGGCAAGGATGTTAACCAAACTCCTTCAGAATAAATGGTCTAGACTCTGCATTAGGTGCTATTTTTTTTTAAGTTTTTTTTATCCTAACAATTTAAGATACTCTTTTACTCCTTTAAAAATTGCTAAAACTAAGCCAACCAGCATACTCTGATGAGAAATGAGTTCTTGGATACTAAGTAAGAGTTCCAGAAAAGCATTCGGGGGGGGGGGGGGGGGGGGTTTTTTTGTGGGTTGT
>WAAD01039668.1:60888-92268 GCA_013389945.1 Fregata magnificens
CTTTTGAATGTGTACCTGTACCAGCTTCAGATTTTGCAATGGGTCCTGATTTTGTTTTAGAATAGCACCAAACTTCAGTCTCATTATTCTAACATTAATATTGTTTTACATTTAAACAAGAAGAGAAAAAGCCAACATCTAAATCGTACATTCAGTTCTTCAATGCCAGCAAAGACTACTTTTACCCCATATGATAGCGAAGAAGTCTAGCAGCCTCGTGTCGTTAGTGAGTTTGGCACCTTGACTGAAAAAAACTTATCATTGAGGAATGCCAATTCCTCAGTTTTGAATTCTTAAAGCACCTTGTGGTGTCATCTCGCAGGAATACCATGGTTCCCACTAATAGTCTGAGGCAGCAAGGCTGAGACACAGATAAATGGTTTCCACATTTTCATACTGTTCCACTCATGTAGTTCTTTGGAAACCCAGAACCAGTTCTAGAAGGAAGTATTATGCGCTATACTAGCCATTGATTTAAGTCCGCTTCATCATTGGTATCCACCCTCATTTCCAAAATATCTTTCTTAGGTTATTTGTTCATTGTTTCTTCCAGTTTTAAGCCATTATGATCTTTAAAAAAATTGAGACATTTAAGCAAAACAAACAAAAAAAAAAAAACCAAAACCAAAAAAACCCAAATAAAACAAAAAAAAAAAAACCACCACACACGCACACAAAAAGAGTCCACTGAAGTCTACCTAAACTGAGTTACCAGAAGGAATAATAATGAGGTTCTTAAGATACGAAGAAATAAAACCAAGCTGCTGCAGCTACCCCCATGTCAGAAGACTATCCTTGCTGACTCCATTCACAATATTATTCTTATAAACCAAGTAGATGCAAATCTGACATCTCAATGTTATTTACACACTTGAAGGAAGTGGTTAGACATAAAAAACCTGACATTGCATTTTTATTTCCACATACTGGAGAGAAAGAAGATAATAAACCATCCATATTTCCATCTACAAAAACAAAAGTACGTGTCAGAATATGTGTCTAGGTTTCAGGCTTCTAACAAAGCCACATGCTAAACACTACATTTTCCTACATTATTAAAGAATACTAGTTAAAATACAGGAGTCCATTTTAGCTGTATCAGGTGCTGTTTTCTTGGCAAAGCTTGGTAATCCTTTAAAGATTACCAATGATGCACAGTATTCCCATAAACCATTCTTTCAGAATTTAAAGGCACTCTGCGAAGGCAAGCTGGCACATCATGGTCATATCTGAGTAAGAGATAAAACTGTAGCTCTTTTGCGGGGTGGGGGAGAAGGAAGCCTAAGCAGCCCCAACTCCTGCCACACAGCATTCACTTCAAGACGATGGCAACAAGAAGTGCGCAGTGATGGCCTATGGCTGCGCCCCGGATTGGGATCTGCCCTTCTCTGTGCAGAAAGAGCAGCTGTACCCCTCGACTGCGGCCACCCCCACCCCCACCCCCAATGCTTCCCTCTCCCCGTGGGACACAGAACTGACATGAACAGAAAGGCAGCCCATGAACCAGTAGCTCCAGCAGCACCCATCAGGGGTGTCCCTCCCGTTTTACAGGAATCCAGTTCTGTCAGATAAGCTAAGCTGAAGCTTTGAGCCAACAAGTTCAGCTGTGAGGCACCAAGCGTTGAGTTTAAGAGCCTCTATAGAGGCAGCTAGACAGTGAGGGGGTGCAAGCCTGCTGGAAGACATATTTTATTGGCACTTGAATTAGGACATTTCTTTGACATTGTCAACATTAAGCATTATTGTCGATAATTTAGAACATGAAATTATGTAAAATTTTATCTAGTAGCAGGAGCAATTCACTGTTTTGTTTAAAAAATTAATAGAATCTTGTTTTGTAAGAGGGATTAGTATAGAACTACTCCAGGTCACAGGTCTTTCAAGCTAAATAGCCAGTGTTAAGGGGCTTGTAAGGGAGACAGCATACAGAAGAAACCTAAGCCCATCCCATGAAACCTCTGTTTTGCAGTTAATATTCTCAACATGAAGAGACCATAGTTTCATAGAGAATGGTGCCTGGCAGTCATTCCTCAGTAATCCTCAGAATACATGGGTAAGTAATTGCGAGGCGGGGGGGGGGGAGATTGCAAATCAACAGTTTCCAAATACCAGGTCTTCACCACCACTCAAGAAGAGGAGCTCTTTAACAAATTAATGTAGGTTGAATCCCTCTTTTCTTTCCCATGGCATTTTTCCTGCCTTATTCCCCTCAAAATAGACCTGTATCTACATGCTCTAGCCACTCTATTGTCCACACCCTTTTCTCTATATGTAACAGCCCATGTGAACTAACAGGTCAAGCATCTCCAAACACCTCTTTCTACCCCAAGCTAGAGGAACACTGTCTCTCTTCCTTACCTGCTTATTTTTCTCATAGTGTGAACAAACATAGATTTCTTGTATATGCTGTCTACTCCACAAGTTCTTTAATAATGGCTATTTAATTTGAAAATATCTATTCTAACTATATATTATGAAAATACCTATTTCTTTTAACTTGAATCATAATTTTTCTCCAGATTTTATTTTCGGTTCCAGTATCTGTCAAGATAGTGGATACCTCCTGTTACTAAATGAAACTGTAAATAATTTTATTTCCATAGGAAGATACAATAATAGAAAAAGTGGGCATTTTGAAGAGCAACAATGATTTTGGTTAGGAATTCCCTACAGGTTTTTTTAATACTCTAACTAGCTTACAATAAAAAAAAAAAAAAAAAAAAAAAAAAAAAAAAAGTCTTTGGTACCAAGACCACAATATTATTTTAATATGAATTTATGTTGGAACTGCAAAATTTGACTTAGCACCTTTCTAAACTTCCAGGAAATAACCAAGAATATGCATTGGTATTATCTGGTATAGAACTTCAGTAACATTTATCATGGTACATACAACACTATTGCAAATTCTATGCCATTTACATTAGCTAAGAGAAGACCAATCTAAAAAAAAAAAAAAAATCATTGTAGACCCATTTAACAGAGCAGAGTAAGACCAAAAATGCACTGTAACCATCATTTTACAATATGAAATCTGTTAGACCAATACTCTGGAGCAAAATAAAACTGGACCTGTGCACTGAGTGATAGCTGTCACACCCACCTAGTCCTCATCAGCAAGAGCTGAGGAAAAATAATGCATCAACTATAAAAAAATATAGAAACAGCACAACATTTCCTATATGTATAAGAAAAGCTGACAAAAAGGCTGCTTTGTTTTATTTGAAAACTAAGTTTGTTAGACATGAAACAGTTCTGCAAGTGACAAAAATAAGCTATGAAATACCAATACTTCAGAATGTGCATGAAACACATGCATTTTATGGCACTGTATTTGTCCAATGAGTAGTCATCAGAATTTTTCATAAAGTTACTACTAGTTGTCTAACACTTAAATAGACTGTAATGCTTTTTTTACACCTCATGCGAATCAGATATGTTTGCTCATCACTACTATCAAATAAGCATTACAAAAAAGCAGTAGTTGTCCATCCTATAATA
This sequence comes from Fregata magnificens, assembly GCA_013389945.1. Taxonomy (NCBI): domain Eukaryota; kingdom Metazoa; phylum Chordata; class Aves; order Suliformes; family Fregatidae; genus Fregata; species Fregata magnificens. The sequence goes on from WAAD01039668.1 coordinate 64,390, forward strand.
TGGAAAAACTGAAGGTTGCAACTCTATATATTCTTTCTTCAATCTACAAACATTTCAAACTATTAACCTGGGAAAGAGGGAGGGAGGGGGAGAGGGAAGGAAGCACAGAAGCAAAGCACTGAACACTTGGCATTACAGAAGAACAGACAGAGAACATTAACAGCTTACTGTGGAGAGTGGTTTAATCAGGAAGTAGCCATTATCCTGTCGCTACAGAGCAATGACAGCACTCCAAAACAACAAGCCGTGCTTTTGGTGTTGGGTTGGTTTGTTTTTTGGGTTTTTTTCAGTCAAGAAGGAAGAAAGAACACACGCTACCGTGCCCGAGCTTTGCTGAGCCCAAAGGTCGCCAGATGTCTATTGTCAAAAGCTACCCTGAAAACAAAATTCAAGCAAGCATTTACAAAGCTGTATTTGAGGAAGCGTCTAAAATCTACCACAACCTCCCTCTGTGTTACACACAAAACATGGCTGTCTTATTCAGAGATTAGCAATTATTGTAATGAGATACTGTCAGAGAGGGTCAAATAGTACTTCCTGCAGTTTACACATCTTGATTTCCTGGTAAACAAACTGAAAGGCAGGTGGAGCACTTAGATCACTAGCAAACACACATGCTCACGTGACCAAAACCAGTCCAGGTGAAGTATGCAGTTTTAAGAAAATGAGTATCTGTAATGTAATTACATGAGGCAACACGGTAGCAGAAAACATAAAAATAACTGAACCATGAAGGAAATGTTTTCCACAATGTTACATAGTCATCAATGCCGCACTTTGTTTTTTTCTTTTTTTAAGCCAAGCCCAAGAAAAATATTTTGCTTTCTTTTCAATGATGCTTATGTACACACACACACACCCCCCACACACACACACCCCCCACACACACACCCCACACCCCCCACCCGAACAAACTGCTCACAAAGTTGTTTTGGTATGAGAAAGTGCTATGAAATGATAACCTGAATCAACCGTGTAAAAACCTGAAACTGAGAAAAACAAATGCTAATCACTGTGTTCAGAATTTAAGTAGCACTCTCCAAAAAAGCACAATTAAAGAAATCTACTAACAATATTCAGAAATGATCAGAATTAACTTACTGAACACAATTTTAAAAGAAAAAAATTCAAATGCCTTTTTTTTTTTTTGAAGCTGCCTAACATTTTTCCTCCTCAAAAAATTAATCACATATGGACTAGACACATGGCACTGATCCAGTGAGAAAAGCTACTTGTTTCCTACCTATAATCTTTCCAAAAATTAATTTCAACACGCTCCAGTTTAAAAAAATCACATTTTCACAGTGGAACTAAAGAGGGCCCTAGGCTACTAAGGAAAAAAAAAAAAAAAAAAAAAACCACCACCAACGAACAACCCCCAAACAAACAAACACCACCACCCACCCCCCCAAAAAAAAAATCCTTGACTAATAGAAGAAAAAGCTTGCTACTCCTAAGCAACTAGAATAAAGTATTTGGTCCACTGACAGAAGGCAGAATTTCTTTAAGGGATAAGTACGGTCAACTTATTACACAACAGGTCGATGCAAGTGACACTGCTACAGTGCCCTAAAACAACAGCACAAGGGCTTGAACTTTAGCATGCAGTAAGATAAAAGGTTATTTGCATACTAGAGGAAATATGCAAAGGGGGGGGGGGGTAGACCCATCAATTAGTTCTCCCTCTCTCAGAAGCCCAGCAGCATGAAACAAGACAACCTAGGGAATACACCAAAGTAACATGTCTGAAGAAACAAATCAAGGAACAGAACAACAAGGACATTTCTAATAACGATGTTATAGATACATTGCAGCCATTTTTCACATTAAGCTCAAGAAAGGAACAAAGCAAAGCTGTGAGAAAAAAAAATACAGAAAGCATTACTGGAAAGATCATGAAATATGAAAGGCTGTATCTGTATCAGCAAACCCTGCTACTGAAGATGCAGCTTGTGCCAATGAAGGAGTTATTCTGCCATCACCATCTCCCAAACAAGGTAAGATGTATTAACAAGAGGGATCTCTGCAACCAAAACAATACCGCAAGTAGGAATTTTGCAGGCTGTGCTTGTTATAGATATAATTAGTACAGCCACAGTTTCATAATCAAACACTTGGATATAACTCATTCCCTCAAGTAAAACCACATCAAAACTTGAGCATTTCATTCATCTGGTTTTCTATCGTTACTCATCTTACAAAAAAGCAGTCTTGTCAAACAACATATAGTTTTTCTGAAGAAAACAGGAAAAATCCAAACCATCAGATGAGAAAAGCCCTCTGCAAAGACAAGGAGTATCAGCAGAACCCTTCGCAGTAGTCTTAAAATAATTTTTAAAAGCAATATATGTTGTATTTAATCAGGGTAAGCTTGGTACTAGGATCACTGCAAACAAGCTCTCACAGCAAGATTTAGGAGATCATGATCTAAAGTCTCAATCTGGGAATTATTCTTAATTCCAGAAATCTGCATGCTAAAATACAGCCACAATGAATTTGAGTCTTATATGACTCAGGGAGAACCACGTACAATAGTTCTACAGGTTAAAATACCAGCCCATAAATTATTTCAATCCATATTGCTCATAACATGAAAAATATTTACTGTGGAACAGCTGTTTTGCACTGAGAGAGCAATGAAGGAGAGGGAGACAAAAATACAACATTGGAAACAGCCAAACGGAAGGTCCATACCTACTTTCTGAACTCCAGGTTGAATCAGACCCTAGCCCAGTAACAGTCTGAGCAAGATGTTAAAAGCAGTGATTTGTTTTCTACCAGTGCAACCATTAGAGAAGCTAAATATACTGAACTACAACCCACTACCCTCCACATTAGTCAGCGAGACTATCAGGGATGTCACTGAGGGACTACCAAGCCTCGCACAGCCCACTGACTATTATCTGCTGCTGTTGTTTCATGTGAGCACCAGTGATACAGCCAGGAGCAGCCTGAGGAGCATCAAGAGCATCAAGGATTACAGAGCCCTGGGAGCGGCGGTAAGGGACTCTGGAGCACAGGTAGTTTTTTTCCTCAATCCTTCCAGTCAAAAAGGCAGAGGGTTTGAAAGGGCCAGTTGAATCTGGCAAATCAACAAATGGTTACAGGACTGGTGCCACAGCCAGGGGTTCAGCTACTTAGACCATGGGACTCGCTTTGAGAAACCTGGTCTACAGGGGCTAATGGGGTCCATCTATCAGAGAAGGGGAAGAGCATCTTCAGTCACAGGCTTGCCAAGCTGGTGAAGAGGGCTTTAAACTAAAGTTGCCATGTGAGGGGAACCTCAATCCATCCCACTTCTACCAATTTGATGCCCAGAGTCTGGAGAAGGATCACAGGTTGGCAGGAGCCACTCCAGCCAGTAAGTCAGCTTCATCAGGGGCCCAACTTAAATGCATCTAAGCAAACACACATAGCATGGGGAATAAACAAGAGGTGTTAGAGACGTGTGCACACCTGCAGGGCTATGGTCTTATTGGTATCACGGAGACATGGTGGGATGGCTCCTATGACTGGAGTGTTGGAATGGAAGGATACAGGCTCTTTAGGAAGGACAGGCAGGGGAGACCAAGAAGGTGTGTTGCCCTCTATGTCAATGACCAGCTAGAGTGCATGGAGGTCCACCTGGGGACGGATGAGGAGCCAACCAAGAGCTTATGGGTCAGGATTAAAGGGAGGGCAGGGACAGGTGACATTATAGTGGGGGTCTGCAACAGGCCACCCAACCAGGAAGACCAAGCAGATGAGGCCCTCTATAGACAGATAGGAGCAGCCTCAGGTTCACAAGTCCTGGTCCTCATGGGGGACTTCAACCACCCCAATATCTTTTGGAGGGACAACACAGCAGGGCATAAGCAATCCAGGAGGTCCCTGGAATGCACTGATGATAACTTTCTTCTCCAAGTGACAGAAGAGAGGTGCAATGCCGAACTTTGCTTTCACCAACAAGGAGGGGCTGGTGAGGAATGTGAAGCTCAAGGGCAGCCTTGGCTGCAGTGACCATGAAACGGTGGAGTTCAAGATCCTTAGGGCACCGAGAAGGGCACACAGCAAGCTCACTACCCTGGACTTTAGAAGAGCTGACTTTGGCCTCTTCAGGGATCTGCTTGATAGAGTACCATGGGATAAAGCCCTGGAGGGAAGAGGGGCAGAAGAAAGCTGGTTAATATTCAAGGATCACCTCCTGAAAGCTCAAAAGTCATGCATCCCAACAAAGAGGAAGTCAGGCAAAAATGCCAGGAGGCCTGCATGGATGAACACGGGAGCTCCTGGACAAACTCAAACATAAAAAGGCAGCCTACCGAGGGTGGAAGCAAGGACGGGTAGCCTCGGAGGAATACAGAGAAACTGTCCAAGTAGCCAGGGATCAGGTTTGGAGAGCTAAAGCCCTGACAGAATTAAATCTGGCCAGAGACGTCAAGGGCAACAAGAAAAGCTTCTATAGGTATGTCGGTGATAAAAGGAAGACGAGGAAGAATGTGGGCCCCCTCCAGAAGGAAACGGAGACCTGGTTACCTGGGATATGGAGACGATTCTCCCCTCCTGCTCCACACTCATGAGAGCCCACCTGGAGTACTGCGTTCAGCTCTGGGGCCCCCAACGTAAGAAGGACATGGACCTGTTGGAGCGAGTCCAGAGAAGGGCCACAAAGACGATCAGAGGGCTGGAGCATCTCTTCTATGAAGATGGGCTGAGAGAGTTGGGGTTGTTCAGCCTGGAGAAGAGAAGACTCCGGGGAGACCTTCCAGCACCTGAAGGGGGCCTACAAGAAAGCTGGAGAGGGACTTTTTGCAAGGGCCTATAGTGATAGGACAAGGGGTAATGGCTTTAAACTGAAAGAGGGTAGATTTAGATTAGATGTAAGTTAGAAATTCTTCACTATGAGGGTGGTGAGGCACTGGAACGGGTTGCCCAGAGAAGTTGTGGATGCCCCATCCCTGGAAGTGTTCAAGGCCAGGTTGGATGGGGCTTTGAGCAACGTGGTCTAGTGGCAGGTGCCCCTGCCCATGGCAGGGGGGTTGGAACTAGATGATCTTTAAGGTCCCTTCCAACCCAAACCATTCCATGATTCTAAGAGAAGAAGAATAGTGATTCAGCAATCTATGTTCTCAGACAGAAATTCTACAGGCTACTAAAATACTGGTGTCCAACACCTCAGCTCCATGAAAAAATTATGTTTATAAAACAGGCCAAATAGGATACTGAAATATATGATACACTAAATCACTACTCCAGCTACATCTTAAATATGCATCAGCACCTGCCCTCATAAAATGGCACAGTGTCAACCTGTGGAGCCCAGCTGAACAGTTACTGTCTTTCCAGGAGATTTTTTTTTAAAAAAAAAAAGAGTTTCAGTTTCCATATAGCAAATTCTGTCTATAAATATGGATATTGAATATGGGTCTATCTATAAATATGGGTACTGGAAAATAAATTAAATAAAAAATTAAAAGTATGTAAAAAACAATACATACTTTAACAGTGAGTAAAACACTGAAGTGTTCTTTTATTGAGATTTCAAACATTGCTCAGGGGAATTAGATCTGCGGTCATAAAGAAAATACAAAATCTTGAAAACTTTCCTTTAAAAAAAAAAAAAAAATCAACAGCTTCTTACAGAGCCTTGTGTGCTATGACTCCTGCCAAAGAAATTTCAAAAAGTTAAGAATCATACCACTACAGACTGTAAGAATCATCTCAACACTGTATCAAAAAAACAAGTATCAACCCTAAAAGAGAGATGTGAGCCTATCTAGAACTACCTGTATCATTCAGGTAGCTCTATTCCAAAAAAAGTTTTGATTTAAAACTTCATCGTTTACCCTGTGAGAAATATAAAAGCAGTTAAGCCATGAATGTTGCTTACACTCACCTAAGAAGAACATTTAATCTCTATGCAACCTCTAGCGAATGCCAACAAAGCCAGAGACCTATATTTTGCATCATACCTTGATGCAAATACCAAAATTGCTGCAAGAAATAGATTACTTCACAGCAGAAACACTTGCTTAAAATAGTAAACATTTATGAATATAAACACAATACCTAAATCCAGCATCATCTGTGAATACAACCTGTAGCAATGGTTTTGGAGAGTATGAACTCCCTGCAGTCATCTCTGTACTGCATTAAATCAATAAATTTATTTCTAAAAGTTTCACATGCAGTATTAGTCTATCCTTTGCTTCTAGCAATTTTAGCTGGAATCCTTTCACACTAGCTGCATGGACAAATAATAAGGGGACAAAAGGGACAATTCATTACTTACAGAAATAATTTTTTGGGGTGGGACACCAGAAGTTCTAAATCACCTTTTTACTCAAGAAAAATGAACAAGGTAATAAAAGTGACCTCCAACTAAACTACAAAACATAGAGAAGGGNAACAAAGCAAGTCCTATTTGTGTCCCTATAAATTAGATTCTGACAACATTCACAAGCCTCAATATCATTTTTTCTCCACATATGCTACTGCACAGAGACCATTCTTGGGTTCCACTGTTACACAGCATAACACCGAATGTTGAAATTGGTCTCCACATTCAAAAACATTAAGATGCAGCAAGAGACAGATTATCTCATTTCAATTAGTTTCTTGCCACCAAAAAAAACCCTAAACGAACCAATCTTTAAAACCCATCAACTGACGCTAAGTAATCTGCATCCTTATCCAGGTCATAGCCCTACCAAAGCAAAGGGAAAGAGGTTCCCTTTCCCAAGGGGAAAAGAGAGGCAGCAATCTTCTCTTTGTTCTACCTCCTCCATATTCTGGTCGCATATATTGGTCGTATTGCTCATGATGTAGCTTCATTTTAAAGGCCCTTTGGTCCTCATTGAATTATTTACCAAACGCAGGCACACTTCATCTATCAATTTGATCCTTAAGAGAGTGTCTTGGAATTGGAATAAACACAGTAGCTACTACAGAACTATCACTCAGAAAGAGCCAGCCGTATTCAACTATTATTAAACACATCGTTAACAAAACCCTAATAAGAACAGAATGGTTTCAAGGCATATAAGAGTAACTCAAATGAAAACCCAGAAAACTACTTTATTCTTTACATTACTACAGTGCCCAAAAGCATTCTTCCTGCTGGCTCATTACCTAGAACTAATCACAAAACTATTTAAAATCCCAAATTATCATTTATTTAGTAGCATTTCATACATTTGCTACTAGATTTCAACCCCACAAAGTTTATATATGGAATACATTCTGAAAGAGCATAAAAAAATTCCTTAATTAAGTAATTTCAGTGCATTTTACTTTTCCTGCATCAAAGCCTTCTCGTATGTTCCTTCTCATTTTGAATACTGTGTTTATCAAAATGCCTTAATATTACAGAAACAGTAGTTTTAACTAGCAACTGGGAAACAAAAGAAACTAAAGCATACCAGTATCTTAAGGAACCCATTGTCCTATGTACCAAAACCTGTCATTTCATAATAAAGTCGATGTATCTTACAATAAACAGTTTTTCAATATTTTTCAGTATCTTCTATTACAATATAAAGTGATTCGATTTTGATGAGATTTGAGACCGAGATTATGTTTGTTTCAATGTTCTATATATGTTACTATCAGCCATTTAAAAAAGCATTACAGAGACCAATATTCTTAGAGTTAAATTTTTATTTTTGATATGGTAAATTCAGTATTAACTGTTATTTAGTCAAACTGAAGGTTTTGGGGAAAAGATCACATAGGTAGCAAACATAGCAAAGAAATGCACAGAGAAGGAGGGTTAAACTGCTATTTTCCATAAAATTAACCATTAATTTACCATTTTATTGGAAAATTGAAATACAAAATTATTTTGAAAATATAAATATTTTTCAGAAGTTTTAAAAGGTTAGAACAACTATAAATATCTATTCTTTATCTATCATCATAATATACACAGACACACACTCACAGACCCTCTGAGAATACAATATTCATTTTGCTGCAGAAGAACAGACATTGCATAACAATGAGATTTGCTAATGAAATCAGCCATCAACCTGGAATACATATGTATTAAACCAAGACCTCGGTGTCATTTTCTTTTTGCATCATTTGTTCTTTCTCTCATTTTTCCTCGACCTTTCAGTATCTTGTCCTCCTCCTGGTTTCACTGCTTCAAGTACAGCAATATTGCAAAATATTTTGTTAACACTGTATGCACAACACTTTTTATTTTACAAAATTTATTTCTCTACTTATTGCTAAATGTAGATTCTAATTGCATGGATTCTATCAGCATTGTTAACATAGCCTTGAAAGAAAAATCAATGGGTGCTAAGGAGACAAAGGAGTTTTATTTCTCTGTAAAACAGCAGGAATACTTAATAAAAATTGGGTGTCACTTGGAACAAACTACACTTTCACAGCTAAAGTTGCACACCAATTAATACAAGAATTTACTACAAGAACAACACATTTTTAAAAATCTCCTCTATATTTATCTAATGATTAAACAGGAACAGAATTTAGAACCATTACATGAATAAAAGTGTAATTGCTTTGCATGAACATGCAAAATCATGATGAAACCAAGTAAAACAATCCAGCAAGTTTGGTAACAGCATGTATAAGCACTCAGTATACAAATCAGTTACGCAAAACATCTTTACTGAAAAAGAGATGAATACTGAATGGAATTATTTATTCTACCACTCAGAAATACTTACAGAAGTATTTTAAAAGACATCTTTCTCTCATTATACTATGCCATATTTTGGTTTTGTGGGATATACGCTGCCTTATACTTCATAGATATAAAGCAACCTATTTACACCCCTAGCTCCAAGAGTATCAAAACTATGTTTTAAATTCACCCCAAAACTATTCAAACTAATAATACAGCCCACTAAATTTTTCCACTGTTCTCATTTTACAGAGTTTTTTAATTGAAATAATACAAATAAGATATTGTTACTATAATGCCACTATCAAGTTAGCATTGTTGTTGATAAGCGCCAAAGTCATATCAAAAACTAACACAAAACAGTAGAAAATAAATGTTTGCGGGCTTGTTTGGTAGGGTTGGTTCTTTTGTTTGTGTGGGGGGTTTGTTTGCCTGTTTTTCTCTCTTTTTTTCAACTAACACTCCAAAACCCTAATTCCATGAAATCAAACCACCAATTAGTTAGTTACTTTTAGTACACCAAAATTGCATACAGAACTCCTTTGGAATAAATGAAAGTAATTTGTAATTTATTTTCTCATTTTATCTTGAGGGCATAAGGAAGTCATTCAGTCATTCTATAGTTATGATGGCCATCACAACACCAAAGAAAAAGAAGGCACAAGAGACAACTGAAAAATAGAGGAGAAAAATAATGAAATGTCTGAAAATTGACTTAACCATCCCTGGAGCCAGTCATATCAAATCGTCACTATACAACCCAGGAAGAATACCATCAAGATACTGAACATAATGAACTACGTAGTAATTGAAAGCATAAAAATTTCCATAAACTCTCCTCATATGTGCTCCAATTCTTCCTTTTCAAGTTAACAAGCACTTAAGTCATTGAGAGCTTTGAAAGCTGAAAGCATATAAACACATGGCCTTATTTTTCCCTCCACTTCTCTCACTTTTAAAGATACGCAGTTACATGATATAAACATCCAGGCATGTGTCATATGAAGCTGTCTTACTCTCAGTCATGCATTACAATGTCCTCATAAAAAGATGTATGAAGACTATTTTCAATCACACACTATCAAAAATGCTTCTGTTTCAACTACAAAGCATTTGTCCTTCTGCAAAAAAGCCATCACATTACATCTCAAAATGACTGAAAGTGAATAGATAGAAGCGCAGTTAATTATAGTGGGCTCACCTTTAAAAGCAAAGACTATACAACCTCCAGGGTTTGAACGAAAGAGACTCTAATGCAACAACCTTGACCCTTGAAAGTGCTGGGTCATTTTCTTCTGTGATGAACAGTGATTGCTTTCTGTAATTCTAACAATTGTCAAGTAGGCTAAAGAGTATGGCCGGCAGGTGACAGTTGCGAAATACTTGCAGTTTTAACAATGATTTATTATCCTGTAATATAGGTCAACTGTCCAGTTGAGCATCTTCTACAAGATGTTACAGGCTCTTGAAGCCATATACTACAACAACCAACATCAATGGCTTTATTAGGGATCCAGCTAGTGTATATGGGACCTAAGAATATAGAGAACTGTTAGAGGACATACTCTTAATTCAAACAATTAAATGACAAAGACTCTAGGATATCCAAACCTACTGTACATATGCAATATGTGATTCTGGTACATAACCATTGACACTGGGCAATCATGTATATATTTTAAGTACAGGACATCAAACTTCACAACTTACACAACCTGGCACAAATTTCATTAATAGGAATGAGAATATAGAAACCAGTTACTCTACAGATAAAAGTGAACCCTCATTCTATAGACTCAACCTCACAGAAGAACACAGATGAAACCATATCAACAGTACACAGAATTAGATGCTGCCAGGTGCTAAAAGATACCTGAATTTTTATCAATAAGAAAAAACATGAACTCAAGAAATGAGACTGAATTTATCAACCATATTTATCCTCTCTGAACTAACCAGAAATAGCTTCTTCAATATATAGTCTAAAATTCTCTACTTTGCTGGAATAAGTCACAGACATTTTTTGTTGTGGTTTAAAATCATATTCCAGAGAATTAATAGTTCACATATACAGTTTTAGTATTGTGCTGTACTAGTAGTCATATCTATGCACACAAATACACACACCCCTCTTTATTTCCAGTAACACACAATGCTTAGTTAAAAGCTATTTCTGGCACTTCATACATAAATTGCAAGCATCCTTCAAAGCTTACTTTTAAAAAAATCTGGCAATGAAGCACACTTATGTTTTTTTGGTAATGAAATATCCCAAATTGAACTGAATTATGATGACTACTATTTATCTACTTTTAGGGAATAAAAGTGGAGGACAATTTATTAAAGCACAGGAGGAACTCCTGAACACTGGAAGGTCACAGCCTATGTGCTGAGCTGCTACGCAAAAACATCTATGATGTTCCAGAGCTGCCATTTTTCTTCCTTGACAAAGACTCCATCTGCCACAGAGCCATTTACAGCCTCAGAGTCAGAATATCAATGATTTCCAACCATTCTGCAAGGCTGCTTTCACCTTGACATCACCTCTGTAATACATCTAAAACAGATGATACACATAACCCCGTCTACAAGCTCTAAGCCCATGCTTTATTCAACTGATATGCATTTAAGCTGAGCTCTAACATACCATTTCTTTACTTCCTCTGAATTGTGCAAGAATATTAGAACTCCAAATTCTACACCCTTTTCATCGTGGTGCTTGTTTTACAGAAATTACCTTTGGAAAACCTAAAAAGAAAAATTTTCATATATTGACAAAACATGTAAAAACAGATAGAAAACATCTGATCATTTTAAAATCTGTATTTAGACAACGTACATGCACACAATCTCAATTTATTTTTTCTTTTCCAAATAAAGAAAACATGCCTAGTAAGATCCTTATTACAGACAACCATGCAGAATAAACTATCACAGCTTCATTGAAGCCAACAAAACTACATTCAGCTCTACATCTCTTCATGTATATACAAACTGATTTAAAAAAAAAATTCCAGGTTAGAGCTGGGACAAAAAAGGAAAGAGAATCTTGCCTTACTGAATGAATACCTAAAGAATTAGGTCCTCAGATAAAACAGATTATAGACGGATGGATAAAACCATTTTTTATACATATATAAATATATATATATTCATGTATACACACATGCGTATATGCACACACACGCTCTCCATCAAGTATGAGAATATATAGAGTCCATCATCAGGCTCATCACAACACAACTTTAGTGAATGTATTCCTTGATAGCAACTTTTGGAGTCTTGAAATTCAGGTAGACGTTGGTACTCTAGAGTAATTTTTAAATGTGCAAACTTGCAGCTTGATTTTACAGTGCAACTGGACCCCAGGACACACAATTTTGTATTACAAACATATATGTAGACACACACAATCGCATAGCTAGATGTCCAACTATTGCCATATAAACCCTCAATATGTTAAATATATAGGTGCAAAATATTTGAACAGTAGACAAAACTTGAAAGCAACTTTATGAAAATTTACTTCATAATACCTGTAAAGTACATATTTTACAATCTCAACTTTACCTCCCATCCTTTTTTCTCATTGCCTATATCTTTACTTCTTCCTGTTACAGGAGCAGTAGTGTCAGACACTTGACAAATTGCATCTGTTCTCTTTCTACATGCTCCCTGCCCACTATTCACTTTGTTCAGGCTGCTTTTAATATTCCAAACAAACACAATTTAAGCCAAGAATAGTTTTCTAAATCCGTATGGAAAAAATGTCTCTTCATACCCCAAAATACATTGCTGCCTAGAATTTCCCTGGCTAAATCACACTAGGGCTTGGGTAGACTGCAGTATAAGGTTGAACTAGTTCAGGGATTACCTTTGTGCCTGCCTTAGAAAGGGCAGGATCAGATATAGGCGGATACATATCCAACATGTTTATTTTACGACTTGCAGATACTCACCTGACAGTATCGTATCACATCTCTCACAAAAAAAAAAAACCCAAAACCAACCAAACAAAAAAACCCCACCAAACTTGTTCAAATTTCCACCTGCTATCAACATACATTTCGGTCATTTCTTATCTCATCTGCAGTTCAACTTCCCCTATCCATCTCCTCATTACCACTAATTACTTTGGGTTTTTAGTGGTGTTAAAGTGGGTTGGCAAACTATAGAATAAAAGGGAGCACCTGCATGAAACATACTTGTCTCAAGTCAAGTACAGAGCAGCACTTCATTGCTCACCATTTTTTGCGCCGAAGAGTCAAACCTGAAGAAGGGCACCATGCTGCATCCAAACTTAAGACTATTGTTCCCAAACTGGGTAAAACCAGGCCCAACAGAAAAGCAAAGGAACATATCTTTGAGAGGATGTACTACAATGCAGCAGAGCTAAGGAGGTGACCAAGATAAGGTATTCAGGCATGGCCAGATCTGGGAGACAGCACTACCCTAAGAAAGATCTCACTGAGGATGGGGAAGGGCAGTGGAAAAAAACAAGAGTCAATCACTATAAGAAATCCAGTACCCCTCACTCTTACACAACTGCAGCTGTCTTCCACCACATATTCCCTGCTATGAAGCACTGACTTGACTCAACAATTCCTTGAAGCTACTGCCTCTTTCTAATTCTACGTTCCCCCTTCAAAAATCCTAGGAGGAAAGAAACAAAGGGGAAGAAAAGGGAAATAATGAAGAACTTTCTAGTTAAGATAGAATCATAAAGCTGTTTAGATTGGAAGGATCTTACAGAGGTCATCTGGTCCCATCTCCTGCTCAAAGCACGGTTAACTTCTAAGTTACATCAAGTTGCTCAGAACCTTGTCCAGTAAACAAGATGCAGATTTTGCAGGCTCTCTGAGCACCCATTTCAGTGTTCCATAGAACCCCAGACTGGTTTGAGTTGGAAGGGACCTTAAAGATCATCTAGTCCAACCCCCCTGCCATGGGCAGGGGCACCTGCCACTAGACCACGTTGCTCAAAGCCCCATCCAACCTGGCTTTGAACACTTCCAGGGAGGGGGCATCCACAACTTCTTTGGGCAACCCGTTCCAGTGTCTCACCACCCACACAGTGAAGAATTTCTTCCTTACGTCTAATCTAAATCTACCCTCTTTCAGTTTAAAGCCACTATCCCTTGTCCTGTCACTGCAGGCCCTGGCAAAAAATCTCTCTCCATCTATCTTATGGTCCCCCTTTATGTACTGAAAGGCTGCAACTGGGTCTCCCCAGAGCCTTCTCTTCTCCAGGCTGAACAACCCCCAACTCTCTCAGCCTTTCTTTATAGGAGAGGGGTTCCAGCCCTCTGATCATTGTGGTGGCCCTCCTCTGGGCCCACTCTAACAGGTCCCTGTCTTTCTTGTATTGGGGACCCCAGAGCTGGACACTGCTCCAGGGGGTTCTCACCAGAGCAGAGCAGAGGGGGGAGAATCACCTCCCTCAACCTGCTGGCCACGCTTCTTTTGATGCAGCCCAGGGTACGACTGGTTTTCTGGGCTGCAAGCACACACTGCCAGCTCGTGAAGTTTGACAACTTTCATTCTCAGGAATTTTTCTCTTTTTATCTAATCAAATTTTCCCTTCACATTATTTGTGTCTTTTGCCTCTTCTCTTTTTATTGTAGACTTCCAAGAAGAATCTGACTTTTCTTCTCTCTAACACCTTTTAGGCAGCTCAAGATAACCATCAGCTTCCCTGAGCCTCCTCAAGGCTGAACGATTCCAATTCTCTCACACATCCGTATTATGTCATGCGCTCGTGTTCCCTATTCATCTTGGTAGCCAACCACTGGACTCTCTAAAGTATGTCACTATCTATCTTTCTCATACTGGGGACCCCAAAACTGGGATACAGCACTCTAGATGTGGTCTCACAAGGGCCAAATGGGGCAGTGGGAATCACTTCCCTCAGACTGCTGCCTACACTATTGCTAATACACCCCATGATGCAGCTGGCCTATTTTGCTGCAAGAGTGCATGGTTGACTCGTGTTCAGCTTGCTGACTACCAAAACCCCAAGGGCCTTTCTGCTACTGCCCCCAAGCTGTCCTGCTGGGCAAAAATTTCTGAAAAAAATCTTTTATTCTTATTCATTCACTGTTAAGATAAATTAGTAAATGGTTTATGGACTACTGATGCTACAAGCAACAGAAGGACAGAGCTACAACCAGAAATCAAGAATAAGCCAAGGCCTTGTGCCTTTCACACATGGTTGAAGAGAGATAATCAGTATGCCGCTCCCAGTTACCAAGCTGTTCTGTTTTCACATCAGTTTCTCACAAAACAGAAATCTAAGCTCTTCCAGTTCTCAAGTTAAAAAGAAAAGAACTGTCATTGTTTGAGGATCCCAGTTGCCTTCTCAGTTTTGACTCTTTTGATTACACTATTTAAAGTTCTCTTTATTACCACAGGATTTGCTACTTACCTGAACATCAGAAAAAAAATTAAATAAAGCAAACTTAGTTTCGCCTAACGATTTTTAAGACTTTAAGAATATAATCAAATATCAAATGATTCACGGTAATGTTATGAATGCTGGTAACAGCAAATAAAATAACCCACGTACAATACGCCTCCCTCCTTGAACTTGTAACCCTTACCCAGACCACACTTTTTGGAGCTTTCCTGTGGTCAGTTGGTGAAGTCCTACTAAAAGCAGCTTTCTAGTTGAAACAGGAACACAATACTCAGATTAGCTACCAGGAAAAAAGTCCCTGAACACTTAGATTCAAAAGATAAAGTTGCATCAACTTACATATGGAAAATTATCTTTTCATTAGTTCTATATTTTAGAATCGGTAATTCAAACATACAAAATCTTTCCTGGGTCTGACAGCAAAAAAACTCAAACACTTTCTTTGTTCACCTTCACGCTCCTAGTCACCAATTCAAAATAGGTCAAAGCATACTTTGTTACTGTGAAAAGAAACTGAGTAGTTTTCAACACCTGTCAAATCCCTACTTCTACTTTCTGAAGAAAGCATGATTTATGAATCCTTTAATGTCTTCCTCTTCCTTGCTCAAGATTTTTTTTTTCTCCTCCATGCTCCCACCCAAAAAATGGAAAAAACGTAAGTGTAGATCTCACCTACAAACATTCTTCTGCTAACCCCAGTATTTGCCAACTCTAGTATTCCTGTAATGGCAACATCTCTCATAAACATAACTTGTCATCACAATTCTGGTCAAATTCTGAGGCCTCTCTTAACTTTACCTTAACTCTCTAGAAAATTCAGTTCAGCCTTCTGCTCACTGATCTTTT
This sequence comes from Fregata magnificens, assembly GCA_013389945.1. NCBI lineage: Eukaryota > Metazoa > Chordata > Aves > Suliformes > Fregatidae > Fregata > Fregata magnificens. The sequence goes on from WAAD01039668.1 coordinate 80,286, forward strand.
ACTTTTAAATCACTTGTTTAATTATAGCCATTATTAATTGTTTAGTTACAACCATATAGAAAACTTTTAGAAAGTATTATCTGCATAACTTTCAAGTACTGTGTCAACATTCTACATTATTTCTGTTTCCACAGGTAAAGTGGTACTGTTGGAATTCACCACAACCACCTTTTGAAACCAATAAAAGCGCCATCATTAAGGATGAAAAGAATTTCGTATTTTGGGAGTAGAAATTAGTATCCTCAAGAACGTCTTATCTAAAATGTCATGACTTTAACAGAAAACAAAACAAAAACCAAAAAAAAACCCCACAACTCACAAAGTACAAGGAACTATTACTTGCCATTTTTCCTATCTTTTCAAGCTCTCCCTTGAGCAACCTATTTGTTACAACAGAATGCATACTAAGGTGCCATTTCTTTGTTTTGATGGAAGGGTTGTTATTGCTTCTTAACAAAGAAAGTATGTTCTGTTGGCTAAATAATTGATTGTACCCATAAAAATGATAGATATGACTAAGGATATGAGGTTTTTTTATTTTTCAGAGATTTGACATTTTTCATCCCTCACAAAAGGATTAAGTAACTTCTAGTTGGCCACAAATACACAAGCAGAATAAGCCAGTACACTGAGCTAGTACAAACAATCAGCCTTAAAAATAAGCTTGTTCAGAGAAAAGAGATCTACAACTGGCTATTTCCCTTGCATTTTTTAAGGCCTACGGGAAAACTGATCAAAAAACACAAGTCTTTCTATAAATTCCTCCTGTTCTTCTCCAATTGTCTATTTAAAGAGAGAAAAGTTATGCATGTTAACATCACCATTTATGGAGCGTTCGCCTCATTCTCCTAAGGCACTTTTTTGTTCGTCCTGATTGTTCCACAGAGTAACAGAGGTCTGCTGCAGCCAGCCAGCAGCTCTCATTCTGTGGTTGCTGGTCTAGGGAAAACTGCGCCTCAAAGCAGGATCTAGACTTGTTTGTGGGTAATAACTCGCAAAACATTAATGAGGAAGGAGCCCTCATAACACTTGAGAGTTCAGAAAAGTCAGAAAGAAATTTTCAACTCAAGCAATGGTTGTTTTCATATTTCTATGTACCTGTATTCTCAATGGGATTCCATCTCCTTCCCAAGGNTTGGGGGGGGGGGGTTTGGGGTTTTTTTGGGTTTTTTTAAGCAAGATTTCACAAGTCAAAAGTTAGCAGGTTTAGCTTTTTAAAGCCCAAGATACAGGTAAAGTTTAAAACTAATTAGATACTACACCCCCCTGCTCCCTGCAGAACTGGAAGCTTCTTCTAGGAAGTTTCAACACCTTTCTTCAGACACAGGGAGGCTGGGATGGGAGCAGTCTTTCAGTTTCAGTATGTCCCAGAAAAAAAAAGCTACCTCATTAACAAAAAAACAACAGGGTTCAGCTTTTATGAAAAGAAAACTTTTTCATTAAAACAGGCTCACCTTAACAGAAGTTGGCAGTATACTACCATATTACAGAAAGTTTCACAATGTCTGATACCTGCAGTAAACTCTAAATCCTAGATACAGTCTTCCTATTTTTGTCTATTATTGCAAATTACTTAATGACTTTCCTAGTTCTGCTTTTTTTTTTTTTTTTTTAAACTGGTTCACATTGCTGCTCCACACTTCGAAATAGCAGGCTATCTTACCTCCCATCCTTACCTACTCTCATATCACTGCCTGCTAAGCAATGTGTTCACTAGAAAACTGTTCTTTTGACCTTTAATTCACTTGATCCCTCCTATTTAATAGATCTGGTCTCTCCATATGAACGTACTCATTCTTTGAATTCAACAGATGTTGGTGCTCTTACCATTCCCGTAAATACTGTATTAAGTCACATGTAGTGGTTTTAATAGCTTCTCTTTTTGCATTGTACAGAAAGCGTGCAACTGTACACTTGAAGAAGTACTTCTAAAACCTGAGCCTTTTAAATTTAATCTTAAAAATTATTTTAATCACAGCATGCAAAAATGATTGATTTAGCCTTTTTCTTTTTCCTATTGTCAGTGCAAATTTTATCTTTGCTGGTTGTAAAGTTACCTCTGGGATGAGGGCATGAAGGTCGCTACTGAAACATAAGACTCCACTGTATCAGACAGTATCATGACAGGGATCTAAACAAGGCTCTTGTTAACCAACATATCTCATTACTGGACATAAACTTACGATATGCCTTTACAAATTTAAGTATGTTATTTGCTATTTTCAGGGTATATTATCACAAGCGTATGAAGAATTGATGGTTAATATGAGAGGCACCAAAATAATACACTTGAAAAAATCATTTCAAATCTATTTCAGATTTTCCTCTCTCACTTTATGTACCTGACAGACAGTAAGTACAATAAAAATTAAAGTGTGCCTGAAAGTTGCATCTGTGAACTAAGCAAAGCTAGTTAGGCTTCCTGTTTAAATCTCTGTCTATTTTAGTTTTCACTGTTAACTTTGTCTAAAGCAAAGTACTGGAGTAAGACACATACTTTTTTTTTCTTTAGTTATCCTGAAAAAACACAAGCAAATTGATGTGAACGCAAAATTCTTCATTTCCTAACAGTCTAGTAAACTACCTATTAATAAAACAAGATAATTCATGCTCATCGTGTAGCAAAACATCACACATTCTCTGACCAGTCAAAATACTTTTCAAAGTCGCTAAAATTGATTTTGGAATCAAAACTCTCAGCACAATCTCTCAATTCATTTTAAATATTCCCTAAACTGTATAACATCAGACATCAAAACTACTAAAGGTATACTGAAAATGTGCAACACACCAAAGTTACATTCATCATATTTATATTTAAAGCCTACGTATAAAGAAATCCAGAAAGAATGATAACAGCGTTACCATGGACGTTAATTGTTAAAGACCTACTCAGTAGTTAAGCCTGAAGTCACAAAAGTATCACAAAAATGAATGACAAATGTAATTGCACTAATTGGACTAAGAATCTAAAAGTCTTAGTCCAGCCTGCGCCTAATGTCTTGCTGAAATCAGGACCTGGATGCAGAATTTAACACCAAGCCATACAGTACATAACATTTTCCTTTTCCCTATATGAGTCATGCTTCTCAGAAAATTATCAGAATGTGTATTGCTACGGCTTACTTACTGCGATGAATGTGGTCAGTTCTGTGACATTGCTGTTCTGCAATCTGCAAACAGAAAACAATTAATGATCAGCTGAGTCACCCTCTTATGCAGTAACTTTTACAAGGACAAAAAGAGACACATCAAACAAAACAGTAAAATTTCTAAAAAAAACATGTCTGTGAACTATTTCCAGTGTACTGAAAACACTTTGTTTCCCACAGCCAGATATGAAGCCATTAAAACAAGAATAGTTTAAGTCAAATGTTATGTAATCACACTTTTTTTGTTTGCAACCAGCTGTTTAAATACACATACTCATTTTACCCTTACTAAATTGTGAATGATGTAGTACAACATGTTCCCCTTTGACATAACACAGTAAGTCAAAGGAATCTTTCTGCTAAAATGCAAAAGGAATTCTGGCCTCCCAGAAATCAATGGGAATTTTCAATTTTGTTTATACGGAACCAAAGTTTCATTCCGTTACTGATGCTCTCTAGCATGAGGATTTCAAATTCTCCTCATGCTATGAGAATTCAGAAGCATCTCTATGTCAGTACAATCCACACATATTTCACTGAAAATTTAAAACTAAAATAATTTTTAAACACTTGTTTGGATTGCTTTCTTCCCAGATTTTTCTTCCCTGAGTAGATCAAGTTTTTCTAAACACATAGTTCATAGACACTGTATAGGAAATAGAAAACAGCGTAACAGATGCAACATTTGGAATACAACCCTTTCAGGAAAATGTTACTTGCTATAGTAGTAGAAATCTGATATTGTTGGGGTTTTCTAACAATTTTTTTTCACTGAAGACTAGTAAAGAGTCAGTGAAATTTTACAGTTCCATCTTTTAAAAATATCTTCTGTAGCATTAAACATATACTTGCTACACAAAGCTTGTAGATGCTCTCTTCAGCTACATCGATAGACAATTTTAACTGAGCAAATATGCATAATTGCCTACATATCAAAAAATGCTAAGGTAAAATGGCATTTCAGGGGTTTTTTTGTTGTTGGTTTGTTTGGGGCTTTTATTTTACACTGAACACTTTTTTTAAAAACAAACATAGAAAAATGGATCTTTTTTACTCCAGAATTTTTTCTACATCATCACAGTGATGGGAGCATAAAGCTGGCCTGTCTCACAGTGGTACAGTCAAGAAAACATACTAATAAATTTACACAAACAAAACTTCAGCCATCTACGTGAACAAGAACTTCTTTTACAGAGTTAGGTAAGCTAAGTAACAGTTTAAATCTAGGTAGGTAATTACATCAACAACAGCCATAGTTTTTTTAAATTTAATCTTAAATTACAACCTGTAAATGTGTGGGCATTAACACCAACAATTGCTTTTTTGTTTGTTATGGCCACTACTGTCAAACTACACTCCCGGGCCTGCCAGGAAAACAATAGGTATTTTTCTCCCTTGTCAAAGGAGAGCCAGGAACAAATCGTTCCTCCTAACAGTCAGTGGCAACATCATCAACCTATACAGGAAAGGAATCACATTTGTTCTCCCAAGGAGCAATCAAAACATTACTGTTTCCCTTCTCTACCCTACCGCCATGCTTTGACAACACCAAAATAAACCCCAACCTACTAGACCAGAAACAAGAAAGAGAGAAGTGATGGAAAGAGGTATGACACCGTAACTACACCATTTAAAAAGTGGGAGCAAAACTAGAGCAAAGCATTTGAGAGAGGAAAAGCTTAAGAAAGTATGTATTTTGTTACTCTCTCAACCACCTTGCTGGCTGACTAGAAGCCTGGACTGTCCTTCAGAAAGTAGAAAACAAAGTCATATTTCTTCCTCTGAGTTGGAAACATGGTATTTCCTGTATTAGCTGAAGCTCAAGTACTTGCCTGTTATAATTTTGCACATATGTTCTACTTCTGACTACATCTATACCTGCGGTGCTGCTAAGTTTTGGTTTTGGTATCAGTCCTGAAGGCATTGAATAGCCCACCAAAACCTGAACCTTGGGGCAAATGTTAGAGGTTCAGTAGAGTTGAGGAGAGTGAAAACAGCTCTTAAAGTTCCAGCTTGCCTTTGCAAGGAATGATAACCAACTACCTACCTTATCAGCAGGCAGAGCATACCGCAGAGTCACAGCTCCCTCGGCCCTGAATACTGTCCAACAAGAAGAAAAAGTTTCTCTGCAGAAAAGTTACCCAGGCCCCTAAGGATCCAACTGCACTGGAAAATAGCCTACTTATTTCCCCAGGGTAACAACACTTCCAGAAGAGAAGACAAGACTGGGAGGAAATCTTGAGTAGCAGATTCAGCCTGATGCTCTCTGACAATCTGTTGCTTCAACACATCTCCTTTACGAGCTGCTGACTTCTCCTCTACACTTTGCCTGCTCTGACTGGATGCAAGTATGTAAACCAAGGAGTGAGGAAAGAGAGAAGGGCTTTTTTCGTCTCTTCTCTATCCTTAGTACATGAAAAGGGTCACTACTTGGAAAATCCTCTACAACTTTACTAGAAACACAAAAAATTGTAAACAAAGACATTTCCGCAAGAAATTGGAAGAGGCACTTAAGAAATTGTAATACAAAAGACTGCACAACTGCAAGTAAAACCAGATAACAGTTTTAAAAACAGGCTTTACCATGGCCCCAATACTTCAAGGTCTGCACATGTTAAGAATTATTCCCAAAGCAAAAAATTTCAACATTAGCCATGCACATCAGCAAAATCACTTTGTACTGTCTGGAGCAATCTCACAGCTTCATGCCACACAAATTACTTCAGATAGTAATGTAAAATATATTTCAACAAAGTACACTTGTATTTTCTTAGGTTTCTTTGACTAGAGACCTACTAAAGTCATTCTTTAATCTCAAATGGTGCAATAAACATTTCAGTCCACCTTCAAAACTCATAGAAGATCTGCTGCCTGTGCAAGCTTTCAGCCTTCTATACTCTGATATTCATGTTATTAGAGGTCACATTCTATGTCCATTCCTACCTTGAATACCTGTGTACTTAAGTGAGCTAAAAGGCGAGTACCTTTCCGTAAGCAGTTGAGGCATGAAGTTGATTGCACCTGAGAGAAAGGGTGGGGTAGAAGGGTTGTCAAATCTAAGCTTGGAAAGGGGTGATAGAACACAAAATCAGAGTTTGAGACAGATGAGCAGAGGTGTCAGGAAACGTCTGGGAGATGTGAGGATGAAAAACCAGGAGAGGAAGGCACCAGAAAACACACAATTGTGCAATACCACCAGCGGGTGCTGTGGTACACAAACAGGGCAATTTCTTAATCCCTTTCTTGAAATACATGAGCATAGCCCTCCATTACAATATCATATAGTATTATGCAAATCACCCAGCATGAACATATGAGTATCACCTCCTTTCATTAGGCTAAATAAAAAGCCTGTATTCAGCAGGAAAATTTTAGCAGTACATTCAAAATTACAGGTAATAAAACTAGTACTAGTGTTGAACTAATCTAATGCAGTGGTCCAATGTTCTTCCTCCCAAACAGTGTCAACTGCACATAGTCAAGATTTTAGTGAAGGTTCAAATCCAAGCATTTCTTCCTAATGGGAAGTAGCACTCAGTAGTAAGACAATTTTTTGTTTAACATTCCAAGACCTAATGGGACATTTCCATACCATAAGCAAACACATGAGGAAGTGGTGGAGAAAAGGTAGAGGACTTCAATATCACAAACCTTAATTAAGACAATCTAAGAAATGTACATAGTGGGGGGCACTGTGAAACCCACACAGTCTGTACCCTATAAGCTTAAACTGGGCTATCATAAATCCAATGTTCAGGCTGCTTTGTATAAAATTTAATTGTAGCAAGACATCTAACTCATAAAATCAAGAGTAAAAACAAAGCAGATCTACCACACCACTTGACAGATTCTCAGAGGCAAAAGACTCTCCCATAAACAGCATATATCCGCACTACAATCCCCACTGTGACTGTTCAACTAGTTTTCAGCCAAGGTTAAGCTAAGCTAAACAATGCAACTACCTTCTTACAGCACACAACACAGTGCAGTTAATTTTCAAGTATTTACTGCTTTTCCCTTCAGCCCGTGAGCAGCTGCATACTACTGCCTCTATATTGTTAGCAACACGTCAGCTAGCCAGTCCAAAGCTGGTTCAGGATTCTGTGTGAGCTGCATCCATTACAAACACATTAGCTCCCCAACATTTTGTACAAGTTTTCAGGAACCAGATTCTACATCTTCCAAAATTATTCCCTTACCCCTTCATAAATTTTAACTGACCGTACTTCAGTTTAAAATACTCCTTTTCTCCTTCTCATTCCATTGCTTCTGATTGCAACTCCTTCTAAACAAACCCTCTATTCTGACACTATCAAAATCAGTCTGAATGTACTGGTAACATGCTCAGTTCATTAATACTGCTCTTGAACAGCCAGTTGTAACCGAGATTGAAATGTACTGTGGTAAAGCAACCTTTAGTCTATTTACACACACACAGACATCTTCCAAAAGATCAATTCACCTCACTCTTCACTTGGCTGAACAAGAGTACAGTCCAGTGCAAAACAGGGGCAGGATGCAGCCACAGCAGTGGGACTGCCCTTACAGCAACATCTCAGCACAAGACCAAATCCAAGGCACGATAGGAAATCATACCAATTAAATAAAACCAGCACTGACTCTAAATTGTTTTAGACTTCTGTTAGGAAAAGCAAGAATTTTGATGATCACAACCAGAATGAATTAGATGGCCCAAGAAAGGTAAGTATTCAGGCGGAAATAACAGCACATCCTTTCGATAGCTGTGGGGTTTCATTACCTCAGTAGCTTATAGCCGCCTATCGCACATTTCTACCATTCACTTTACAACTTACTGACAGGTCCAACTCAATCACCATCATATATCAACTAACAACTACAAGGCACACCTGTTGTGGCAAATGTGATTCGATTGTTACTTCCTCTGGAGTCCATCCTGATGTTTGCTTTACTCAAAATTGCAGTTACATTAGCCGACCATGTAAGGGTTTGCACTACAGGTATAAAATTAACAGAAAAAAAAACTTTTTTTAGAAGCAAGGTCAAGGAAGAACCCAAATTTCTATGTTTACTGAAGGTTTTAAAAACAAGCTGTAAATTTAAAAAAAAGCCCAACATAAACCATTATCTACAAAAAGACCCAACTTTTATTTAGAGGACAAAACTAGGGAAAACATGACTAAGACAAGTGACTGTGAGGTTTGGAAAAAATCATACTATTTGCTGCAGATACATATATACCAAGACTGAAGCTTTAAAATTTTGAGGCTAAAAACAAAGGAAACATCTACTTTTATAAATAATATCTTCCTTAGGTATTTCAGTATTTTTCTTCTCCCTAATTAAAAGCACAGACTGGTTTTGGCCCCAGCATCCGAAGTACAGAGTAAACAGGTGCCTTAGATATACAAACACTATACTAAGTGAAAAACTAAGCTAAAACTCAACAGCGAAGATGTGATTTGGTGTGAACTTAAGGAAGTTACACAACACCAACTTCTCTGTCCAATAAAAAGATTAAAAAGGACCAAAGAATATTGTTTCAGACTAAATATTCTCTTCCTTGACACAACTGCGCATACACACAAACATGGAAAGCTCAGGATTTACCATTTAATTATGCAATAACAGAAGTCCTTGCAACTAGTTTCTTGTATCCCTTTTAGTACTCACAGTTATTCCACTAACAAAGCCCAACAGAAAAGCATTTTACCATGGTTTATTTTTTAGATTTGTTTTTAGAACTGATTATTACAAAGCGTAAAACAAAGTATCCTTAAACACAAACAAAATCCTAATGCAATTTGAGAATAAAAGGCCAGAAACAGCCAACATTCCACACTCAATGGAGATAGGTGGAAGTTGAATATTTAAAAGAACAGAAAGAACAGAAAATATAAAGTGCCTGGAAGAGGAGATTGTAAACTTTCTTTTATGTTTGTATTTCCCGGTATCAACCCAGCACAGGCAAAGGGTCTCATGGGCTGCATTGCGCCACACAGGCACACAGGTGTAATAATTGCTTCTCACTGCAAGAATGGGACAGTTAATGTGGACAGGAAAGACTATATTATTTTTTATTTTCAAATTTCATTATTAACTTTGCAAAGTTAATGTAACAATCTTTTTTCCTGCATTATTTCCTTATTGTGTACAGAGTAAAGAAAAAGGAAGTTTCCTGTGCTTAATATTAGCATATAAATGGAGCTAATTGAGGTTTGACTTGAGTGGGAAGACAGGGTGGGGTGAATTCCCACCTTTGTTACTGTTATCACTTTGCAAGGTGGTTTTTTAAGCAAGACTAGAATAACTGGTTTACATTCTGGCAATGGCATCTTCTCAATTAAATCAAAACTTAGAATCTGAAAGCACTGCAGAATGCAGCAAAAACGGCACCATTTTCATAAAGCCGCGAGGCAAGACGTTTTCTTTCTTGACTGCAATTTGCTTCTTTCTCCAATGCAAACATACTACAAAAGATATGCCTGTCTTTTAAAAATTGACTGGGTGCCCTTTGTAATTATATTGCAAACAAAGGTTGAAAGAACATGAGTTTTCAAGTTACATTCTTCCTGGTTTTCACTACTAATTCAGGACTTGTCTGCTCTGGAAGTTTACTCTGACGGGAGAGCTAACAAAGTTATAGCATTATAAAAGACTGAAAAAGTGAGAATAGGTAAACTTTGTCAAACTGTTTCATACTTCTGTTAACATTTATAACTAGTATTTCTTGAAAACCTGATGGAACGAACATTTGATAAAATGGCGGCACTTGTTCCCTAAAACTTACATAAATATTTGGAAAAAAAAAAAAACTGAAGCAAGATTCTCTATGCAAGGTAAGATATGCCATTACTGATACTTCTAAAAGTCTTAGCAGAAAAGTCATTAATACCTATTAAAGACTAACACATGACAATTTGCTTCTTGGAAAACGCTTCTAGTGGAATAGTCAAAAGGAAAAGAAAAGAGGAGTTGTAGCCCTAAAATAGAGTTTTAGGAAAGTAAGCTGATTAAAAAAAAAAAACACAACACACACCTTTTCAGAAATAGCTTTAAAAAGGCTTTTATCTCCTTTGATGAACTAATGTGTGGAGAACCAATAATTCAAAATATGGATTTAGAACAAAAGATCAACCAAAAAAATCTCCACTGTGACAGTACAGCGAACAATATAAGCTTTGTGCAAATATATAGAATCATAGAATCATAGAATCATTAAGGTTGGAAAAGACCTCTAAGATCATCAAGTCCAACCATCAACTAACACCACCATGACTCCTAAACTAGCCCCTGGAGTGCCACGTCTACACCTTTTTTGAATGCCTCCAGGGTTGACGACTCCACCACCTCTCTGGGCAGCCTGTTCCAATGCCTAACCACTCTTTCAGTAAAGAAATTCTTCCTAATGTCCAATCTAAACCTCCCCTGACGCAACTTGAAGCCATTCCCTCTCGTCCTATCGCTAGTTTCTTGGGAGAAGAGTCCAGCACCCGCTTCCCTACAACCTCCCTTCAGGTAGTTGTAGAGAGCGAGAAGGTCTCCCCTCAGCCTCCTCTTCTCCAGACTAAACAACCCCAGTTCTCTCAGCCGCTCCTCATAAGACTTGTTTTCTAGTCCCTTCACCAGCCTCGTTGCCCTTCTCTGGACACGCTCCAGCACCTCAGTGTCCTTCTTGTACTGAGGGGCCCAAAACTGAACACAGTACTCGAGGTGCGGCCTCACCAGGGCCGAGTACAGGNATCGACACTCCCACCCAGCTTAGTGTGATTTGCAAACTTGCTGAGGGTGCACTCAATCCCCTCATCCAGATCATTGATGAAAACATTGAACAAAACCGGCCCCAGAACTGAGCCCTGGGGAACACCGCTCGTGACCGGCCGCCAACTAGATTTCACTCCATTCACCACAGCAAAATTATCCCTTATGATTTTGGAAACTGGTAATTCAACAAGAGTTCGGTATTTCAGCAGCAGATTTCAGCCATGTGCATATTAGTACTAGCAAAGCCTGGGCATCAGTCAGTATGAGGAATATTTAAGTAATAGAAATCAAATGCTTTCCCTAAGAGTTTGGATTCTAGGTTTAATCTCCTTTAAAATATTTATGTAGTTGGGTTTTGCCTGCTTGCAATTCTTTCCCCGCCCCCTTTCATAAACCAGTGTACTAATATTAAAAGAGCACACGATTGGAACAGACTTCCTGGATCAGATCTACATCCTTCCTATCCCACATCATGCAATCCTTCTCATAATGGATCAAATGCCATCTTAAAATTTGGCTTCCTTCTCCCATCTTTATGTTCCTCAGGTTTTCAGCCTAAAATTGTTCTTTATCAGATTAACCCCATTTGTTTGACTCCTACAATTTTTGTGTTCTTTACACTGTTTTGCTTGGAGTTTGTGGCCCATAGGGCAGGAGTATGCAAGCTCTCAGTTTTTAATTTTGTTAAACTAAACCAGTCTAAGTTATTTCAAATCCTTCCGTAAGTCTCCAAATTACCGTCAGTATCCTAGTGTATGTTCTTCTCACTTATTTTAGTTTCAAGTTTCTTGAACATGAATAATCCTTCCGGAACAAAACAAAAATACACCGTATTCCAGATGAGGCCTTATCAGGACGTCCCCAATGCAACAATGATGTAAGAGAATCATTAAAGCCACCGCACAAAAAGCCTCCCATCCAGAGATGCCACATTCACCTCAGCGAATCATTCAAGTATTGGCCAATAAAGATACAGCAGTCACATGCTCATCTGCTGCCATGCAGAACACTCTTTATTGGTTAAGCTCTTCACAGCTCTTGCTGTACCTTCTGAAGAGGAACAATGCAATTGGGGGGGGGGGGGGGGG
>WAAD01039668.1:92276-106259 GCA_013389945.1 Fregata magnificens
AAAAGGAATTGGGGGGGGGGGGGGATGTGTGTGAAAAAACCCCACACTAAACTGTCTTCAATATTATCAAGTTCCACGGGGTCTCTTAATTTTAGCTTAAGACCAAAAATTTCTTTAAGATCTTCCGTTTCTTCCACTCATTTGCAATTGTACATTTCTCATTCCATTAAGTATTTGAAAGGAGAAAAACAAACGTAATTTCTGTTCCCCTAAAATGCCCTGTTTTCTCACTTACGCTATTACTTTATCATTGCTCAAAGAACTAACCACTCTTCACCTACATTAGACAACATTCTAGAAGTAGTGGGAAACGAAGGCCTTTACCCACATCTTAACTTTGTAAAAACAGAATGAAGATAAGAAATATTAATTCAGTTTCATTGTACTAAGAAATAATCTTTTGAGCAGCAGAAAATAGGAGTTGTCCATTTTTATGACACTTGTCCTAAACTCAGGAAGCCACACTTTTATTGTGAGTATGCTAGCACTGCTTTATGAAAGCAGAAGCCACACAAACCCTTTGATCAATTGCAGTCCCTGCTTTCTTCATTGGGCAGACTATACCTCCCTGTTGTGGAGGAAATACAGGAGTTAGCTGTTAGAACACTGCGCACAGGAACCATGAATTGGCCCCAAAACGCACGACAGACTTCTAGCCCACAGTTCCTCTTTATTCTTTTATTCAAGTAATTTGATCTATGCACCTGGAGACTTCCCTCATATTCAATGCTCTGCGTATAGGGATCCACTTACACAGAATCATAGAATCATTTAGGTTGGAAAGGACCTTTAAGATCATCGAGTCCAACCGTTAACCTGGCACTGTCAAGTCCACCGCTAAACTATGTCCCTAAGCACCACATCTACACGTCTTTTAATACCTCCAGGGATGGTGACTCAACCATTTCCCTGGGCAGCCTGTTCCAATGCTTGACAACCCTTTCGGTGAGGAAATTTTTCCTAATATCCAATCTAAACCTCCCCTGGCACAAGATTGTCTGATCATGATCAAGTAAACACATTCTAGACACAGTGCTTACTAGTCTCTGAATTGTCATCCTTCTTCCTAAGCCTTCATTAATTTAAATTTGCTTGTTTGACCATTTTCAAATATTTTAAAAATATTAATTCTCATACTGGAACAATTACACATAATCTGATTTCCAAATGCTGAAAATCTCTATATACTCTGTGTGAAGAACAAAGAGGATCCTCCTTTGTGCTTATTTCTCTTTCAGTGCAAGAGGCCACAAAAGCTTAACTACTGGATCTGAGGCTTTATTTAGTTCAGTAGTATCAAAAAAGAATTCAACTTCTAAGTCTTTTTTGCATTTTTCAGGTAAAACGTGTCTGCGAAACATGCCAGTTTCGTAGCATCATTATCCTCTCACTAAAATAGAATTCAGGCTAAAAAGTGAAAAACTTCAGATTGCTGAGGTATGGTTTTTTATTCATATTGCTGACCATTTCACACAGCTTGACAAGGTGAGATTCCTACAATCAGCTACTAAGAAAAAAAATCCCTTTGGGAGAAGCAAAAGCTGCGTGGATCATCAAAGCTCTGTCAGCACATCAGACACTGTTAGGCCATGAACCTTTCCACATCAGGACCTTTCATTGTTGTGATGGATGAAAGCAATGATGTCAGCAATGACAAGAAGGTCTACATCATGATTAGGTATTTTGATCAAGATTCAAGACTTGTGAAAAACCAATCTTTTGGCAAAGCTTGTCTAAAAGTGCTGAAAGGTTTTTGCATCACTTAATTAGTTTTTATCGACTCCCACATTCTACAGGCACGATAGTTTTTCTCTGACTCAGCACTTACAGGGATCACCAAGCACACTTACAACTAAACAGTGTCGGCCGTTCTGTATTACCTCCCCCATGTGTCACTTCCATACATTTGGTAAACAAGAATTATGTCAAGGCCATTCTCTAACAAGTGGGGACATGCTGATTAACAACTCTACCATGCCAGTATAAATTGAAGAAAGGAACTGTCAGTAAAAATACAGTACTGTTCCTCTTCCTGCCATCATCATCAGTAGAAGATGAAAGAAAAATATGAAAAGAATTAAGTTTTTCTTCTAGCAAAGGAAGCGCCATTTCATCCTTTGACATCCATTTTGAGCTGAACAACAAGAGAAAGTCTGAGTATTACTGCATGAAGAGGGACTTTATCTTCATCCTCTGTTTAAACGCTGACCACTACCTTGAGACTGCGCATTTGCTCTACAATGTTGTAAGCTGTAGCAAACAAGAGGGAGCAGGAAGACGTGACTTCAGCATTCATGTAGCTGCTCCTGTCTGCCAAAAAGACACAGTAATTGTTTTGCATGTTGCCCCATTAGCCAGAAACCCCAGTCACAAATGAAACTTCACTGCATTGTGCACGATTCAGGGAAACGTGCATAGTATTAAAAAAGCAATAATCACACAGACACAAACGTATCTGGGGAAAAGAGAGAGAAAACAAGGATGAAAAAGCCAGTCAAGGGAAGAAAATAAGAAAAAAACAAACCTATGAGAAAGGGGGAAAGGCCCTTTTTTTTTTTTTTAAAGAATAGATTAGGTTACTTAACTGAAGAACAGAAACACAATGCAGGTGAAAAGGGGAAAAAAGCTTGCAGGAATGAAGTGACAATTCTTTGCATTATTATTATAGTTATTAGAACTGTGAATAGACACAGTTTGAAGTTCTGATGTAGGTACCTTTATTAGGCACGTGTTTACTATCACAGCCAGCACAAAGTTGAGACATCATATTTAAAAGGTTGGTAAGTCACTTTTATTAAGTCTCCCAGCACTGAAATCTCCTGATAACACATGGTTAGATGAGGTGTGAAAGATAGATTTGATTCCCAGTTAAATCAACTACACAAGCAAATATCAAGAGTCCTATACTGAAAACTGTAAAAAGCAGCAACTTCCTTCCATGGAAAGATCTTATTCTCAAGTCCTTAACAGAGTAAGTAGTTTGATCTCTGAAATTTGACATTTGGGCTCCCTCTGACGCGACAAACAGAAACAGCCTGTATCTTCTCTAATAAAAGTAATTACCAGCTGCAAGATAAAGCACTTTAACCAAATGAAATTGGAAATTAATTGGTTATCATGTATAGCTACATTTAAACATCCTTTGCATCAGATCTTGTCTCTCTATATTTTCACATCAATGACAAGAACATTGCCCTGCCTGTTAGCAAAATCAATTAATCCAACTTGTAAAAAAAAAAATATATATATGTATATCTCTCTTTCCTATTCTTAGAAATTAACTAGACAGGGAAATTCTTATATATATGGTTTTCTGAAACACTAACAAATATCTCTCTCATTGAATCATACATACAATCATAGAATGGTTTGAGTTGGAAGGGACCTTAAAGACCATCTAGTTCCAACCACTGCGCTGTGGGCAGGGGCACCTGCCACTAGACCAGGTTGCTCAAAGCTCCATCCAACCTGGCCTTGAACACTTCCAGGGAGGGGGCATCCACAACTTCTCTGGGCAAATGTGTTCCAGTGCCTCACCGCCCTCACAGTGAAGAATTTCTTCCTAATATCTAATCTAAATCTACCCTACCAATCACCTGCCATTTAGAGCCTGAGATATGATGGGAGAAAAAGACCACCCATACTGTGTGACACTGAAGAGTTAATTTAGACCTAATGCAGAAGTAGTATTTTCGAGGCAGAAACACAGGTACATTTTACAGTTACTTTTAATTGTTCTCTTGATGTGTGATACATATAAAAAAGAAAATAATTTTTCAGATTAAATACGCAAGAAATTACATGACCTGAAGCAGCCAGGACATAACGTATTTTTATTGGGGGGGNTTCTGTGTAATGTATTTGAAAGCTTATTTGGCAGAGGACTACTGGAACCCAAGAACAAAAGCACTTCCAGAAAAAACAATCTTACATAATGGTAAGATCATACTATTTACTATATATCGGTACATACATTTTATGGGCACATCAGAAAAAACAACAATAGATTTAACAATAAGAGCATTATAGGAATGGAGACAGCTTTTACCTACAAATATATATTAAGGAACAACAGTAATCTATTGTAATTCTAATTCACTCTTGCCCAAGATAACATTATCTTCTTTAAGCACAAATGTGTAACACTTTTAGGCACTGGAATATTCTGCTCACAGGGACCAACAGTTCCCATCTATCCACAAACCAAGTCAGCATAATACAACGTTCAAACACACACACACCCTTCAGTAGGCCAAACACCTACAGTTTACAGCTCTTGCTTTTTCTTCCGAGATAACAATCATAGGCTCCTGCACTGACACCTGTCATACAAAACAGATCACAGTAACACTTACTTTACATATCGCATAGTCCTTAGACAGTAATATCACATTCCCTCTTCAGTATTTCACAATGCACTCTTCAGTTCTGCCCTTGAGAACCACATAGTCTGCTGCTTTTACGCTACTACAGCAGCAGCACATATTTAAATCTGAGTTACATAGCCCTGCATTGGGAGATGCCATTAACAAATACCTAGTAACATAAGATAAATAGCAGCAATACGTAAGTAAAATATAACAGGATATGAAGAAGTTGTGGTAATAAAATACCCCATTTGTGATTCAAATATTGCATCTTCATTCTCATTTAACAGTGTTTACTAAAATATTTGATTTAAAATGTAAAATCTTGTAAGTAAACTTTATTGGTTTACATCACTCCACTACATTTAGATTGGAACGCTGCTCTTATTAATCACAGTGAAAATTACAAGATAATGGATCGTGCAGTATGTTTCCTAGTTACATGTATAGTGAAGGCAGCATTACTTTTTGAAACAACCGATAAAAGATGTAAAAATGGGTTTTGTTATTACAAATTTTTTTTTAAAAGTATTTGTTTAGTTTCAGAAGTTTACTGCCTTACCAAAAAAAGGCACTGAAGTTGGTAAGCTAGATTGAGCATGGCAAAGAACAAAGGGAAACACCGATTTTTCCTAATTTTCAAAATCACGCTATGTTTACATATTGTGCTTTATGTCTTCATGTTTGCAGAAATGGAGAGTGATTATTAGAAGGTGGAATTACGACCACAAAAAAATGAAACTAGTGAACATATTTTATCAAATTAAAACAGTGACTTTAAAGTAACATATTACACTTTGGGAACAATGAAAGGCTTCAAATTGGTCAATATGCAAATAATCATATCAAAGGCAATATAAAAGCCTGCATCACAGAAAAACAATAGTACTAATGGACATCTTCAGTTGTTTATCCCTCAACTGTCAAGATACATGACATGAGCCATATGACAGGCATACCTAGCTGATTTATCATATCACATCAGTACAGGTGTAAGACATGTTACCTGAAAAAAAACCCACACTGGTGGGTGAAGTCTGTTCCACAGAACTTCCTAAACACAGAAACTTCATTTCCCTGAAGCTAAAAGGCAAAGCAGACCCTCCAGCTGAGAGTTGCTCCCTGCTAGCATGCAAAATATAGGCACTGAGAAAGCCAATAAGTAGACACAAGATAGGAGTCAGATGAATGACTCTTACACACTACAGGAGCACTGCCAGATATGCAACAACTATATTTCCAATAAAAGGAAAACGTTTTCCTTCTCTCAAGGAGAAGATAACTACTGTTTCAATTTATGCCAAGAGTGTCATTTATACCATGGCTCTGTAATGCCTGGTTAAGGAAAAAAAGCAGGTACAAGCGATTTACATTTAGTTGGACTTGGTAATTATTTTATTATAAGCTTAGTAGCAAGTTCTTCAGTTTTGTCTTTGATGGATTACTGCATATATTTACATTGCCAAGTTCTCCCTTACCCAAGATCTAAGGGGAGAGAGAGAAGGTTGATCTTTCTTTTATTAAAATTAGCTCCTTTGTTTTTCCCTGAAAACCAAAAATTATTTCCCTTCAATTTTATCCGTGCCTAAACAAAGTACAAAGTACAAAGTCTGTAGCTCCATTCTGTCAACTTACATCATTTCTATTATTCTGAGGAAAAGCAACAAAAAGAACAGAAGTTTAACCTATAATGCTCAGGTTTCACTGTACTCACAGAGTTTATCGCAAAGTTACTAAGATCACCGGTGTCAACGTTCTCTCATAACATAACAGCAGGACAAGAAAAGCCATTTTGTACTTTCCACATTTGTCAATTTCCTTAAGGCATGCTTTTATGAAGTCTTCCTCTCTCAGGACATTGTGCATTAACTGTCAAAACAGTGTAGACTAAGAAATAACAGAACAACAAGTAGTTATCTTTTTAAAGATCACATTGGGTAGACTGTATTTTAATCCTCATGCGTCTTATTCCAATGAAACTTAAATACCTCAGAATTTTAGAATACGTTACTTCAAGACCATAGCAATATTCTACTCTTCCAGTCAAAACTTACGACTCTGCATGCGCTCCTAGTATCATTCTGACACAAAATTAGTTTAAACAATTCACCAAAACATCCTAAAATATAAAAGAAGTGACACACAGAATCACAGAGTGGTTGAGATTGAAAGGGAGGTCATCTCATCAAATCCCCTTGCTCAAGCAGTCACCCAGAGCCAGTTGCCCAGGACGGTGTCCAGACGACTCTGGGATATCCCCAAGGGTGAAGACTTCACAACCTCTCTGGTCAACCTGTGCCAGTTCTCTGTCACCCTCATGGTGACAAAGTGTTTCCTGATGTTCAGGGGGAACCTCCTGTGATTCAGTTTGTGCCCATTGCCCCTTGTCCTGTCACTGGGCACCTCTAACAAGAGCCTGGCACCCATCCTCCAGGCATTTATACACATTGGTGAGATCCCCCTGAGCCTCCTCTTCTCCAGGCTGAACAGTCCCAGCTCTCTCAGCCTTCCCTCACAGGAGAGATGCTCCAGTCCCTTTGACATCTTAATGGCCATTTACTGGACTCTCTTCAGTAGCTCCCTCTCTCTCCCATACTGAGGAGCTCAGAACTGGACACAGAACTCTACACTTCTGATAAATTTCACCTCTGTCCTTCAGCATGTATTTAGCTGTATTTCAAACAGCGAAATGGCATGAAGAATTATGGTAACAACTTATGAATTATGATAATTCTTATGGCACAAAGAATTATGATAACTAGTTGTTACTAGTTCAAAGAAACAGAAAATGCATACAGATGTTCCTCCATACTACTGGAAAACACAGTTCCATGATATTAATGAACAAAAGACATTGACAGTGTTGTGGCACCAAAACAACAGACTACAAGACATCACTGGAAGTTGGAAGTGTAAAGCAAGCTAGCAATTTAACCTCTCACTAGTTAAAAGAAAATTGAGAATTAGGTACGAGTGATGGACTCTGCTGCCAGGAGTGCCAGTGTTTTTTCTATACTCCCCCTTCTCCTTTCCTATGAGCCAAGTCTTGCTGAAGAGATGATGGCCACATATGAGAAAGGAAACAAAAGGGGTGAATTATATACACACAAAATAAAGAGTCTAAAAATAAGGAACTAGTGGTAGTCATAAATGTTTTACTTCAAACCATTCATATATATTAAATTCATTATCCTAGCATCATTCTAGTACAATAGCAATGGCCTGGCCTCTGATGATGATAGTAAGCAAATAGCAGCATGAATTACAGCAAGCCTGAAGACTATTAATGGCTACCTATTGAAAATAACTATAGTTTTCTGTTTCAGATTATTTTCCTTCTGCTTCCCTACTCTTTCTGAGCAAAAATAAGCTTGTGATACTTTCTTCTGGTATGTGAGTTTTCAGGTTCAAGGTAAGCAACACAGTTTTGACTCAGGTTTCTGCTAAGACAACGGTTGACAAGATAACTTCTGAACTTGCAGAAGAAAGTTGTCTGCCCAGTGATGGAAAGAGAAAATACTGTAAAGAAAGGGCATTAAAACCTGAGTAGAAGGGACCACTGCAGGGTACAGCGGGGCAAGAGGCCACAAGCTAGCTGAAGTTCAGCTATATCAAGTGTTTCTTACTAAAATATCCTTCCCTTTTCATTTCTTAAAGGCCGGAGCTTGAGCTAAAGCATGAAACTTCCACCACTGCTTAGCACTAACTTAACTCTGCTACTAAAGGAGTCCAAAGCACTTCTAACAAGAGTATCAATAGAAGTGCTAAGCATTTTTAAATATTTCCCTAAGTATCAACCAATATCTGAATATCTCAGACAAAAAAAAATTAAAGCAAATTAGTAATAATCCACTCTGGAATAGTTTAATTAACAAACTACTTTTTATTTAGAAGGAAAGATGGTCAAGACATACATTTGTTCTAAAACTTAACACACTTGCTTTCAGTTTGTGATCTACAGACCCCTGGTAACCCAACCCCTGACTGCTTCTTGATGGCCCATAAAAAAATAACCGGGAAAGCAAGCAACAGGGAAGTTGAAAATTAATCATTCTGAGATGACACTCTTTAAAAGATGTGATTTCTGATTATTTCATTGGTTGCTATATGCAAAATATTCCATTAAAAAGGGGGGAACTTAAATGTCTTGTTTAAAACACAACACTTCTCTTCAAGTCCTGTAAAAACTGTAGTCTTACACTTTTGCTGTTCAAAACTTAAATTTATACTGGTCTAATGGCACCTAACTTCTGTTAGCTGAGTCAAAACATACTGAAACCTGTTATTCAGCAATGATATGATGATGACGACTTCTTTTCTAACATCAACAGAAGTTAATTATTGCCACATGCATGAACCAGTGTGATTTATATTACAATAAAGCAGCCATTTGTGCAGGCTTTTTAATATCTGACAAACAGGTCTGTCCCTTGCTAGTCTGGTTTACAGTATGGAAGTGAATCAGGTATGATCTACTGCATCATTGAAATCCAGTCCACGATATTAGGAAAAAAAAAAAAAAGGCAAAAAAAAAAAAGCAAAAGCACAACCAAAAAAAAACCCCCAAAAAACCTTCACTTGTGTTAAAAAATAGCTGTGTCTATACTTCTTAAAACCCTATGGTTTTCATTTACATTTGACCAAATAAAATGGCAAGTCCTGCCTTCATTGATGAAACTGCAATCAGCTGTCCATAAGGTAACCATGCGCACAATCAATTTCACAGGACACTGTTAAGAACACAGAACACACTTTGGTTCTGAAAAATCCCCAACAAAAATGAAAGCTCTGGAAAGCTGTGTATTATATGCATGCATTTCATAAAGGCAAGTTTTCATTCCACACATCAATGCAAATGTTTGTTCTCTCATGTAACACTGGAATGAAAAGATAACAACAAATTAGCATGACTTGCTTTAGCATATCTGCGCCCTCAGTAAGAAATACATGTGCACATGGGAATGATTCTAAGGTATTTTCATCAACAGAAATTAATTGGATTGCTTATTGCTTGTAGTTACATACGTAAACATCATTCTATTCATGTTACTTAAAAGTGATCAACATTTTCTAATTGAAATCATACCGCATTTATTCTGAAAACATAACTTTGATCGAAAAAGTAAACTTTACTATCTGGTATCCACATTCTATTATGCACAGAACACATGTAAGAAGGTACCATGCAAAAGCTTTTTACTACAGGTTTCCTTATGTGCATGCTACTTTTGAGGTGGCAGAAAAAAATTCTCCTGTGACTGGTGTTCCTATGATGGTCCTTTGCATTTTCCTACTGCCATAAACCAGATCCTCTCCAGGAAATACAAGCCCACTGCAACAACCCACTTGGCAAGGACAGTGATAACAGTGGAGATATACTTGCTGGACAGTGCGCGCACACTGAGGAAACCGGAGAACTGCTTGGGGCAGGGGCGGACACTAATATTGCCTACCATTTCCTCAGCTGATGGGTCTAATCTGTGCATCTTCTTCAATACAGCGACTGATTTTCACAAAACTGTAGAACTTTACCTTTGAATGTCTAGCCTACTTTCAATTATGGCTGAAAATGAACAGCAAACAAAAGTTACTGCATGGAATGGACAGGCACATGGACAAACAGGTGAACAGACACAGTGTGGTCATAAAATTTTACGTGTGTTGACAACAGGTACTTAAAAGGGAAAGCGCCATAAAGGAACCTCCTGTGTAATTAGGAGTGACCAGACATATTATAGAAGCAGTTGAGTTTTATCAGAAATTACTTGTTCCATTTCATAAAAACCATTTGAGTTCAATCTCTGTTTATAATAAAGCGTGTAAACACAAGTTAATCTGCAGCTCCACGGCTAACAAGGCTCTGGATCCACGACAATAACTATTTAAGGATTCTCAAAAATCTACATTATGTAGAATCAGTATTTGAAAGTGTTTCATTTTTTAACAAATGCCATTCTATGCATCACAGGCAGCTTTTTAATTGGGATGGTACCTCACATCACTAAGAACCACAATGTGAACAGCATACATGCACCAAAGCCAAACTGTTAAGTACAAAACACTATCACATTCAAAACAGCATCATATTCACTGGATCTGCAGCCACGTATAATGCTGTCCTTCTTTCTTTAACAATTGTGTCTAGAAGAGGTAGTTATGTTTAAAACACAAAACCAAAAACACTCAAACGTGGAATCTGCCCAGAAAAAAACAGCCTACATTTTTTTACGGCCTACATTCTTCTGACTACTGTGATTCACTGTAAGTGGAGTAAAACTTTTTTCATAGTAAAGGAAATATCAGTTAATGAAATGAGAAGACTGTTGAAATCTGGTAAATAATTTTTGATGAGAAAAAGTGTATGTTATTATGTTTTGAAGACAAAAAAACCCAAATTACTAAAGGTATTAAAATAGCATTAATGTTACTACTGAAATCATGAAAAGAGCCCAGTCACTGACTAACTTAAGGCCGAGATTCTGCAAAAAAATTTTACATGCTCATCTCCTTTAACTGTCAGTAGGTCAATGCCTGTTCATGAATGCAAGCACACACTTAAATCTATTCAGCATTAAGATGTATTGACTTAATCTAACTGCATCTGAGTTATGATACGTGCCCTACATCTAATAGTAAACTTATGCAGTGGGGGTCACCTGAGATCTATACACTGCTTAAGGTTTCTTCTAGCAGACACAGGCCCCGGTTCAGAGAATACAAATGACAACTGAACAAGCACCTTTATAGAATCATAGAATCATTTAGGTTGGAAAAGACCTCTAAGATCACAGAGTTCAAACATTAACCTAACACTGACAAGTCTACCACTAAACTATGACCCTAAGTCCCCCCTAGTCTTCCATATCTACACGCCTTTTACATACCTCCAGGGATGGTGACCCAACCACTTCCCTGGGAAGCCTCTTCCAATGCTCGACCACCTTTTCAGCGAAGAAATTGTTCCTAATATCCAATCTAAACCTCCCCTGGCACAACTTGAGGCCATTTCCTCTCGTCCTATCATTTCTTACTTGGGAGAAGAGACCGACCCCCACTTCACTACACCCTTCTTTCAGTTAGTTGTAGAGAGCGAGAAGGTCTCCCCTCAGCCTCCTCTTCTCCAAGCTAAACACCATCAGCTCCCTCAGCTGCTCCTCATCAGACTTGTTTTCTAGACCCTTCACCAGCCTCGTTGCCCTTCTCTGGACACGCTCCAGCACCTCAGTGTCCTTCTTGTACTGAGGGGCCCAACACTGAACACAGTACTCNACCCAGCTTGGTGTCACCTGCAAACTTGCTGAGGGTGCACTCGATCCCCTCGTCCAGATCGTTGATAAAAATATTAAACAGAACTGGCCCCAACACTGAGCCCTGGGGAACACCGCTCGTGACCGGCCGCCAGCTGGATTTCACTCCATTCACCACAACCCTTTGCGCCCGGCCACCCAGCCAGTTTTTTACCCAGCAAAGAGTACGCCCATCCAAGCCGTGAGCAGCCAGTTTCTCCAGGAGAACGCTGTGGGAAACAGCGTCAAAGGCTTTACTAAAGTCCAGGTAGACAACATCCACAGCCTTGCCCTCACCCACTAGGCGGGTCACCCGGTCATAGAAGGAGATCAGGTTCATCAAGCAGGACCTGCCTTTCACAAACCCATGCTGACTGGGCCTGATCACCTGGTTGTCCTGTACGTGCTGCGTGATCGTGCTCAGGACGATCTGCTCCATAACCTTCCCCGGTACCAAGGTCAGGCTGACTGGCCTGTAGTTCCCCAAATCCTCCTTCCAGCTCTTCTTGTAGATGGGCGTCACATTTGCTAACCTTCAGTCAACTGGGACCTCCCCAGTTAGCCAGAACTGCTGATAAAGGATCGCAAGTGGCTTGATGAGCAGCTCCGCCTGCTCCCTCAGTACCCTTGGGTGGATCCCATCCGGCCCCATAGACTTGTGTCTAAATGGTGTATCAGGTCGCTAATCATTTCCCCTTGGATTATGGGGGCTTCATTCTGCTCCACGTCTTCCAGCTCAGGAGGCCAGATACCGGGAGAACAACTGGTCTTACTGCTAAAGACTGAGGCAAAGAAGGCATTAAATACCTCAGCCTTTTTCTCATCCTTTGTCACTATGTTTTCCCCCACATCCAATAAAGGATGGAGATTCTATTGTCCTTTATGGCAGTAGCCAGGTTAAGTTCTAGTTGGGCTTTGGCCCTTCTAATTTTCTCCCTGCATAACCTCATGACATCCTTGTAGTCCTCATGAGTTGCCTGCTCCTTCTTCCAAAGGTCCTAAACTCTCCTTTTTTTTTTTCCTGAGTTCTAGCCAAAGCTCCCCGTTGAAGCCAGGCCGATCATCTTCCCCAACGGCTCGTCTTTCAGCACATGGGGACAGCCTGCTCCTGCACCTTTAAGATTTCCTTCTTGAAGAATGCCCAGCCTTCCTGGACTCCTTTGCCCTTCAGGACTGCCTCCCAAGGGACTCTGGCAACCAGGCCCATAAACAGGCCAAAGTCTGCCCTTCGGAAGTCCAAGGTAGCAGTTCTGTTGTCCTCCCTCCTTACTTCTCCGAGAATTGAAAACTCTATCATTTCATGATCGCTGTACCCAAAACAGCCTCCAAACATCACATCACCCACAAGTCCCTCTCTGTTTGCAAACAGCAGGTCCAGCGGGGAACCTTCCCTAGTTTATCTCATTTACTGAAACACAATTTGGGAATAAATGCACACATTCTTGTTGAATCAAGGTTTACAATTGATGTTAACCCAGTACATTAATCTTAATAAGCACACTGGATCAGGTCACTTTCATTTAACAGTTCTCTGCATTAGATCAGTTTTGCTTCAATTGTACACATTCCATTCAGAAAATAAGCATATCTGACAAACTGGAGGCCTTAATTTTCACAATATATATCAATCAGAGACAAATTTAAGCTCATGAGCAGACTCAACTTGTTTAATTTAGCCTAATCAAAATAAGACACTTATTTTGTAAGTAACTAAGATCCAAAAAGTTCCTTTAAAAATATCATTGTGACATTGAAGCCACAAACCTCTCAAAAGCATTAAAAAAAAAAAACCAAACTGAAAGCTCTGTTGCACTACAGCAAAATGTATTTCAATACTTCAGAATTAATTACCCATCTATCACATACAATCTGTCAAATTCCTAGTACTGCTATTTCTCTTATTCTTGCAATGAAAGTTAAACGCAGTATATCCATGTACAGAATGGCCAACCTAATAGTTAAGCCTGTTTGTGACAATTAATACACTCAGGCTTCTGTGTTAAAAAAGAATGTTGTCTGCTGTTAGGAGCAATGTCATAGCAAGTATAATTCTGAGACATTCTTATTTTAAAAGCTGCATTTCAGAAAGCAATTACCCCCAAAAACACCCTGCTTATTAGTACTATGCCGTTCACATTGACAGCACCAATAGTTACCTGCTACACACAAAAAAGGACAAAACAAACAAACAAAGAGTAACATGTTTACACTAGTTTCTGACCTGTTTTTAATCTTCTCCTTTCACAGGTGATCCAGAAGGAAAACAGGCTGAGAACTGTATGTAGCAGGTGGCCTCTTTTAGCCTTTTTTTTTTTTTTTTTTTTTTTTTT
>WAAD01039670.1:807-16694 GCA_013389945.1 Fregata magnificens
GCACACATGCACTAATCTATAGCCAGTAGCACTAAAGCTAATACATAGATAAGCTCTGCCATGCATAACCATCGTATCTCCTCATAAATACACAAGTTTCTGTCAGCTGTCAGGCAAATTAAATGAGACATTTCAGAAAAGCGCCCGTTTCCACAAAATCATTCACAAGACCATTCATAGAATCTCCTTTGCAGTACCTAACAGAGCAGTGTCTGTTCCTGTACGTTGTGTTCCCTTTCCCTGTTCATGTGTCTGCAGTCAATTGCATGTGGGCTGCTTCGTGTTTGAGTTTACTCTGCCTTCACAACCCTTCTCACTCTCACAGCAAGGAAGACCCACATGCTTGTGCTGTGTGGTTAATAAAAGACCAGAATGCTGCTCCCCAGATTTATATGGAGTAGCTCGTGCAGTATGTCCTCTTTTCCGAACCAACACATGGAGGGCTCCTTTGGCACACTTATAGCTTTACCAGGCAGCTCACATCTAGCCTTTCGTGTTCAGTATGTTTAGCATGGCAAATACAGCTACTCTGCTGGCAGATGATTACTGCTGGCTGTTGCTGGCTCTTGGGGAGGAAAGAAGGGAAGGGGAGGAGTAGCGGGGTCTTGGCATATACTTTTCCTTTCTCATTCTCCTTCCTCTTCATTCCTTCCAACAGTGCTCTTCACTGTTGGACCTCAGCAAAATTTACTCTCTTTTCTCAGGACATTGAAGGCTACAGTGTCTCACTGTAGGTCAGGTTCAGTGACTACAGTATTTCCCTCTGAGCTGCCAGTCCCATAAAAAATTGGTGATCTGTTGTTTAGTGTGCCTATGCTACAGACTGACATGTGAATTTAAGGTGCGGTCCCCGCTTGGTCTGTAGTACCTTTTTTCAGTCCCAAAGAGACAGGGTGTACTCAGGTCACTTGCCCAACTGAGGTTAGTAAAGGGATGCTAATAGTCTGCTTCCTACATCGAAACAAATCTGTAAACAGCTTCAGGGATTGGCTGCATTTTCTGATCACCTTGGTGGTGATCAGTGATCACCTGGTGGTGACCAGTTTCGATCACTTTTCACACAGTGCAAGGAGTGGTAGGTGGGGAGATTTTTCAAGTGGTCTTAGTTGCTCTTTGAACAGTGACAGCTTCTCAGCCTTGACTGTACCAGATCTGGCACTTTCCTTAGCAGTAGTCTGATAATTCTAAACTGCTGCAGGAAGTTA
Source organism: Fregata magnificens (assembly GCA_013389945.1). Lineage (NCBI taxonomy): Eukaryota > Metazoa > Chordata > Aves > Suliformes > Fregatidae > Fregata > Fregata magnificens. Next base: position 2,013 of record WAAD01039670.1, read on the forward strand.
CTCCTCTAATGTAGACTTCTTTCCTGTTTTTATAGAAGCATAGCAAGTTGCTAATGACCAACAGCTACTGTGTCTTCTCAGAATGCCTTTTTACGATAACCTGACTAAAGTTATTGTTCTATAATAAATCTTAATTATGCAGAAGGTATTTGTGACCAGACTATTAAATGCTTAGGGGTTAATTGTAGACTTCCTGTCCAAGGAACCTCTTGATTTCAGCGGGTACTGAGAATGTGTGAAAGGTGCAGGACTAAAGTAATGGTTGCTGACAATCAGGCAATTTGGTTTATATTTTGGAACCACTGAAATGCAAGTTCTAAAGACACATTCTTCCCCTGCTATATATTCCTCTTCTAAACCCTAATTAGAAGCCTGCGCCACATTTCTAGTCCTTAGAAGAGACACTTGTTAACTTAATATAATGTGAATAGTCTTTGCCATTTCAGCAGTGTTATACACAGTTCAAGCCCTCCCCTTGAAAAATTTAAAAGCACAACCGCTAGTTTTATTACCCTACAGCAGCATGTGACTGAAATGGAGAAAGAGCCTTGGTCCGTATTTGTTAATGAGCCTTGCACACTGTGGGATGGAGAGGCAGACTTTGCATTTCATGCTGTTTGGGAACCTTTCTTGATGTCCATGTACACGTAGAAGGGTTAGGCACAGTATCTTGGTGGCAATCCTAGACTGACTGAAAGAAATGAGGAAAGATGAATTCTTTTTAGTTTATAGGTGGTCAGCTGCTCACTGGCTGCCCAGACCGCGGGGTTTTCACAGCTGTAAGGTTAATGCACAGCTTCACAGAAGTGGAGTCAGTGATGGGATGCTTTCCTTACAGCAGGGAAAGATGGGAGTGTGACTCAAGGAATCTACATCATTAAAAGGTGTGTGTTGTAAGAATTCTTCTGCAGTTATGCTCAAGAAGCCAAATGCAAGCAAGTTGCATCAAATAACACTTATTCCCACTGTTCTCTCTTGTTTCTTGCAATGGCCAAAATTTTTGTCTTAAATAATTGCAGCTAAGATATTTCTGGGAGTTGTGATATCTTCTTAAGATGGAGTACCTTTGCAGACACTGGCACAGAAGTAAAGCTTGTGAAGTAAAACAGGGAAGATTAAAAATAGAATCGCTTTCAATTAATACATTGAACATCAAAAACCTTCCTTCTGTCATTCATTTCCTTTTTCATATGACATGTATGCCAGGATTGTCCATCCTGTTCATGAGCAGTGCAAAAAATTAGTATTTCCTTCAGGTTATGCATCTGTATTTAGCTTGGAGTTTACTGTTTGGTTGCTTTTTTCTGTGTTCCAACTCTCGCAAAAGTTTAGCTGATCAGAACCAATAGGTTTTTGTTTTATTGCGTTTTGGTTTTCAACTTTTTGATGGCAGGCCTTCCAGTGTAACCATTTCGTTTGGATGCTCTAATTCTTTTTAAATTTTTTTTTTTTTTTAAATTTTTGCTATGAGTGCTTCCCTTTGAAGTTGGTGCTTAGCTCACTGCTGGGCTGATCGATGCAAGCCTGAACAACAAACACAATTGACTTGAGCATTTCTGCAGCTCTGTTCAGCAGAGATCTTCAGGAGGATGGTGAGTGACATAACTGGTTCCAACTGGCAGGCTGGCTGTGCACCAGCCATGAGAAGCTCTCTGTTGTTACAGGGAACAGAGGCATGCTGTGCAGTCCTGGCTGAGGAGGCTTTCAAAGGCAAGCCGACAGCTGTACTGTACAGGAAACTGGGCAGGAGAGTGGGGTTGGGCTGATTGTGGTCATTAATGCCCCTATAATGAGGGGCCTGTAAGGAATGTTACTCAGCAGCTGTGATGTCCCTTGTGTGGTGCCAATTAAATAATGTGAATGTGAAATTTCAAGCAGCTAGTACTTAGACTTAAGCAGAGGGGACGGGAGGTTTCTTACAAGGCAGGGATTAATTGCAACGTCTGAGAGAACGTGGGGTGGTTGAAGTATGCCCTTGTGTAAATGGGTTAAATAATGTTGCCTTTAATAGAAACCTGGAGAATTTCCTGTTTATTAAATAATTCTGCTGGAGAACTGAGTTCCAGTGACAGGCATTGTTGGGCCAGATAACTGTGTGGCAATTTGGCTTCACTGCCCCCTGGTATTATCCTACCACTCTTTGGGTGTTGCTAGTCTCTTTGTTTAATTCCAAAATATAAGATCAAAATAATGACTGTTATAAAGGCCAAATTTTGGATTGCAGGGTTGTGTGTGGATTTTTGTTTTGCTATGTTCCCTTTGGTACTTACTTGTGTCCACAAACTCCAGTGATTATTGAATGACTGTGGAAGGGAAAGTAAAACTTTTCCAGAGGACATAGAACTCAAGCAGCATAATTTCAGAAGATAAATAGTGCTGATTTCTGCCTCCTCCACCCAACACCTCCCATCTATAAGTTTTGAATTAAACCTTTTAAATTGTTACCATGTTTAGTTCCCAAAAAGAATGTCTATAAGCATTAAATTGTTAGATTAATAAAGACAACTTGGAGTAATCCTCACTTGGCCTTAAACTGTTTACAAACCAATTGCAATTCCTAGTTAAACTCTTCCTTTCTCTCTTTTGCTTTGGGATTAAAATAATGATACGCAAGTAAGATCTGTCCACACACAGAACAAAAGCTCAGTGATTGTTTTACCTGATTCATATTTCTGAATTTTACTTTGCTGATATGGCAATTTTTTTTCATATTTGAATATAATAGGAGTGTTGCAAAAGGTGAAGATACTAGGCAGAAGTTCCGTTAACAATGTCATGAAATACTGCGCTCTCAGCATAGCTGACTTTTTTTTTTAAGTGTGTTATTCTTGGTGAAGAAGGTGGAATTTGATAGTTGTGGAAGTGTGTGCTGTATTTAAGGAACCACCTTCAGAGTCAAATGAACCTCTGGGTTCCCTTTCAGCAGCAGTGCATTTGTGGAGGAATATGATGTCTCACCGCCGCTTCGGCGGGACCCATTGCCTTTCCCAAACCAGTCTGCTTTGCCCCTGAGTGCAGGGGTGGAAAGGGGAGTTGCAGATGGGCTTGCCACCTAATGACAAGTGGAATGAAGTGGTAAGCATGTCTCTTCCTCACAGACTTTTTAGCTTTTAAAGAGAGTGACTTCTCATTTTGTAGTCTGTTCACAAGGTGGGTTTTGTACCGAAACTGCTGACTGCTGACTTGTTTTTTAAAATCTGCTTACTAAAATCGGAGTATGTGTGCATCACATCATTGTGAATTGACTTGCAGATGAACTTACACTGTAGATAAAAACATACTTTCTACCTGAGAAATTTAGTGTGCTGGTATGTGTTGGGGGAGGTCTGTTTCTGGTTTTGTTTGCCTTTTTTTGTTCAGTGGAAGGTTAATTGAGATAGATGCTGTCCTGTTATGCCAAAGTCTTTGGTAGAGAGGTGAAGGTACCTTGAAATTGACGTTAGAGGTGGGTGAAACTTTGGGAACCTTTTCTGTTTTAAAATAACCTGTTTAAAAGCTGTGCATTTTTTGATTAGGGAATTTCTTTTTCCACCTTTAGTCTTCTGAAAGAATTGAGTATAATCAAATTTAAAGTTGACTTTTGGTGGTTTTCAAAACAAATTTTTTAAAGCTTTTTTAATTTTCTTTTCTTCCTGTCTTTGTCCCTCAGTGCATCAGAATGAATGTATCTTGGGGCAAAAATAAGAACCCTTGTTTTGCAGGCCTTGTTCTCCCAAAGCCAACATGATTTTGAAGGGAGGGAAGGAGTGGACTGGTTGAGTTTTAAGGGGGGGGCAGGACACAAATGTCACATGAAGACATCAAAATGCAGTCTGGTAGAAATGCTTTCTGAACTGATGCTTCCAAACTAATGCTTTCTCATGTTTGAACAGTTCAACTACAAATATCACCTCTATATAAAACTACTGCAAAAATGCTGGGTGGTCTACAAGGTGTCCATAGTGTTGAGCTCAGTTCAGACTTGTGTGCTGAGTGCTAGAATCTCTCTTTGTGCTTGGAAAGACAAACTGTGATTTCTAACAGGAGCAAGAAGGTCCATTGTGTTAGTAACCCTCAGTTCATACATTTTGTGCATGTACTCCTCTCTTGGCCTAAAAATTGGTTGAGGTCATAGCAATGTCATTGGCATTCTCAATGATGGCTGCTTTTTTTTCTCTGAACTACACAGGCAAGATCTCTGGTTATTCCATAACCTGCCTTTTAAGAGTACATGTAAACTGAGCATTTTTTTGGTAACAGTTCTGGTCTGATCAAAGAAAGAAAGAATTGTTCTTTGCCGGAGGAAGATATGGGTGTATGATCTCTGTCTGAGTTGCAAGATGTGTCCGCACTAAGAGGTTTGTGACATCATAGTTAGGTCAGCTGCCCATCACAGAGCTTATGTGTGCACATTTCCATAAGCCATGTGCTGAAGATGACTGCGTCTGTGTTTAAACCAACATCCTGAGTGTGAACATCCTGAGTGTGGGAGGATATGGCAGTACCTGTAACTCACACCCATGGTCATAGAATTCTGCTCATACTTTTTTTTTTACTATATTTTTTGTATACCGCCCTCTTTACTTCTGAAGGTACATAGTGGTGGATATTTCTCTTCTCCAGAATTTTTGCTGTTGGAAGCCTCCTCAGTTCTTCCAATTAATGTTTAAAAAGCAAACAAAAACAAAGGAATCAAACTTTTAAGAACATCACAGAAGAAAACTGACTGTCTCCAGATTCTTAATCTTCAATACCATTGGGAATTTGAATTCAGGGTAAGCATACAGCAGACCTTCTAAGTCATTCCCCCCATAAAGAATACTAGTATATTTTTCCATGAAAGAAGAAATCATTTAAAAAGTTTGTGAGTTCAAACCTGGTGAAAAATATGGGAAGGCCTGGTGTCCTGGGGAATGATCAGTTTTCCTAAAGCCCTAAGGCATTAATACGGTATTTCTTCTTTAGTCTTGTAGTTTAGGCCTTCTTGATGTCTTTCGGGTTCTGGAGTTTTGAGAGAGTTGTTGTATCAGGTGCCAGGATAACTTCAAAGTCTGGAGACTGAGACATTCCTTGTCATTTTGCTGTTCTTTGTCTCCCTCTTTACCCTGAGTGAAAACATGCTGCTTGGCGTCTGCTGTTGGGGGAAAAATGAATGAGCTTCAGGTACACCCTCTTCTTTTGATGTGACTTACAAGTATAGGCAGTGTTCTAAACTTGCCTGTTTTCTGAGTCTGTCAGCTGACTCTTGTCACAAACTTTTTATGTGCTTTGGCGATCATGGCTACAACTTGCTACACATCTGTGGTAACGTTGTTCAAATGAAGCTTTGCGCAGAACCCTTTTCCTTTGTGTCTTATAAATGGACACTGCTTCTCTTCAATAAATGTGATGCCTCTAGTCCTTTAAGAGGTTCACTAGAACATAATGGTGGCCTGAATGTGTGTGGTTTTCTAGTTTTCATCTTCCATTAGCCTTTTTCCTTTAGACTGAGTTCTATGCAAGATAGTGATTTAACAAAGTAGTGAGATGTGGCAGGCTTTTCGGGAGGTCAAAGAAAATGGAGCCAGTGCCATGAATTAAGTTAGGTATATGTTGTACTTGTGGAATCTGGACAAGTGATGTTAGTGCCTCTCATAATTCTTCCCTTTAAAGTGAGAGATTTGAAGTAGGGTGTGTTAAGCCATAGACTGACCAATTTTTCTTGTACCGCTGACAGTTAAACTAGTCTTTGTTTATGTGGTGCTCCCTTTCTTGTTTAGTTGTACGCTTAGAATATATTAGAATATATTTTCAAATATTACTTGAAAAATAGCAAACTTATTTCACAGCTATGAGGTTACAATCATGAAGTGAAGTTTAAACTTCTGAAGCTGTAGATATGACATATGTTTTTCAGAGGTAGGTGTTTCTTATGCTCATCTTGGAGAAAGTGCTAGGCAGCACTTTGTGCCAGACAGTACATAAACTATATTAAGCAGACATGGCATCAAATGTGTAACAAGCACACTTGCTACTCTAATTCTTGATTTGTATAAGCTATATTTGGAAGACTTCTAGCTGTTACTTCTCCTTAAGAAGCTATGTTTGGATCTGCAAAAAGCAAGCCAAGTCTAATTCTTAACAGAATAGCTTCCAAATACAGACTTTAAGGATCACAAAACATCCTCACAGACACTTACTCTTCCCCCTAGATTGTGCTTTTTTTCCTGTCAGAGTTCTTGTGGATGATCTTTCATGCTATTGCTCGCTCTTTCAGCTACATACCATACTTTAGAGGTGGATGAAGTTCATGGGGTGAGGGGCAGGTGCTTCCAATGCACGCGTAGACCTCAGCAGATACATAGGTGCTCTCCCTCAAAGAGGAGGGAAAAAACTGCTCAGTCCTCCTGTTGTGAGAGCCAGCAGGACATGACTGGAAGCCTAGGCATGCCCACAAGCACCTGATGGGGCAAGGGGAGACTGGTGTTTGAACGCATTGTATTTCTGCCATTTGATCCAGGTAACCTGAATTTTCTGTCTGTAAAATAAAACCCAGATATTCTAATAAAAACTGTTGTAAAGTCTTTTCTTCTTGGGGAGAAGGTATAGGCAGATCAGTCTCAACATTTAGATTGTCGTGTGGAGGTTTCTCATAGATTAAAACAACCCACACAAAAATAGGTGAAATTACTTTGAGACATGGCAGTATGAACTATCTTGACTTATAAAATATGGGGGGTTCGTTAGAGTTAATTCAAACCTTCAAAATATACCCTTATAATTGCTACTAGTTGCAATGTTGGTTAGGAAAGTGGTATCCTAGTTAAGGTTCTCTGATCCTTAGTTTTATACAATTTCATGGTTGTAACGTGAAAAGGTTTATTAGAGATGCAAAACAGTGATGTACAGTATAATCTGAAAAGAGGATCAATCATGATAGCACAACAGGTCTTCATTAGTATGGAGATGCAAAACATTTAAGCAGTATGCTCTTTTTGCCTGTAGATAACATGTATGCACAGGGTTTAGAAGGTTCTTCTTGCCAGCTGTGTCTTTTGCTTGATTGACCCATCAGTTTCTTGTTAACCAGATCAGATGTATAATAAATACAGTTAAAGGTGGAGAATGTAAAACAAAAAGCTGCTGGGAGGTCACTGCTTAAAAAATAATAGCTTAAAGAAAAGAGCTGATTGGCCAGTCTGCTGGGCTATATGAAGTCTTGCTAGACAGTAGTCTCCCTATTGATTCAAAAATGTCACAACAAATAAGTTTCATCTCCCAGCAACAGCAAAATGAATAGGAATTATAGAGTAGGGCAAGCATAAATCAAATTGGTTAAACCCCAGTAAATTGAAATGAAATTAGAATCCTTAGAAATCAAGATGAACATCAGACAGAACAGAGTCTTTGAAAACAATCCTGGCATTTCTATGTTAGACCACTCCAGGAAAGTAAACAAGAGGGGAGGGTGTGCTGAGTTGAAAATTCAGTAGTACTACTTTAGCTAAAAAGAAAAGGATTTACAATTTCTTCACACAGCAGGTAGACATTACCACCGTCTTTCATAGGTGTGTGTTTATGAGAAGTCTGCCTGCTAATTTGTGTTAACAGCAACAGAATAGAGGCTTTCTCTCCTTGCCAGAGGTGAGTATGTCTTGTAATTTTTTTAATTCATATTTTAAATGTAGATTCTGTTCTCTTTCTGTTCCTTTATGTGTGGGTAATGCAGAGAACACATCATCTTTGAGACAGATGCCATGAAAGTGCTATGGAAAAAAAACCTGGGGAAGCACCTTGAGTAACTGGAGAGCAAAATCTTTGTTAAATAGGAGAAGGAAGTAATTAGAACAGGAGTAGAAACGAGGTTCATTGAGAAGTGGAGGTAATCTGAAATCAAGGGAAGGAACTACAGCTGTAAAGCATCATGACTTGGCTGGTGTGGTATTGGGAGGAGAGATGGTGTGAGAGGCTAGTAAGTAGCTAACTCGAAGGCCGAATGGCTTGCCATATGAAATCTGGTGCATGGAAAGGGGGAGTCAGGGCATAAGTTCCTATAGTGATTTGGCTGTATGTTGCGGTTTTCTTCCTCTGAGTCAGAGGTAGCAGAGACATGGGTTATCAGAGCATAACTAGCAGCCCATCTCTTGCGTAGGTCTGGTTAGAGGCATGTTCTCGTACTTTGTGACATTCAAAATACAATGCTAGCACGTTTTTCTAAGTGGCTGTGAATAAGCTTTTTCAAATAGCAGTTTTGGAAGATAGCAGTTACACTGCAATAACAAAGGCCTACAGGGCCATGATAGAGGCTAGTGAGGGATTTAAAAATAAGTTTGACATGGTGAAAAGCCTTATTGTTGCTTTAAGAAGACTGAAAATCCTCCAAAAATGTACCAAAACTGATTTACAGAGAGAGGAGAAGAGAGAAGTATGTGTTTGTAGTGACCTTGGGACTGAACACTTGCTTTGGGGATTTGACAGGAATGGTTTGCAGATCAGAGAAATAAGAAGCATGTGTAGAAAGTATACAGTTACATTTGATGGCTGGAATAAAAAACAGAACTTTAGCTCTTATTTTAAGGTTCTCTGCACTTTTTTTACGACAAAAGTCGTTATTGTCATTTGTTTGCCAAAGTTGTTCTCCTCTTCAGTGATAAATGTGCTTTTAAGCACATGTATGGGACTCAAAGAACAGCCAGACGTACACCATGTTCTACCTCTCCATTGGTATCCTTACAGATGTTTTTCTTTTTTGTTTAAGCCAAAATAATTTATATGGCAGTGCTAGTAAGCTTTTCATAATGAGCTGTATACCCCATAAAGGAAATAGGAGAGGCAGAAAAATAAGACTGGATGTGTAGTGAGTGGTGAGGAAGGGTATTTTTCATTGGATTTGTTTGCCAGTTTATGTAGACTACGATAGTATTAAAACCTTTAATAAACCAGCACTGCAGAAGCATGTGTTTAGCCATTGCAGCACCCAGTGCGTAGCATATGTGCTGAGTTGAACAGGGAATACGGTTCTTCAGATTTTGTCTGTGTTGCTTATTCATCACATGACTGTGAATAAGTTGCTTCATTTTCATAATCTTTCTGCCTTCTATACACAAATATATCTTAAGTGCTGTGATGTAGTTTTAGGAAAGGTGCTAGTACACCAAACTCTCTCCTTCCCTTCCCTCTGTTCCATTTGGAGTTTTGACCAGTCACAATGTTACCAAGCATATATTTGCCTTGGGTGAAATGTAAATAGTTAATAAAGTAGGGATCACAATTAGAAGTAGCAACTGACACATGAGAATTTAGAATATTCAAGGTAGTTAATAATGTTTAGGCCAGATAAGAGGATGTTGGCACTGCATGCCTTATTAACGAGAGTCTCCTGAAGGATAACTTCAAGGACCAACAAGGGAAACATCCTGCTACAAATGAGGAGCTTAAGACAAGCAAAGTCACAAGTATGAAATCACCAGAGAAGGGAACATCTGCTCCCGAATGTGCCAAAACACGGTAACTGAGGGAAAGGTGGGAGTGGGAGATCGCGACCACCGACCCAACTGAGACACCAACAGGACCACCCCCCAACTCTTCGCGAGCATGCGCAGTTAGTTAAAATCACACTATGACTTTAAATTGAAGTGAGAGAAATATAGGCCAATTGAAGAAGAGAATGATTAGTCAGGTTAATGATTATGTGTTAGATAGGCGTGGTGTATTAACTGTTATGTATAAATATCAGAAATGAATTTCTGTGGGGTGCTTGATTTGTGGAAATATTCCACCTTGCACCCTGCGCAGAATAAAACAATGTCTTCTCTCTAAACATACTTGGTGTGTTTTGGGAGTTATTTCAGGTAACAGTTTTTTCAGGTAACAACAACTGGAGATAGAGCTTTCCTACAGGCCGAGGTCTCAGTCTTGGTTGTGAACCTCTTTTCAGTTCACTGGTGTTTGAGTGCTTGGGTTATGTCTCCAATTTCTCAGCCGGAGAGAGCTGATGTTTAAGGATGCTGAGAGCCCCTCTGCTTGCTCACCATCCCAAGAACTGTTGGTAGCTCATATTCACCTCATTACTAGAAGCAGCCATGAACAGTTAGTAGAAAATACCTAGTCAGGAAAGGAATGAGCAAGGATCTGTGTTCTGGTATGGACACTGAGAAGAAAAGAAACAGCCTAATTAAGATTAAACTTAATAAATTTGTAAGAGGGTTTGGATGTGTTATGTGTTTCCCAGCAACCTCCGCTCAGTGGGCTAGACTGTCTGTTGTGTTCCCAAACTCAAATTTTGCAGTGTCTTGTGACATAATTACATCAATGACTTGGAGAAAACTATTGGAAAACTTGCCTTTTATTCAGAACTGAGGATCAGGTGGAAATGTTTAACCACCTTCTGCTAGATGCTGTAGATTGAATAATGTTTGTATTAGAATACGAAAGCAGTTTCTATTTGTCTTCTATCAAAGACAAAGGTGGATTATAGAAGGTCTGATGTTCCTGATTTATCTTTTGATCTTGAACTGGGGGGTGCTGATACCTTCTGCCAGAAAATCTCTATCATTAGAACATTTTGTTTATTGTACATGAGAGTAAGGTAGGTAGCTACAATTGTAAATGCACATAAAAATAGCCAGCTCTAAAAAATGAGTTTTACCTTGTTCTTTAGTTAACTTCTGATTTCTGCTTAGTAAAGTAATATGGAATATCTCACAGGATGCTGTGAACTATTGTGAAGTCCCTTAAAAAATCTTGTCTATAAGGAGGCTTTGGAAATGAGGCATCATGCCAGAAAGATGGAGAAACAACAGAGAGAGCTTGGAATGAATTCAAGTTGCAAAAACAAGGGGGAGACCAATTAAATCATCCTCACCAATTACTATAGTGCTCTGAGTCTGTACATTCATATATTATTCTGCCAGATATCTGACTTTATCTGTGAGGGTGTCCGTTTCTCCTAGAGGTTGACCCACTGATCGCAGTGGGCGTGGGAGGGATGACGGGAGGGAGAGAGCAAGAGAGAGTGTGTGGGTGAGTGTGTGCGTGTGTGTGTGCTGTCTTGTCCACAGCATAAACAACCACCAGCAGATCTGTGTGAAACTCTTGTAGTGCTGTCATTTAATTCTGTTTTACAGTAACTGTGAGAAATTACTAAGGCAGTGCTAAGACTGCACAATTACATTTACCAGCTTCTTGTGGTTGTAACTGAGAGCTGAGAGAAGCATTAACTCAACCACGTACATCTTTTCTAACGTAACACAGATTGTACAACAAATAGTAAAATATTAACTAGGAAAAAACAATAGAAAATGTCACACAGACACAAGACCCTCAGATTAACATGTCTTCTGCCTGTGCACACACTCTGTGAATTGTATAAATGAGCAAAGTGCTACTAACATAGATATCTCTGTTTCTGATTTTTTTTTTTTTTTTTTTTATTGTTAGANTTAATTGTGGCGTTCTCTTTTCTCTCGGAAAGATGAGATTTTCTTCTTTCTTTGGAGAACTTGTGGATAGAAACTAGTGCCAGTCAAGATAGTTTGGACCAAATGCATGGTAAAGGAAGAGTGCTTCTCTGAGCAGCAGTGTTTTGTAGAAAGGTAGATGTGAGCTAAATTCTGCATGAAGGTGAACGAGACCCTGGGAGTCTGCATTCTGCAGTCTTCCCTGGAAATGGAAAATGGGTTGCTTTGGATGTGTATAAAGATGGTTGTCATTAGCACCTCTATGTAGGAGACAAGGATTACATTGTATGGTGTGACCTTTAGAAGACAAAAGAAAAATTGGAAAGCCATAGCTGAATGCTTTGGGTAGGCAAAACCAAATCTTGCGTTGTTGAGACACCCCCAAGCTGTCAGTGAATTTTTCCTTTCTCCTTGCTTTTAGATATAAAAGTTAAACTGGCACAATCATGAAATAATATCAAACTTGCTAGTCCAGCGTAAGTATGCTGTTCACATGCCAGGCCTTTAAGATGTATGGCAGAGACAGCCTACGCTTCCACAGCCATGAAGATGCAGACACCTTTCTTCTCTGTGCAGACAGCAGCACATGCAGGTATGATTGCAAAACATGAGAAAATATTGCAAAAAACATTTGAACATTGCTTTTACTCTGAAGCTTGAGATGAGATAGTGGAAGTTTGGGGTATTTATGAAAGTGAGTGAGGAAAGGAAGGGTCAGGGATGCTTTAACAGAATCATGTTTTTACAAGTGAGCCAGCAGTGAATTTGCAGCAATAATATTTATGGCACATAAAGACTAGCCAATTTCTAACAGTAGAACTAAAGAATCAGAATTACGTAGGCAAAGCTGTAGCATGGAAAGCAGGGAAAACTACTTCCTTTTTTTACCAACCTCTTACTGCAGGTTGGAGCTGAGGGGAAGAAAACATCACATACCTTGACCTTACTGTGTTTTGCTCCAGCTTGTTCGATCCCTCTAGCAGCGCTGATGTCTTAACTGAAAAATGGACAATTTCTGAAAGTATGTTGTAATCATCTAAACCATGAATGCAGCAGTAATCCTAGCTGTTAGATAAGACAAAGTGTGTGGTCCTTTCTTAAAGGATATGCTTTTCAGTTTTTGACTGTGCTTTGCTTTTAGGATCATTGCTCAGTTGTGCTTTCTTCAGCACCTTGTAATACAGGCTATTAAAAGCAGTTACACTGACCCACTTAATGTCTTTCATGTTGGGTGCAATATGTGGATATTGGTGGCAAAATGTAAAACTTCTCACTTATCTGATCTGCCCTTGTGACAGGTAGTTGCTCTGATGTGCATTAACCCCCTCAAAGTCTAAAATGCTGAAAATAATACTTCTGCAAATTGCACAGAACAACTGCTTTGAATAGAAAGAAAAGGCTTCTTGAGTATAAGTGACTATTCTCTTTAAAAAATAAGCAAGACTAATAGAAAATTGTTAACTGATACTTCAGCTTTCACTTAGTCATATTAGCTTTCTGCTTGCAGATCCTGATTACAGACTGCTTCCCAATCTCTCTACCATCTGTTAGTAAGAACCAATGTAGAGTGAAGTTGAGTTGGGATGAATTTATCCTGTGCAAATGCAATTCACCCCAGCAAAAAGAACTATGCAAAATACTGTTTATTCCTTGAAAACCTTGAGCTCCTATCAATGGCAGCCAAGCAACACTGTAGCTACTTGAATTTTAGTGAGTTGAAACAATGGCAGCAAGCTTTTGCTTCTGCACTGAGTTGACTTCCAGTGTTTCATAGGAAAGGGCTTAAATGAAAAGTCTGTTGCCATTGTTTAGGATAAGACTCGTATCAAAAGCTTGAAAGTTTCTTTACTTTTAGGAAAACATACTTTACCGTGTAAGAATATTGGAGCAAACAGCTTTTAAGGAAAACTTGCAAATAAGTTTTACTTAGAAACAAAATCATCACTATTTGATACATTGGCCAAACAAACCAGGTAGGAAATCTGTTAGTAATCTCTAGTGCTGTCACATTTTGTAGAAAGCTAAGCGCTCCCTACTGTTAAATCCTATGTAACGTGTGTATAAACATACCTAACTGTAATATCTCTATTTAGTATGACCTGTTTCTATTGCTGCTAATTGTCTGGTGATAACTGCAGGTCTTGTGCTGTGATTTAAGTACATGTTGGATTTGCAGTGGTCTGCCTCTTAAAGTTAATGCTTCATTGTCTTTCACTTGTTGGTTTAGTAATGAGACAAATTGTGTGCTGTTTGGAGAACTCATACTCTAAACATTTTGTGATTATTTTTAAAGTGTTCCCCTTAACTTTTTAAATTTAAAAAAACAACCCTTCTCTTACTGAGAGAATAGGCTTGTGATCTTTTAGTTGAGAAAATTGTTGCATATAAATCTGCTATGTCCAAAATTATTATGGTTTGTCACTGATGCTTAGTAATGTTCAGACTGACAAAATGTATGCATGTGTTGTGTGATACATCCCCAAGTGGTAGTTCAGAATTTTAAGCTCATTTTGAAAGGAGTGGTACAAAATGTCAGGTAATTGCAGCCTAAAAGGCATGTTATATTCAAAGCAGCTTAGGGGCAGATGCGTGTGAAAGATCTCAGTTTGTTTTTGTTGATCTACTTTGTGCCTTCTGGGAATGTTGAATGTGAGGCCAGGTTCAGGTTCAACTTGGTATGGTCTAGCAAAATGGAAGCTTTTTGTGGATAGAGCCATGCCTTAATGGTAGTCAGCAGCCTTTGCATCTGTTCTTGACTCTGCCACTGATTTGGTGGATGACTTAGAACAAGGTATTTCACCCCCCCCGAATCCTTTTTAAGTTGGTACCAATAATGCTAGCTTCCTTGGTCAAACACTTTGAGGTAAACTAAGTTATTACTATATTTGTCTTGAGAAGTGGTTTAAAATTGGCTCCCNAGGACCTTTTATCTTTTTAAAACAAACAATGTCCCTCTCCAGTGATCTGCAAGTCACTTTTGGTTTTTTTTTTTTTAGGTGGGTTGAAGGACTGTCGGTACTAATACGTCCCCAGCATGCAGTAAACAAAATAGAATTTTAGAAAATAGTGACTGCACTAATTATCAAACAGTAATTAATTTAATTAAAATTAGATAATTCATGTAAAAGAAAATAGCAAGGCTGGACTATGCTTGCCTAATGGCACTAAAAGATGCTAATGACCTGTTCATGTGTACTGATGGAATGGAAATTAAGTGAAATGTAATGTTTCTTTGCAGCTCTTGGGTTTTCCTTAGTTTTAGTTC
>WAAD01039671.1:12171-25581 GCA_013389945.1 Fregata magnificens
TAATTCCACGCAGTACCTGGAAGAGGAGCTAACCTGTATTAGTGGTTAATTAATTACAACTGACAGTGACCTCTAGGAAGATGCATCACCCACAAAAAGGGCATCACATAATGACAAAGTGCCAAGTGGGAATCACTCAAAGCTACACATCTCATGCATGAGCTCAATGCACAATACTACTTTATTATTGGAGAATGAACACGTGCCAAATAAGCCGACAAAGTAATCAAGCAATTAAGGACTGCATGACAGATAGAAAACAGAAGACGATAACGGATCAGCAACAATGTTATGCAATAAACGAAGATAATAAAATCCTGTAAGGGAAAATCACACTCATGATTTTTGAATTTAGAGGGCTGATCAGCTGAGAATACTTTATGCTGCTGGGTCACCACTGCCACCATTACTATGCTGACCCCATATAGAACCCCAAGTGACAAATTGTCTTGAACTGGGACATGCAGCTGGGCAAGGCTAAATGACTGTCACCTGCAGAAGGCAAGACAGAGACAGATCCTCTCCTATGAACTCCTAGAAAGGGACTTTAGAGTAGCCACTGCCAGCTGGGAAGCCTTGGAATGCAGCCATGGGCAGTGAGAGAAGTAAACTCTGAGAGAAGCAGTCAACAGCCTTTTCAGTTTTGAGGTTTGGTTTTATTTCAATGTTATGATCATCATTCAAGTTTCATTCTTCATTATTTCATGAAATCAGTTTATGAACTTGTGAGATGACTTTATGTTGCATGAAAAAAGTCCTTGCCTTGAATTCCCACCCCCCGCCCCGCAGTTCTGCACTAAGTTGTCAAGGGCCAGGTTCACCAGACAGGGCCCAACATGTTATCATTACAAACCGCAGTGGACAGAGCCATGCTTTAGACTGCACCGTATCTTCCCCCCCATTACACGTAGGCTGGAAGACCTGCTTCACTTGCCTAGATGTGGTCAGCTGGTGCTATCCGAGATGCTCTTGGACACTTAGGACATTCATATGGGACTGGCAGATGAGGCATAAGACCTCTGGAAGATCGGTATCATCCTAAACTGGCAGCAGAGGGCTAGACAAGGTACCCTAAGGTACATCAAGCTTCTCTGCTTGGTTCAGTTCAACTCCACAACTCTTCCTGCAACAGCAGCTTTGGGTTTGATCTCCAAGGTCTGAGCAATTTTGCACTGTGGGACAGCCAGCCAGAGTGGAGCATGAACTTAGGTATTCGCACTGCTGCAGAGAAGTGCAACAAACTCTTCTGGCCCTTGCTTACGGCATGGAAAAGCAGCGATTGTCTCACTCTCTCCCCCACAACGTGCACATCTCCACAGAGATATTCAGCTTTATTTAAAAAGCAGTCAGCTTTTCAGAAAGTTCACAGTTCCAGAGAGCCTGCAAATTTGGGCAGTAGACAGAGGCAGGCATCACCACAGCTCTGAACGGCTACTCAAGCTCACAGACCAGAAGGATGTAAAACGCCATTGCTTGCTTTTTGGCCACCTGTCTGGCTTGCAGGCTAGAAGCCTGAACTGCCTGATAGAGGAAGAAAAATATTTCTGCTTCTGATTCATCCATAGGCTTGAATGCTACATGGCTAACCACTTTCTTATTGATGCTCACCTCATAAGTTTGGCAAAAGCTACTGCTCAATTAAAAAAAAAAACCACACCATCCCCCAAACCCACAACGCAAACCAAACAAACCCAACAACAACAACAACAAAACCCAAAAGACTAAAAAACAAAATTACTGCTAACATCAGCTCTGGAGGGGCTGGGGCTGAAAAGTAACACTGAAGTACATGGACATAAAATATGTATTGAAATCCAAGAAGATTTAATTATAGAAGTTGACTAGGATTAAGAGTTATCTATGTTTCACTGACAAAGCATGTATCATCAACTTTTGAAAAATTCTGGTACTTGAATTTCTGATCTTTAGCCCAGGATAGAATTTTTGCTTTAGCGTTTCTTCACTGAAGAGAGTAATGCTCTCTTTCTATTTAGAAAGGCTTCTTTCTAAATTAAAAACATTCTGCAAGTGTTTTTAAACAGGCACTGGCTGTGGACCTGTAAGCTAAAGAAAGATCATTTTTCCACAGTATTATTCATATTTGAATTACACCATTCCCCAAAGCCACTTCATGCTTCCAATGCCCTTAAGGCTAAGGCTGTTTGGTCTTACTCTGGCAATGGGTCAGCCATGACGTTACAGCATGAAACTGACCCACTGGAACAAAGGGGACCAGGTAAGACAAGTAGATCTCCTCTCTCATCTCCTGAGCTATGTAGCTTTATTTTTTCAGTCTTCTACTTTTTCCTCCAGCTACAACCACCTGTTTGAAGGATGTCCCGATCTACCACAATTCAATATAAAAGCATTACCAGAAGACCAATACGTTGTTTAAAACCACATGACTTTATAGATTGGTCCCACCCATGGTTTATTAGGATGTCAGGCTCCAGAAATCTTTGATATTGCTCAAGACTGCAAGAAAGTTATTAACTAACAGGTATCTTGAATAAGTGCCAGTTATACACCAAATAACCTTCTTATTGTTGCTGTTGTGGTATTCAGCACATAACCCCACAATTAGTTGTTTGTTATTAAATGCGGTACATGCAGATCACACTTAAGCTTCAATCAAAGGGGCTATTTCATGCCTGGGATCCCTAAGCCACACCATTTTACAACCCCCTCTGAACTCCTGTTTTAAAAGCAGAGGAGAGGTGTAAATCAAAGGCTATTTACTAGGCTTTAACCTGTAGACCTGCAGCAACAAGCTGTTTTAAGTCAGCTCTGTGTGGGCTAACACATTTATATCCAGTAATATTCTCCCACAGATCCTACAGTTTCAGATCCAGCATTCATTCATACAGTGTCTTCAAAGCCAGAGAAGCCCTTTAGTTTTTTAAGTTCCCTCGCTTTTGTAGGTTTGATTTAAAGTGGATGGGGTCAAAAAATGATTGCCATTTTAGGAGACAATTACACTGAAAAAAAACCAGAAGTAAGTTACAAATCACATTTAATAAAGTATCTGACATCATTTTTCTTCCACATAGCAGAATGAGGTTAAACAGTGAAGCAGAATGACAGCTTGACGTGAGAACAAATTCTTCTGCTAATAACAGTAATTTGTTTTGTGATCTTGTAATTCTTACTCAACCAGCAGATAATTACTACCCTAAATCCATTCTTTTTGGGACACTTGGCATGGTATCTCCATATCCAGTGATTTTTCAGACTCGCTTCAGAACAAGTACTTATCCCATTACCTAATCATTACATTTCTCCCATCTTTTTTACATCATAAGATGACACACATTGCCCTTTACAATACACACACACATATATTTCTCTCTATATGCAAAAGTTATGCAGAGAGGTGATGGAATCACCAATAAATCGCCTATACTCCACCCTTTATTCATTCTGGCTTAGTGGGATCATAAAACAACTATTCATTAGTATGAATTATGGACAGCTACACAGAAGGACATTTTAGAATCAAAGGGAAAAACCGAAACAGTCCTTTCATTTTTTCCAGAAGGATGATCACAGTGATTGAGGGTGGCAGACACCCTGTATTCCTCCCCAATCCCATCCTTCTGCACCAGGTCTTCCCAGCCAGCACCTTTGGCAAGGAGTGAAACTCTTGCCCCAAGAACCCTCCAAAAGGGATCCAGGCTGGACACAGAGACACTCAAGTAACCCCCAGGGACTGATTTTTAGTATTTATTGCCACAATAGGGCAAGCATGGGGGAATTCTCCATGCCATCTTCTGAGGACTGCATTCAAAAGACAAAGTTTAATGGGAGCAGGGGATAGGAATAAGAAAAAGGCATTATGTTGACATCGGAGTAATAAGATGTCCGGGTATGTTTCTGACACGTAGGCACTTTTTTTTTTCCTATATTAAAAATTTGGTATTCAATACTGAACTCTGAAAACACGATATATTAAGATCCAACTGTTTTTACTATTTGTTTGACTGTTTTCCTTTTTAAAACTACACTAATCCAACAGAAAGAGACTTACTTAATACTATTAGATTGGCCCATGAAAGAAACTGCATCTCAACCATAGAGCCATTTGTTTTCCCCACTAAAACAGCCACTAGCAGACTGCGGACACCTCTCTCTTTCCTTAGAGATCTGCAGCAGGGAAGGCCAACTGAGCAGGTGATTTCCACCCCCAGCAGTGTCCCAGCGTCAGTCAGCTCCGTCAGTCACCACCACCACCCATGTACCGCTGCCTGTCATCAAGGGCATCTGAGCTGCTTCTGCTAGTAAGGTTAACTCTCACCAACTCTCCAGTGAGGCAGCAGTACCTAACTGAGTCTTTTCCAAAGGAAAGGAAGACTTCTCCACAAACTGTGAAGGGTTATAGCTACACCAAGTTCCTCTCCACCTTCTAAATCAAGCCAACCAGTATTTTCAGTTCAGCTGCAGTGCCAAATTGGAGGCAACCTCTCTCCCCTCCTTCCTCTGTCCCTCTTTATGGTCTTGCAAAAGACCGTAAACTTTATGAGGCACTTGAGAGCCTCTCTTGCGTGTATAATGCTTACAGTACCACAGCTGAGAGTCACTAGCACAATGTGTTACACTTATCCCATTGAGGAGGTAAGCTATTATCAGCACTAGCAGGGTGGGGTAGGCCATGGTTAATAGGTTAATAGAGCACTCCAAGCAGATAGGATTGGGAAGCAGTAGTGTTTCATGGGTACCACCGTCAAAAGACAACCTGTTTCATGGAATAGCAGCTCTAGTGCCAGCTACCAGCATTACACCTGCAAGGAAAAATCTTCACTGATCTTGACAGATAAAGAAACTGGGATACTCTAAACCAACGTATCTTGCCAGGTAGAGTTTCTCTAAGTGCGCAGGCACATCTTTTCCCTGCAGAGGGCACGTTAAGTAACATGGGGGCCCTTTCCCCAAATCAGGTTTTTAATTTTGTAGCCAACCCAAGAGTACAGGCAGATAGGGATTGAATGCAGGACTGACTGATAAGCTCGCACCATATTTGTTTAGGCTCTGAAATTTAGAAATACTTGTACAGTGCTCACAATTTTTTGTGCTCCTTCCCTTGCCCTGCAATGTTTAATTCACTAGCACAGACGCTGAGAGAACGCCTGAAGTATCGTTTAGCTGCACGCCCTCCAAGTACTGGAGAGCTTTGAAAAGAAATGGCAAACATCACGAAGACAGGAACATAGCAGGACAGCTGTATCTGAAGAATACATGGATCCTGAATAGATGATCAGGCTATTTATCTCTCAACCTCTCTCTTTTTTTTTTTTTTTTTTTTTTAAACAGCTCTGGCAAACCAGTTTTCAATGCAAGTAACAAGTTTACAATTCAAGTGCTAACACAGACATCCATCTCTCAATTGTCAGTGGAGCTGTCTGCTTTGTGTCCATAGCAGAGAAATGCATTTTCACAGTCCACAGTGAGTCTAAATGGCAGCACTCAAAGTACTTGACCACCCGGTAACATGAAGGAACAGTATCTAATTACGTGGTAGGAGAAAGAGCCGCAAGCACCTGAAGCCTATTGATCACCATAAACATGTTTCAACTGCACATAAACACTCATTATAGGAAGGGGCACCCTGGCCATAGCACAACAGAAGTAGTAAACTTTGGAGACACAAGAAGAAAGCAGTACTAAAGAAACGAGGCGAAAGAGGAGTTAAACATGATACAGCATTTAAGCTGAAGAGAAAATACTCCTCAAATGCTATGTGAGTGACTGAGCAGGAAAATAAGCCAGCTGAAATCTGATGGTGCACCACAGAGATCATTGTTAGGACCAGTCTTTTCCGACTACTACTACTAGCATAGAAAAGCAAATACAACAACTTAATTAAACTTGTCCATGAAACTATAAATAGTTGAGTGCTGCAAGTACAAAGGCAGAAGAGTAACATGCGTTATGCAATTGTGCAGTACATTTACAACATGTACAGAGTTTAAATCAAGTGTAATTCATACCCATCAGTAAAATGCATGCTGATACACTTTCCTTAGAAATATTTTGGAAAAGCAGCAAAGCCAAAAGGAGCAAGGACAGCAAGGAAGGGGAAGCAGAGGGGGAAATCAAACAGGTTTATAAAGCAAAGACAAACAAATATACTGACAACTGGTATTTCCTACTTCTGAGTTCCTTGTATGCATAGATGTGTTTATACACTTACATACCCCGTGCCTCTTAAATTCCTTTTCCTAGTTTCTGACTTAGAGTATCTTTTGGTGTCAAATTACCAAGTTTCAGTAGTACCCTGATGCCAATATAGTGACTCAATGTATGTGATGATAAAATAGTTATCTTTCAGTACAAATACATCAAATATTTCATTTAAAGTTACTTTACCAAAACATCCCAAGTATAAAAAGGACTTCTTCTCTTATGTAATATTTTAAGCAACCCCCCCAACTTTCAAAATAATGTGTATTATTACTCTATGAAATACTTCCAGTTAGAAAAAAAATTGCATTATCAGATACCATTTTTTGTCTGCATAAATTAACTGAAACCTCTGCTGTACTACCTATTCAAATACAGTTCAAACAGTATAACTGTAAACTTATTAATGAAATTAACAGAAAGAGAAACTCTCTGATAGTATCTATAACAGATGGTATCACAAGATGAAGCAGTCAGAATTTGAGGTTTCAAACACTGTAAGAAGCAGGTGGGCTGCCAACTTTTTAAGCATATCCATAGACTAAACTACATACCATAACTTTGTATAACTGAAGTGAGATTGCAGGATGGACCAGATAGTGAAGGGTCACAGAAGTAGGGAATTTGTCCAATCTGTTCTTTTCTCCAGCATTTTATAAGCTCATGCCTCATATTTTTGTGGTTTGGTTATTCTAAAAGCAACTCATTGTGCATTTCAGCTATGTATTTACCTCCTGCAGAAATCCTCTTGTGCTGTCAGCCTCAGCATATTACGCTGATGAAACTGGAGGTCTCTGTTGCTCTGCTGCCTTCTGCAATTTCATTAGGCTGCTAACAGACTTCTACTCTAGAGGTTTACTAAGCTTACAGAAACGTGATTTTTCAGTCTCTTCATTGTTTTCTTAGAAACCCAGAGTAGACACTAGTCCTAAGGGAGGACATAACAGCATGATAAAGAACTTTATCTATGACAAAGGACAAGAAAGATCGTTTACTCTTTATTATTTCTTATGTGCTTTATATTGCTCTGAGTCACGTATGAAAAATTTTAGAGGAATTATTACATGGGATGATGGACTAAAAGGGCGCGGACAAGAGAGATGGAAATACAGAAGACTACTTCTTTGTCTGTGTACATGTATGCATGTGTATCCAGTACTGAATGGAAGACTATGCTACAAAGTGTCTTCATGATACTAGTTTATCATAGTATTACATCACTTTCCGGGCCATACATTTAAAAAGGCACGCAATCAAGGGTGTGACTGGCACTGCCGAGGCTCGCTACACAGACCGTTACCCGTGTACAGATTCAGTCAAGATTGCATCTCCCTGAATGCAGCTCCCCAGAACAGTAATTACCGTTAAGCATGAGCAGATTAATCAGATGGCTATGGCTGGCTCAGAGAAAAGGGGATGAAGAAAGAGAGCTAGGTTTGGAACATTTTTAGTGTTTCGTACCCACACGTTGAAAGTAAGACCAAGCACACCGGTACACCTTCCCATGGCCCTTTCCCAACACCCTCACCTAAAGGAAAGGGGCTGATCTGCTTGTGATGTTCTCATTCTACTCAGAGAACTATGACAAAGTTTTTCCAACACATTTAATGCCAAACAACTTAAACTGTTGGAGCGTGCATGCATGCACACACCTGTGCATACATTTGCTGAGCTGGAAAGCACTTATTAACTAGTACAGTCCATCACAGAGATGTTGAAAAGTGGATCCTACGTATCAGCAATTTGACAGTAAACTTCAACTGCAGATGACTGAAGAACTGTGCACATTTAGAAACAAGAAGTTTAGAAAAAATGTAATCTCATGATGATTAGGCTTAATTTTGTGAAATGGAACAAAGGAAAAGTTAAAAAAAAAACATCCAGCTCTTTCCCTCCTGTTTACATGCAATACATGTAAATGCTTTCACCCACTGTCTGTACATGTATAAATATGTCAGTATCTCTCTATATAGCACAAAAAGAGCATTGTAAAAACAGGATACAAAAATAAAATACAACTGCATGATATTTGGGTTATCATTTATTTTATCCATACTAAACTGTGGAGTGAATAGGTAGATATTTGATATATTCTATCTTTGTAAGCAGTAACTGAGTTACTGTCCTTGAAAAGGGTTTTAATTAGAAACATAAGCACCTTGAAAAAGAAATGAAGAGAGTCAAAAAGCCTGCAAAATTTGCATCCTGCTGATGTACCTTGCCTGAAGGCTAATGCACAGCCCTTGCCAAGTATGGCTGCTATGTAACCAAACGAGAGTGCAGTCCTCTCTTTTATTCGAGGAGAGCGCCTTCACATTTTTTCCCTTTAAGGCTTTGTTTCAAGTCAGAGGTCTAAACTGAACAGGATTTCAGCATGCAAAATGTGTTCTGACCGGGCAACACCAGATCTCCCGACAAAGTTGCAAATATATCTGCTCTGCACGATTGCTGAGCATTGGCATATGACCTCGGAGCGGGGAGAAGAGTGGAAGGAATTATGAAAAGCAAAGTTGGAGATGCTTTATTGTGTGACTCAATGTGAACAGTTATGAAAACACTTGAAAAAATAGCAGCATAGGGTCCCTTTGAAACAGAGGCCATTTGTATTTTCCTTATGTAATCCACCTCCTTAATATTTAATTAGATGTGACTGAACTGTGGTTTACTTCACCACTTTAAAAGGGATGTTTAGATAAGTACTTGAGTCACATTGCATCACACATTACAGTATCGGAAAAAGTAACTGTTGAACAACATTTTAATTACCCAAAATAAAGGCAAAGATCATAGAATCATAAAGGTTGGAAAAGACCTCTAAGATCATCAAGTCCAACTGTCAACTCAACACCACCATGACTCCTAAACCATGTCCCGAAGTGCCACATCTACATGCTTTTTGAATGCCTCCAGGGATGGTGACTCCACCACGTCTCTGGGCAGCCTGGTCGAATGCTTGAGCACTCTTTCGGTAAAGAAATTTTTCCTGATGTCCAGTCTAAACCTCCCCTGATGCAACCTGAGGCCGTTTCCTCTCGTCCTATCGCTGGTTTCTTGGGAGAAGAGTCCAACACCCGCTTCCCTACAACCTCCCTTCAGGTAGTTGTAGAGAGCAATAAGGTCTCCCCTCAGCCTCCTCTTCTCCAGACTAAACAGGCCCAGTTCCCTCAGCCGCTCCTCATAGGACTTGTGCTCCAGACCCTACACCAGCCTCGTTGCCCTTCTCTGGACACGCTCCAGCACCTCAATGTCCTTCTTGTACTGAGGGGCCCAAAACTGAACACAGTATTCAAGGTGCGGCCTCACCAGTGCCGAGTACAGGGGCACAGTCACTTCCCTGCTCCTGCTGGCCACGCTATTCCTGATGCAAGTCAGGATACTCTTGGCCTTCTTGGCCACCTGGGCACGCTGCTGGGCCCACTGCTGGGCACACTGCTGGCTCATGTTCAGAAAGATATGACGTTATAACCAAGCATTAAAGCAGAAACAGGGGTAGCAAATTTAATATAAACAAATCACAGGAAGAACATCACCTCTTAAGACTTTATCTGCATTGAACGTAAATTTGTCTCTATTTAAAGATACTATTGGTCATAGTTCAAAATAATGAGGAAGAAAAATATGGGAGTTATAGCGAAGAATGGAAAGCTCTGTACAAACCAAGTAAGAGTCTTTTGTATATACAATACTTCAACAAGTATTTATCATCTCAACTGAACTACCACACAAAGTATGTAATTGTGAGACACAGTCAAGGCTCACCAAGGCACTTCATCATTGTTTAAAAAATATTAAATAACGAAGTTTACCTAGGACTTTAAATAAGAGTTAACATCCATAAACTCAAATTGGTAGACAACTCAACAGTGTAATAGAGACTTCAGTAAGTCCTTCAAAATCTACCTGCTCAAAAGAAAATGCTTTGCAAGAAACATGCACCTTAAAGCCTCGGCGCAGTCCTTACCCTTGACCTCTGAAGCTGCCTAAGTTGTATGTTTCTATATACTACATTACTTAGTCTTAAATTCAGCTTAAGATTTTTATTGATTTTTCATCTTTTTTTTTAATGGAAAGAAAAGATTCCTATGACTCAATTTCCCTCACTTTATAGATAACCGTAAAATGAATTTAAGTTCTATTTTCCCAGGTTGTCTTCAAATTTCTTATGGCATTAAAAATAACCCTTATAATTTTCTTTTTCATAGCCAATAGAAGAGGCATTATGTAATTCAGATGCAAAATAAGTGAAAAAACCCACACATTAAATTACTTTCTGATCGAGACATGACAGAACAACCTCATACAAAACATTATGTAAATGTGTAAGACTTAATACTGATGGATACTTCGGAAGATTTAAGCACTCACACAAAAGTCTTCAAACAATTTCTCTGGGTAGTATTTCTCTTTTCAGCACCAATACAACGGAATCATTTTGGGAAGCACTTGAAGATTCCTGGAACTAGCTCCCATCTGTTAAATCTAACACTGCGTCTGCTTTCCAGTGAAGACCTTTGAATAAAATGTTCTATTGCTTTAAACATACAGCTGCAACTGTCTCATGAGTTTACTCCACCTCCTGATTAGAAACAATGGCAGGGCCAAAAAAACCGACAAGTCCAAGATTTAAGAGAGTTTGGAGCATGGCACCTCCTGCTACTCACCCTCTTTTGCTGTCTTCCACCCCAATCACAGGAATTGATTTCCTCGTTACAATACATCTGATAAACAAGATTTGCTGTGACCAGATGGCCCACTGTGGCAACGTGATGAGACACTGTGCAATGTGCACCACTCATTTTGCTGTATTGCTAGTAGTCTTTCTTGGTCAAAGTTTTGCAATACAAATGAAACACTGCTTGTTTGCCTCTCGCTTTTTTTGAAACACTGATTTTTGAATAAGGCGCATGGTTTCATAGGCTGTTTATCTCTGGTGTTTACCACCTTCAGCCCTCTTCATCCCATTCGCTGTGCTCTTTCAATACAATTGAAAGGTTTCCTTTTCATTATTTTCACAACTGTAAGTTCACTTTTTTTTTTTTATTTATTTTCCTCACTAAGCCCTCTTAATTACAGATTTTTATGATCTCCACGTTTGCCTCCAACGTCAGCACTCTCAAGTCCACCTCTCCTGTACCTTGCTAGATCCAGGCATTTAAGCCACGGTGTCCAAAACTTGGAAAAATTACAAATTGCTCCTCAGTGCTTCCAACTCTGCTCTCATCTTTATTGCTTTTCCCTGTGCTTAGACGTTCACCTGACTCCAGTGGGATGGCCCAGTACTCAGGTCTCTTCCTGAGGCACAAATTAAGAAATTAATCAGTACTCCCCACGAAGTCTCTTCTAGGAGAGGTGCCCTTCTCCAAATCACCCTCTAGCTGCATCTACTACGTCCTGAGCACAACACTTGGTTTCCTTCCAACTTGCCTAGCTTACCTTTGCAATAAAATGGCAAAGCACGCTAAAGAAACATACCGGGGCGGAGAGGAGCGGTGAAACAACCCTGACAATTATGCTTCCTTTCTGGATTAAACAGAGTGCTGCACCCCAAACGTGCCATTCACACTTTCCCAGCACCTTTAACGCTCAGTAGAGCTTATTTATTACATAGAGAGAAACAATTAGTCAGAACTTATTAAGTTCTCAACTCTGGATATATGAAATGGGTGGACTCATAACATGTTCAAGTTAAAATACACAGTCTTAAACAAATTCTTTACTACAAATAAAGGAATAAACAGTAAACTAAGTTAATAATTCAAAGCTTCTACATACCGCATATTAAAAAAATACAAATCTACTACTTTCAAAGTTGTTTACTCTCTTTTATTTAGATAGCTGAATAACACTGGTAACAAGTGTTTTAAGGAATAAATAAAAAACATATATGCACAAAGTCTAAATTTAACTTAACAGCTAAGTGGCAGATGGCACATCATGTGGTTACCCATCAACCTGCAGCATTGGCAAAAGGATTAATCTACAAATCCTGCTNTTTTGGGTCCAGGCCAGTCCATTTTTAACTACTGCCCCATTTAAAGTACAAACCATCTGAAGTTCCTGTATTTGCCAAGATGTTTCACTTCCAGGAATTCTGTTACGTATGAAGTTTCACATCTCTTTTCTAATTCCAATCCACTATTCTTCCAAAGATGTAAACATAATTTCTACTGGTTTGCTTTAGGTTTTTTACCTCCTTTCTCTCCCACTCCCATTTATTCTAAGTATTGGTATTAACAGTCTCACCGTAACTGAACTAAATGGAACAATTAGCCGAAAACACAGCAAATTAATTTTTCTTTGGCTTACTGCATATAGGTCTAACTTACAGCATCTAAATGTTTTTTAAAAGTTACTCCAAAGACAGAAGGGGCTGGGGCATTCATAAGCTCTCCAATCTGAGTGCATAGTACAGATTCAATAGCTGGAGGGAGGGGAGGGAAAAGACAGTGACAAGCTTTTTTTTTTTTAACCATTTCTACCCAAACCCCCGTAACTCTTTAACATAACACACAACTACCCAACGCCCTTCCATCCAAAGAAAACAAAGCCTGTGACCTAGCAACTCAATCTAGGCATTTTTATGTTGAAACATAAAAAAAGTTGAAACATGCTGAACTGAAGATCACTGCTCTTTCTTACTTTGGTATTGGTTTTGTTTAACATGGAAGTATTTAGTTTTAGGACTTTGTGCTACAACAACAACCACAGCGTACTTGTGAAAGTAATGGATGAAAGCCTCTGGTGCCAAAACTAGCCACTTTGCTCCCTTCATTAAAAACACAGTGTTCTCTTCCTTTGGTAGGTCACGAGGGATGTTCCCCAGGGCTCAGTTCTGGGGCCGGTTTTGTTCAACGTCTTCATCAATGATCTGGATGAGGGGATTGAGTGCACCCTCAGCAAATTTGCAGATGACACCAAGCTGGGCGGGAGTGTTGATCTGCTCGAGGGAAGGAAGGCCCTGCAGAGGGATCTGGACAGGCTGGATCAATGGGCTGAGGCCAACTGTATGAGGATTAACAAGGCCAAGTGCCAGGTCCTGCATTTGGGTCACAACAACCCCATGCAATGCTACAGGCTTGGGGAAGAGTGGCTGGAAAGCTGCCCAGCAGAAAACGACCTGGGGGTGCTGGTCAACAGCCGCCTGAACATGAGCCAGCAGTGTGCCCAGGTGGCCAAGAAGGCCAACGGCATCCTGGCTTGCATCAGGAATAGCGTGGCCAGCAGGAGTAGGGA